>VKOC01000005.1:39815261-39853404 GCA_009364415.1 Spea multiplicata
ATCTCTCCAGTTCGTGTCTATTAGTAAACCGGGTTCTTTGTGTTAAGGATTCCAAAGGGATCCCTCTAGCTTCCAGCTTTAACCCTTTGGCCTGTCCGTGGGTTAAGCTGTTTAAATTTCTTGCATCTTCTTTGGTCTTTAATACAGATAGAACATAGAATTTGAAAGCAGATAAGGCCCATTTTTCCTGATGTAGAAATTCAGACCTTAAGCGGTTCTTGGCCTCTGACTAATTTTAAAGAATTGGTAAAACCGGATAGCCCGGGGTCATCACATGAGACTCCGTGAAATGATTAGGTATTGTGTTATGCGTGTGCAGTAGTATGTTTACTTAACTCCCGTTAAATGTCGTCCCAGCACCACCAGCTGGCTAATATTGGTAATATTCAGAGCTATCATTATTATTCTTTTTATAGCGCCATCATATTCTGCAGCGCTGCACAAAGGGCGGGCAGGCAGGCCATAACAAGTAGTATGTAACAAAATTACATACAGAAACAGTTTATTATTTTGTGTGGCTATAAAAACCATTGAAATGTTTGAGCATTGTTAAGAATTTTGGAATTTCCCTAATTTTGCCTTTTTATTATCTCTTGTGGTTATTTATGGGGTAGTAGAAGTATTATTAAACACTCGTCTACACACACCAGACAAGCCAGAAGGCTTGTTTTTCCCTCAGAAATCTCATGGTGCTGTCACAATCACAAGGGATTCTGGGTAGGCGCATGCAAACAAGGTTAACAATTATCACCTTTGCCTTTATATCCACTTTATACATGGATTCCTTGAAAGTAATTGCCCACTGTACAAGACAGCCTTAAGTGGTTATTTATGATACTTTAATGGATGGATACCGTTTGTCTTACAGTACTTTATTTAATATATCGATTTATGTTTTCTTCCTTAGGTAAAGTTACCTGTTCACGTGACCACCCTCTACAAACCCCAACCGTTTAAAATGCAGATAAAGGAAGACATAAATCCGGTTCTTCTCTACCTCTTACGTTTCCTGATGTGGCTGTACGACGTCATCAGCTTCGTGCCGTGGTTCTTGCTCTCTGGTGCTAGACAGCGGCAGATACGTGCAAACCGCGTGAAGGCCAGACCCGTCAACGACACTCCCGGTAGCCCTTTCCGGTCGGTGGACAGCTTCCATAGTCTAGCATCCTCCTTGTATCCGGGCTGTGATACTCTTGAGAAAGTTTTCAAGCATGCTGCTGACGTTTTCCAGAACAAGAGCTGCCTAGGAACCAGAGAGGTACTGAGTGAAGAGGATGAGGTCCAGCCTAATGGAAAGGTCTTTAAAAAGGTGAGTCTCGAGTACAGCTTTGGTTTGGGAGACAAAACATAATAGGTCTATCTGTTGTTTCAGGCAATGATCAGTCAATCAGTGGTAGAAAATGACTCCTATTGCTTTTTCTGTGTATTCTGTGCAACGCTTGCTGAACCAGAGCTGCTATTTATGGTCTTCGACATTCAACGGTGCCCAGAATGATGCTTCTAATACTTTGTTTAGTTACAAAGTGTTACATTCAGCAGGCTAGGTGAAAAATTAGATTTAAATTTCTTTGTTTATATGTTGTACTGCATCCCAGTCCTCATCCATCTAGAATTTTAGCTTTAAGCATCTTCTTGTTTATTGAGGCAGACAGTCCTTGCTGAGAATACTGTATCTTCATTATTCTCTTCTTTGTGGCTTCTTACCATGTATGTGGGTGGATAAAATAGTCAGTTTTTTAGTTCCGAATGACCAAGTTTATGGTGTAGCATCTGATTGTTCTACTGGTTGGTTTGTGGGGTTTATTCACTGAAGGGAGAGTCAGTGGTTCAGTATTCATTATGAAGGGCTAAGGTGGCCCTGTAAACCGTAATGTTTAATTCAATGTGTGAGCTTAATTATACTTTATACAGGACCAGCTCAGTGGGTTTGGTCTGTGGTGCAGTCAGTGTAGTAGAGTCTACGGCCATCTGCCATTTTTACACCTCACCACTAAGGGGCAGTAGTGTCCTTTTTGATGCATTGTGAAGAGCAGTGCTCTGAATAGAGGTGTTTAATCTTACAAGAAACTGCTTGTCGTGCTGCATCTGTTTTATTTACTAATTGTTTAATATCGGTATTAACTCCTTTGTTTCAATATAGAATGTTAGACATTCTTGGTCTTGGAAGACAGATGTACAGACACACTATGCACAAATGGGAGATATGTGTGCACGCACTAAAGCACCCACACCATTTACGCGCAGGCAGAGCCGTCTATTGACTGGTCTGCTTTTCCCCTTGAAGAAGAGAAGAAAAAGCTCCTCTAATGTTTGTACTGCGTTTTCTCTGTTACCAGGTGATCTTGGGGAAATACAACTGGACGACCTACGAGGAGGTGTACTTGCTAGCGTCTCAGTTTGGAAACGGACTTGCTGCGCTCGGACAGAAACCCAAAGCGAACATTGCCATTTTCTGTGAGACCCGAGCACAGTGGATGATGGCCGCGCAGGCCTGCTTCATGCACAACTTCCCACGTGAGTACTTAAAGGAAATTAATCACAGCAGGCTTTGAACTATTGGTCAACGCTTAGCAAAGCAAAACATGGATCGGAAACTAGTACGCTGCATGAATGTATCCATAGCTATCGGTTTTGTTTAGATCCTGGAACCCGATTGTTGTCCTCTTGTGTTGATACAGGAGTCGTCCCATTTATAGCCCGCTTATGACCTAGCCCTTTGTGCTGCTAGTAGCTACTAATCCTACAGACTATAACCAACCCACCTATTTCTTACATTGTTACAAATAATATGTAAGAATAGAAGGTGCACATGCGTTATTTTTTACATGACATCCTCCACAAGGCTAGCTCGGATTCATACGCTCCTATATTATTCCAACACTCACACATCATTCTTCACGTACAGGGCCGGACTGGGAATTAAATATTTGGACACCAGCCCCATGTAGGTCGAGCTCTTGTACCCGCACTCCTTACACACGCATATCTGAGACACGCTATTTACCATCCAAATAGCTAAATAGTTATAAAACTATATTAAATTATTATTAAAATCTCAGGAACCAAACGTGTTGAAAGCCCAAATAAGTACCTGGGAATGGACAGAATCTTAACTCCTCGGCATCCGTGTGTGCTGGATAAAGATGACATCAGAGCTCAGCAGATAATGCTAGATAGAATCTTATGTGATGGGATTGGGAGTAATCGCTACACTGATAAAATGTAACCCTTTTGTATGTTTGCCCCAGCCCTTTACTATTGATTAATGTGTGTGTCCCCCCACAACCTTGTGCATTGCCCCTCTTTGTGCATTTATGCCCCCACACCCTTGTGTGTTGATTTATGTGATGCCCCAGCCAACCTCCTCCCTTGTGTATTGATGCCCCACCCCTTTTGTTAATGTGATGCCCCGACTGCCATGTGTATTACCCCCAGCCACACACCCCTGTTTATATTGATTTTGTAATGCCAAAACCCAGCCCACCCCCTTGAATATGGGTCTGCTTTCCTATGACCCCTAACTATTTTTTTTGGTTAGGCTTATGTTTTTTTCCTGCTCTCATCTGAAGTGAAGATCCTTTCCTTTTCAAGGGGAACTCCACTGTGAGCCCCCCCACCGAACGTCACGTCATCAAAGCGGCAGCCCGGCCTCTGCTGGCTGCCTGATGAAGTTAAAGTGGTCAGGGGAGGCGGTTTTACAGCCGTGCATCGGCTGCTTTTAACTTCGCGGCCGCATTGAGTGTTGGTCTGCCAGCCCACCGGGAAATTTCCAGGTATCCCGGTGGGCCAGTCCGGCCCTGCTCACGTATGCACTGCACTCAACATCACTCACCCCATCAGCCCTCATCCGTATCAGAGAGCCACCTGGAAGAGGCGAGTTGTGTTTTCACCCGGTGCCGGGGAGCTCCTGTGACTTTCCTTTCGAGGGTGTAACAGTCGGGCGAGTACGTTCTTTGTCTTGGCGTGAAAGATTTGAAACCCTGTTAACTTGTGCATATCTGTACACTTTTTGCACGCCATGTACGAGCCATGCTTGTCACGCATTATCCTTTAATGAAAAAAAATTGGATGTGCACCCCAACGTATCTACTGGAATTATCGTACATGGTCTATTTATAGGCAATCCTTATGAGGGGGGGGAGTAAAGTATTTATTTTGTTGGTAACTTTTTAGTTAATTCTTTAATTTCTACTTTATAATATACCCTATTACATAAGAAAAAAATTAGCAGGCTAGATGGACTGAATGGTTCATATCTGCTGTCAAATTCTGTGTTTCTGTTTTTTCTTATTAATTTGCCCCTAATTGATTGATCCGTCTTTACACTGTCTCTTCATTCAATTTTAAAGTAGAAAAACATTAATGCAAATTAGCATTGTTAGTATTATTACAGACGTCCAGGCTCGGGGGTAGTGTAATCACTCGGAGACTATGGCTTTATCCATAGCATTGCACATGGTGTTGCTGGATAATCATGTATTTGCAGTAAATGTTTGGCTGTTTGTAGATTCCTTTGACTCGAGTCCTTTCCAGAATTCGTTTAGTGCGCACCCTCTGAAGATTTGATGTCATGTACAGTAAAGTCGCTCTGGGGTGACACATCAGCCGTCACCTGCTGGCACGTCACAGGGCTTCCCATTACACTTACAGCTTATACAGTAAATTCCCTACCTACCGTTAACTGGAACCTCAGCGTGACCCCCTTCCCCCAATCCACTACAAAATCCAGAAGCTTGACTATCTAATGTAAACAAACCGTCGGTCCGCTCTTCACCCCCACTCCAGTTTTCCCATCAACTTGATGCCCCGCAGCAGGATGTGAGGGGGAGAGCCGTGTAGTCGTGACACGGGGTCTCCGAGCCTGATCTGGCAATTTGAAACGTGCAGCGTCTCACTCCTGCCCTTTCCCCCAACACACAACTGCTGCTCTTGCACTTTATACAGCCAGCCCTGAGTCACTTAGAAACGTCCATGTTTTTGAATGGAAAGCAATTTTTGGCCAATTAAATAACATGAAATGGATTTTTAATGAAATATCTTTATAGCCGCATAGAGGTTCTTTATCACTCCCATCACTCTTGTGTTCCAATGGCACGTTGTTCACTTATCCAAGTTTAAGTTTACAAGGCTAATTGATCATTAGAAAACCTATTTGCAATTATGTTACAAATGTTTCCCATGAAAACAGCTAGATGTCCTAAGTGACGGTAGAGTGTGTGTAATATATAATATATATATTATATCGCATACCGCGCATGTTACCAGTTGACGTGCGTGTATTTAACTTTGCTGTATGATATGGGTGTTGAATTGTTGGGATGGGAACCTATTCCCTACAAAGGAAGTTTGCAGGAGAGCAGAACATTCCAACTCCTTGATATCACTATACATGGTGATGGGCGATCCCAGTGGGCTTCTCCTGAAAGGACTGGGCAGCCCCTGTATAATACATAATCTGCAAAGACAACTCAGCAGGCAATGTTACAGTGCAAACTACCTCTTTAGTGTGGATAATTTAACTTTACTTAAAAACAGTGCCTCTAAGAGACTTGTGGACCCGCCAGTTTCTGGTACAAAAGGGCCAGCACCCCGTTACGAACAGACTTTTTTTTTTTTTGTTTGAATGGGGTACATCATCTTTTCACACTGCACAGATTAAAATAATTTATTATACCTGGAATAAGCAAAATTGCTGCTGTTTGCCAAATAGCACTGTTGGATGGCCCACTACTTATTACATTGGATTTCTATTCACATTTAAATCTGGTCTGTTACAATTAGATTTGCTCTGCTGTTTAATCTACTCTCCCAAAGCTTGTTTAAACGGGTAGCAACTTTTTGGCAGCCGTTCCAAATAGTGCATTAAGGGTTCTTAAGTTAACAGAGGTACTTGAGGGCCCGTTGCAAAATGTTGATGAGTGCACCATAATCTCACTTTCCCATGGAGAAGCCGAAAGGTTATAGAAGATTTTGGATGACAGAAATATTAATTTTGTTGTTGAAATCCTCAACGAAAACCTCTTTGGATGGGGCAACATGAAGGTGCTGAGAGGTAAACACCTGCTGCCTGACCCTCCATCCCTAGATGGGGACCTGGAGATGGATACCAGGTAGATGGGGACCTGGAGATGGATACCAGGTAGATGGGGACCTGGAGATGGATACCAGGTAGTTGGGGACCTAGAGATGGATACCAGGCTCCTAAAGCATATTTATGATAGGGATGTCACTAAGTTAATTGGATGCTGCTGGAGAGCCAAACGTAACACTGACTGTCTCCTTTATTCTTATGGGTAATATTTACTGTTAACATAACCAAAGCACAATATGTAAAATGTTCTGTCAGATATGATTTGTACATTGTTAAACCTGTGTGGGTGTACATACCGTCTATCTTTGCACTTTACTGTTGAGATATCTATTGTCATTTATCTTTGTACTGCCTCTTTGAATATAAAAACAAAATCTTTCATGCAAGTATGAAACAATATAATTCCATACTACTGCACGCATTGAGTCGGTTACGCGGACTCTACTGGCTGTACTTCTGACGGTTCTGTAATGGGTCCAGGTGGATAGTACCGGCGACCAGACACAGGCTGTCCTTTTTCTGGTGAGTCCTAGCCTTTTCGTAGAAAGTTCAAGGCTGTCCGTGAAGTCTGTAGCATGCTTGTTTATCCCTTAGGGGAGAATGGGTCCCCTGCATGCGCTTCCACACGAACACGGTCCTGAGAATATGAGATATCTGCACCTCAGCCGAGAGGCAAGAGCTCAGCAGATTGCAGCGTTTGGTGCTTACAGCTGCTTCCTCTCTCGTCCCATCAAGCCCCTGACGTCAATGTAATGTGTTTGGCAAGCCCATGAACGTGTCGGACCGTTTAACCTCGCATGTGCCGAAGAGACCAGCCCAGTGCTGCACATTATAGTCATATTTTTGTAAGCCACAAACCTATATTTGTATTTCTAGAACATCTTGAAGGCGAGGAGCTCTGTCCTCAGGCTATCATTATTTTGTAGTGAGTTGTCTAACATTGTCTTTACGTTTGTTGGGCTCCTCTTTACCTGGATCATTCTCAACTCCACGGACCCATTAATCAGATGTCATGACCAACACATCCTAAAGAAATGCCACCATTTATGTCTCTAACTTAGAGCCATGTGCAGGTAACACAAACTCGCCCATGCTCTTATAGCAGGCACTGTTTAGGCTGCTGGGGTTCTAATGGAATAGATCTCGAATGGTAAATATTATCCAGCAGTATCGAGTTGGTCATCACGTTGTCTCGGTCTGGTGTTTGTTCAATCACTTCCATATCACATGGAATTTATTCATCATCTTGTTGGGACATGCCATATATACTGAAGGCATGCAGAGCATATTATTACACGTATTAAAGTTCTTTTACACTAATATGTATATGTCCACTAGAACACGATCTCTTTTAAAATGTAATAAAGGCAGCCGGAATGAAGATCTGTTTATCCCAAGGCTTAATAAAAACCGTTGGTCTTAGTTAAGTGGTGTCTTATCCTTTGGATCCTTTCTCTGCGAGGACCCTGATGTGGTGTTAATAAATTGGGTGATGCATCCACATGGTATAGGGTTAATTGTAAAAGCAGGGCAAAGCCTGCTTCTGTGTTTAATTGTTTATGTAGCTGAGGTCAGCGGAGGGAGTTAAAGACAGCTTGTGGGAACTGCGTCCCAAGCACTTGCTGATTCTGTGCTTGATCCCATGAGCTGAAGAACGAGGCAGGGAGGAAAATTGTAATGCATAAGTATTTGCCAAATGTTCCCATCTTAATTGGCCTGTAGCGATGGACTTGGAATTTAAAATAAAAGTGAATTGTGTGTGCTGGAGTTGGTGAAATAATAACCAGAGTCTGCCAACAATTACTCCCCTGACTTTAGGGGTTGTAGTGTTACTGTAATGTAGCATTATGGCAACTTCAGGTATTGGTCATCTAAATTTAATTAGGTTAACATTCACAGATGTCGTCATGAGCTCTTGTAATGTTTTCTTGGGAATATTGGGAAATACTTGAAACCGTATTGTAAAATATGGGCAGACAATGAGAGAAGAAGCCCCAGGCACTTCCCTTTATGACTAGACTAGACTTGGTTTCCCATGAAAGATCCGTTAAGATGCCTGGTCCCTTTGAGCTGGTTATTGCCTTTGTAGGCTCAACAGTATGGTTAAAGGCAATTTTTCTGAGCCTTAGATGTGGTAGTTCTAAAGCTGAGTCATCTATAAAGTTCTGGAGCATTGGGCTTCTAGAATACCTGACAGTATGGGTAATGGGAGACTCGGCATATGGCTGGCAAATCAAAACCACTTTGTTTTCCAAACCTGCTTGGCATTATTAGCATGTTGAACTCAAACCCTTATAAAACTTGGAATGCTGTACGCAGGAAATAAAGTCCCGAGTTCAACCTTGCCTTCAATTCAGAAGAAGGCAACCCCCACAATTAAATGATTTACAGCTGTTCCTCAAATAGGGGAACATTCCATCCTAACTCCAACATGACTAATTTCTCACTTAATGAACAAGCTGTAATTCATCATGTTTCTGATAACCGCTAAATGCCTGTATATTATTTAGGAACATTCAATATATTATTTATTCCAGCCCATGTTTAAAGGCATCGGTTGAATTTGATAGGACAACCTATTTGGGTGGTGAATTCCACATCTTTATTGTTCTCACTGCTTCAGGTGACCGCCTGGACTCATGGAACAGTTTGTATTATCCTGTATGTATTTGTATATTGATATTTTATCAATCCATAACCTGTGCTACATAATCAATATCAAGCAATATCTTACTGGCCCTGCGGCAGCTTACCGACATACACTGCTGCTACGTTTATTGTCTATAATGATTCCCGTGTCCTGCTCGTTTAATGATTTTCCCTAAGTCGGCGCCATTTAAGTGCATTTATTTCCCCCCCAAAATGCTTAACTTTGTATTTATCAATGTTAAAACTCCTCTGCAGCTTTGCCGTCCTGTCATTCAGTTTGATCAAATCCCCTGATCCCCAACTGAAAGATTATTAATACACATTTTTACATATAAGCGAGCCTTGGGGGCAAAACTATTATATAAATAATGTTAATATAAGGTTTTATATAGCGCCAACATATTCTGCAGTTCTGTACAATGGGTAGACGGGACAAAACAAGTAGCATATAACATAACTATACAACCTACAGAAACATGGGAGAAAGGCCCTGCTCAACAAGCTTACAATCTAGGTACCATAGTACCAACATTTGTACTTCATATGGAGGCTCTGCAAGAATTAGAGCATGCAACTAACTATAAGCATAGCTACTGTAACGTCTTGTTTACCATACGTCAACTTGTGGCATGTGGACCCATCTCTGGCAGTTGGCGGCAGTTCTGGTAATTGTCATCTCCGAGTGCTCGGCCCGGTGGAACACTGAGTGTGCTGTTCCTTCTCCCGCTCTCATCCGCAGCTGCTGGCCCCTGGAGTCTTCCTCTCTGTGGGGCAGCAGGAAAGTAGCCAACACAGCCTCACGGTTTGTTGGAGAAAAGTCCAGAAGGCCTTTACTTTCTTCTGATCCATGAATGGAAATTTAAGCATCTGGTCCGCATTAGCTCAACTATGTTCCACCACAGCACCCAGACACTTCGTTCCCAAGGTTTTACAAGGCAGAGTTTAAAAAGAACACTTTCTGTCGTTTGTACAGCAAATCAAAATCTGTTAACCACAGAAAACGCATTTTTCCAGACAACAATGTTTGTATTTTGTTCTTTTGGGGTTTGTATTTTTTTAAGAGATGGCTGAATGTTTGTTGTACAAAGCTTTAGAGCTGAAAGGTCCGAAGCACAATGGTATTTTCAACTTGGTGCAATTTGCAGTAGCTTATTAAAAACTTTATTTAAACCCTACCTATGAGGCCTCTCTTTTCAGAGCAAAAGGATTTCTAGATCTGCAAGATAATTATTCATTAAGGAAACTTTTATAAAGGAACTCTGGCCTCCGAATGCACATCCGGAGTGATTGCTTAAGAAACTACTAGTGCACAATAGTGTAACGGGAGCCTGAAGGTTATACACATAATATGAAATAGAGTTGTACACAAGCCCTTGTATTGTGGGTTAAAATAAATAATTTTATTACACAGAAAATCAATCAAATATAAAAGCATATAATATATTTCATAGTATAGACAACAGAGGTTTTTGCAAGATTAATCTGAGCATCTGGAGGAACTATGGTAGCATAACTATTAAGTGCATATAAATTAAGAATCAATTATGAAATACTTAAATATTGCAAAGTGATATCATATCATACTTGTAATTCATTTAAGAGTATATACACCACATGTACATAAATTTATTGGACCAATTTTGTCTTCTAATATTCATATAAATAATGCTCAATAGAAAGGTCCTCAAAATATCCACAGTGCTTACCCATATTGTTCCTCCACTCCCCTACGCCGTTTCGGTTCTACCTTTTTGAAGGGATCCTGAAGGTGTAGTGTTTGGTTCCTAATGCTCTCCTATATGGCGTCTTTCTTTATTCTTGCCCATTCCAGGTTACCTAGCTCATTCTGCTGTCCAAGCCAGTTTCTCTAAAGGGAATATTCCATAATAAATGAGTTGGTTGCCCTTCTAGGTATGTTGCCGTAAGTGCTGGCTCTTTGCCTTCGTGTCCATGTGTTCTAATCTGTTACAAGTCGTTGGATGTCATTAAGAGACGCATTCCTACTTCAGCCTTGAAAAATCATCCGGTGAAGTGCAGGCGTTTGTCCGCGCATTCCCTGCGCATTCCCTGCGTAATTGTGTTCTTAGTTATTTGCTTACGTCTAAAGATGTGTAGATTTGTGCACTCTCTACAGGTCTATTATAAATACCTGTTTTGTATTTTCCAGCCAAATGAAATATATCTGTAATTATAAGTAAACTCAAACACAAATTGTACAGATGATTTGCAGCGTGATGAATAATTGAATTTCACTGCGTTACCCTTGGAGGAAAGAACCTTACGTAACGTTTTCTTCATGGAAATGTTCGTTTTGACTGCAGATTGCTATTTTGTAACATCGCAAAAATTGTATTTATTTACTCTACCTTTCCTTGCAGTTGTCACTCTGTATGCAACACTAGGAGGACCTGCCATCGTCCATGGACTTGTAGAAACTGAGGTTACTCACATAATTACCAGTAAGGAGCTCCTCAACACCAAGCTGAAGGTAATTCCCTCAAGATTGTAAGCTTGCGAGCCAGGCTCTCTCCATCTGATGTATGGGTTTGTCTTAGTCTGTCAATTCTCGTCTTGTCATAACCCTTCAATATATGTAATGTATTCAGCGCTGCGTTAATTGTCATTAACCCGAGTTTTGTCTAAAGGCTGTCTTGTACAGCAGGCGATTACTTTCAAGGGATCCATGTATAAAGTAGATATAGCGGCAAAAGGTGATTATTGTTGACCTTATTTGCATACGCCTACCCAGAATCCCCTGCGGTATTGGCAGCACCAGGAGACAAGCCTTCCGGCTTGTCTGTGGATGAGTGTTTAATAATGCTTCTACTACCCCCATAAAAATAAAAGATAATAATGGTTTTTCAGATACTTCTGCGGTGCCAGTCTCACAGTCTATCTATATGTCTGAGACGTATTTATTGAAATGCTGTCAGTTTATTGATGAGTATGCTGCCGTTTCATTGTTTGCTTTTAAGTCTTCCAGACAGTGTCCAGACTTGCTGTGCATGCAGGCAGTTCGCGTTTCATTAAACCAGTGGACTGGATCTGTCTGCTTTTAGGTTAATAACCATTGCAGAGCCTGAGGTTCATTTTTCTTTACATGGGAGAATTTCCCATCTTGTGTTTACAAGTGAGAAGGGGGCATGTTATGATGAAGCACCATCAGCCCCACTAAAGCACACAGTCTTCTCACACACTCAAACACACACATCGGTCTAAGCCACACACACACGTGTGTTCCCCTCTCTCAGGCGTTTGGGTCAGGGAGTACTCTCGCCTGTGATGTGCTTGCGGATCACACTGACTGCACACATAACATGCTTTCCTTTTATTCTGTGGATGGGATTGGTGGGGTAATTGCAAGGGGTTTGCAGTTAAGGTGTCTATTTCAGGCCATGCGTTGATATTAATACTACGTCTAGTACACTTTCTGGATAAACAGGACATCTTGCTAAAGAGTTGAAAAGCTAAACTGTTGGTAAGTTATGAGACTTGCTCAGTACAGTCCCCAATATCAACTGGCTCCATGTATGTAGCTATTGTGTACAGATCTGGAGGTGCTAGCCGTGCTTTGTGTATTTATATACTTGTGACTTGAATGTTCTAGCAGCCCATATATACAATCCTATCTTATGATGACTGATTCTGTGTTTCTGGCAGAATCTTCTCCTTATCATTTCCAGCCCTTCTGTTTGTGTACAATCTATGTTGTTGACCTTGTGTCCGACGAGTAACTTGGCGTGTCCCATCACAGTAGACTCTCTACTGGAAGATGTCAAACACAGTTTAGGTTTTGTTCACCAAAACACAAAGTACCTGCCTTCGGTGAAAACGGCTCATTCTTTTTATAAGCAAACATGGGTTCCAGCAATTTATATACAGCAGGATTAAACCGAACAAATGCAATCCGCACTACAAAATGGGCTTTCGCCAGATATTTGGTGGTTTATTCATGCGCGTTTGTGGGTGAGTTCTGGGGGTACACTGAAGCTCACTGGATTCAGGGTGCCTTATTATAAAAGACAAACTTCAGGTAGTTTCTTCATAATAAACACTTAAATTGGTGTGGACTCCCCCCCCATTAAATACATTTTCTTGGTGCACACACTCCTATAGGGTGTCTCATGATGAATAGTGAGATTTGAGTTTGGATGCAAGTATGTAAAATCTCCCAAACCTTTCCATTTATTGTGTTTCCAGTTTAAAATAAGTATATTTGTAAAGCAATGGAGCAGCCATCTTGGCTTCCGGTTCTCTCTCCCATTGTTGAGTTGCTGTTGATTGGTTCTAGAAGCCTTTGCATGAGTGGAATCTGAGAACATGTAAGATAGATCTACTCATCTATGAAGAAATGGTACATTACTTTCAAATTAAAATGTCCGTAAAAATTGGTTATGAGTAATGAATTGGATGACCAAACAGAAATGCATAGCTATGATTAAGTAAACCTATGTGTCTTACACCTTGCACAGCATCAAAGCATGTGTCTTATTTGGTGTACTTCTGATCTGTAGTTGTTTAATATTTCTAAAAGAAACTGGTCTGGTCTGTTCCTATGATACTATGGTTGATGCTGGGGTTAAATATAACCATATATATCATATTCGTATTTTAATTTTTTAGGGCATTCTTCCACAAATCCCTCTTCTAAGACACATAATCCTTGTGGACGGCACCAGCACGCAGCCTTCGGACTTAACTAAAAATATTACTGTGAACAGCATGGCTACCGTGCAGGCACTGGGAGCAAAGCAATGTAAGTCTCAGCCGTTCCATTTTATCATGGTGGCCACACCTTAATGTTTGTACATATTGTGCCTCTGGTCAATCCAGGATGGCTTCCCAAGTGTAATGGATACTAGAGGATGATGTATGGGAAGACCTTCATATTCTATGTAGTAGGACCTAACGACATATCGGCTGGGTCACAAATTATATCTGCACACGGTGAATAAACATAAATAATAAAACAATTACTGGGTACCCACAACTGTGATTTTTTTTGTTTTTTAATATATGTATTTTTTTAAAGCAATCCATGAGTTATGATGGAAAGGAAGGAAATGGTGATTCTGGTTCACTATTTGAAATGTGGCCTTATCACCATAGTAACCAATGGAATGCTCCTTCTCCTCTATTAGAACTTTTATATAAAACATTTTTAATATAATTTGGGCCGCAAGCAGCAGGCACTCACTGGTACTGTTTGCACTTTTTCTCCTGCAAAGAACAATTGCCATTAAAGAATATTATTATTGTGCATTATCCCCTAATTCATATTAGATCTACTACACAAGACCTTCCTTTTTATTCATGCGGTCTACCAATTTATAACCTATAATGTAATTGACTTTAAAAGCAACCAAATTATTAGATTTGCCTCTTGTCATGTTTGTCATTTACTTTTTGTTCTATGAACTTGTGATTTTCTTTTTTAGCCTACAGTTGTAACGAGTCTATTTTTACCACGGTTCAGTAATTACATTTCTATGTCTCCGTATCATCCGTGTGGCTTACTCATCTATCCCTTCATCCTCTGTTAATGCGGGGTTAATTCCCAGTAGTTTAAAAACCAGGATATCCCCAATTGAAATCTCCTCCCCACATAGCAGGAAATCTAGAGTTCTTGGAGCATAATGATGAATTAGATGCGTCTCACCCATCCCCCCCTCTGTTTTATTAGATTGTTGGGGGATTTTCGTTCCATGTGAACAGATGCCTTAGAAGGTTTTCTGAGAGACTCTTCACTCTCAGGCCCAATACATCTGCTGCAAATTACATGAGCCTGATCACTTTATACGGGGCTTTCTTTCCCACCGTTGGCTGCTACTTGAGGCACTTGTACTGCTTTGTGATGGTTGGCCACAAATGATACAAGTAAAATACATTTACTGCCTAAAAATGGTTTATACAGAACAATTAAAAAGAAATAAAACAATGTGTAGTCTCAGGGCTATTTAGGGAATACTGGAGTTTAATGAATCTAATGGACATCCTCTCCTGTTAACCTTTAAAAAAAAACATTGTCTTGAGAATTAACATTAAAGATTGTGTGCAATTGTGTAATAGTGTTTCAAGGTTAACTTTATATTGTATATACTGTGTGTGTGTGTGTATGTATGTAGCACCATGAGATTTCTGAGGGAAAAACAAGCCTTCTGGATTGTCTGGTGTCTGTAGATGAGTGTTTAATAATGCTTCTACTAATATATATATCTATATATATAACTTATATAATACACGCACACTCTGTCTTAGGGATAGCTCCTCCATATGCCTCAAAGATTTTCATAGTAGTTACTAATAGTTGCCACTTTGGCCAAGAGGAAAGTCCCGTTTGAAACCGGCGAGGAAGCCCGATGTCTCCGTCTGCAGTGCCTTCTCACACCGAGTATAAACTGATATTTTGTGAGATTGAGCAGCCCGCTGGTAGAATATATCGTGGTTTTTGTGCGATTCCGACTGTCTTAGGAAATTGTCCACTTTCCAAGCGATTGAGACATGACTCTTATCACACAGGGTCAAGTATGGCAGTGATTCATATTGTGAACAGTTTAGGTAGTCGTCTCGCCTAAAATATCAGAATGATTTAACATATGTGCGTGGCTACAGAAAACCGCTTGTAAAAAGTGGGAATAGTTATTAGAAGTGGAAAGGCCCAGAAACATTATCTGGAAAGTCCCCCACATATCCCGGACCCTCTTTACATTATTCCAATAGAACTGATGCTTAAGACTTAGACAATTTTATCTTGGTGTTCCCCTCACAAAAAAAGGCGGGTTCTGCATAACCCCAGCATGTGCATTTTCCCCTGAAAATTTCCCAGATTACTGGTTACGAAAATTGTCCAAAGCACATGGTCAATGTAATGCTGGGATACTTTATTCTAGAAGAGCTTTAAAAACTATCAAAAAAGATCTTTGAGCAGTGTTCTGTTTAATAATACTAAACATTGTATACGCTATATAGAAGATCCTCCCTGATCCAATATGTAAATGGGAAACTTCAACTAATAGTGCTTTTGTATAAATTGAAAAGATTTATACGCGCTGTAATCTTGCGAGCAGGGCTCTCTCCACGTAACGTATCGGTTTGTCTTAGTCTGTCAATTCTCGTCTTGTCATACCCCTTGAATATATGTATTGTACGAAGCGCTGCGTAGATCGTTGGCTTATATATAAATAAAAGATGATGATAATAATAATAATACACCAGATTGTTGCTATAGCTCGGTAAACTCTGCAATCTGTCTACAGCAAAGCAGCGGCAATCCTCCCCGCTACCGAACGACATTGCCGTCATCATGTACACGAGTGGCTCCACCGGCATTCCCAAAGGAGTGATGATCTCCCACACTAACCTAATAGCTGGCATCACAGGCATGGCTCAGAGGATCAACAATCTGGGGTAGGTTTCATTCTATAAACTAGGGCTGGGCCTGGATAGAGTTAATATCATTATTGTCAATATTATTAATGTTTAGATACATTAATAATGTTCCTTCATCTCCCGCGGGCTGTTAGCTGTAATTTATGCACCTCTCTAAACATATATACCTATTTTATTCCGGCGGTAACTGTTCTCACTGGTTCTAAACCTCCCATTCATTTATATAGCTCCCATTATTTCAGATGGTATGGGGGCCGTGCACAACTAGTCTTTAGGAGGAAAATGGGTTCTCATCAAATAGGACCATACTGGCTTAAATAGCAAGTAGAAACATCTAATGGGGTAACTTTGTTGGTAACGCATTGGCATCCCAGCACTTGGTGTTTATTCTGACTTTGGTTTTGTGTATATATATATATATATATATCATCCTATTGCCCAAGAGTCACATTGATGATTTCCAGGTTCTTTCTTGTGGCAGCTGTTTTCCAGAGGGGTCTGAACTCTGTCCATCTGGTTACTTGAATTTAAAAGCCCTCTGTCCACTTTCTGTAAATTCAGGTTTCAAAAAAAATGAAAATAAAATTAAATGTCAGAATGTCTTTCAGTAAAAAACAAATTACATATTTTGGTAAACCTATACAATAACATGATTATTTAAGTATATTCCATCAATGTACACTGTACTTGCTCAACAGATATGAGAAAATGTACTGGTTACCAGCCTGCCTGTAGGGGACCAAGTTAGAGATTTGTTTCATATGCCCTATCTCTGTATACTAGCCACCTTGGATATGAAATACTAAATGTTTCTGTAAGATTTAGTCTCTGAATCTCCATCAGCATTAGAAGTGTTTATTCTGAGGGGTGCCCTTAATTTTTTTTACAAAACTTCTGTCCTATTCAGGTTTTAGTTTTGTCTAAAGACGCAGGCTGTAATTAAATATCGCCCCTTTCCTGTTATTGTTATAGATGTTTTGCACTAAATGATGTCTTCCAGGTTGATTTAGACTGTTTTGTTCTTTGTTACAGGGAAACCGATACATACATTGGATATTTGCCCTTGGCCCATGTGCTGGAGCTGAGTGCAGAGCTTGTCTGCCTTTCACGTGGTTGTCGTGTTGGGTACTCCTCACCACAAACTCTCTCAGATCAGGTATGCATGGTTTGAACGGTTCATACAACATACACTCCTGTAATGTTACTTTATATGCTTCTTTTTGTCTCACAATGGTGGAGTATACCACTTCATCAATCCAACTCTTAGTTGGGATTCTCTTTCTTTCAAAAGATTGGCCAGGGTCATTGGTGTTTCTTGGCTGGGTGTTGTCCTAGGTCTGACCCAAGACAGAGAACCAGACGCCCCCACTGCTTACCGCTGCTGCTGTCTGTCCTCTATAGGACATATAGTCCCATTGCTATATGTGGACTGCTCTGTGATGAGGACTATACATGGGGAAGGGCAACTGGGAGCAGAGCCGATACTTGCTACAAAAGACCAAACGTTGGTTCTACTGAATATTAGTATGAGGGGTTGAATATCCATGCAATCAATATATTGGAGTTTTTTAATTACTTTTTGCCAAAACAAATGCCAACATTTTTGACTTTCCGCCCTTTAGAATCTAATATTATATCAATATTTAAATATACTGTTTTTTTCACTATTATGAGAGAATTGGTAGAATTTTTCTATCTAGTTGGTCCTTAATCTTAGATTTGGAATAGCTTTATTCCTACGCAGTTTATATTCCTTATTCCCTCTCTGTATTGGCCTCTAACAAACACCTCTGATGGGAGGCTCTTGTATTATTGAACACTGTGGGATCCCCTTCCTTACGAACACCATGATTATTATATACACTTATGCAGCGTCCACGTCCCAACTGTAAAAAGAATGTTAACCTTTTCACACCGGCAGTCTGATTTTGGGCATCTAAAATGTATGGAAAAGCTGGAGGAACATTGAGATCTCTTGATATATAAATAGATGTCCTTTTTCCTGTTACTCTGTGAATTTAGTCATCGAAAGATGTATTCTTGCTGAATTCGTACCGCTCCAAGAATTATGATTAACAGCGAGCCATATAAACAAGCACGTGTTCTGGTTTTATCCGTCTAAATATGGTCCAGGGTTCAGGTAATGTTTGGGTTGGTGCGTCATGTCTTCTTAGACTTATTTTATGTATCGTTACTCATACTCTGACAGCGGTGGTGGGATTTTTGGCACTTTGATTGTAACATATGCACTTTTTTTCTTTCTTTCTCAAATACAGTCAACAAAAATCAAGAGGGGCAGCAAGGGTGATGCATCAGAACTTCGGCCGACCCTCATGGCAGCTGTCCCTGTAAGTATCTCCAAGCCCGATGACCTACCCTTTCTTACTGTAAATGACTCCAGATTGCGCTGACGTTAGGCTGGCTTTACTCACTGTTCCCAGCCTCTGGAGAGAGCGTGAAAAGAAGCAGGTACAAATATTTACATTGATATGATTCAAGTGCCTGGGACGAAGGCTCTGTCTGCGGTACATGCATCATATGGCTCTCCTCGGTTTCTGAGACTTTCTGCTGTGTAGGAATAAAAATCCATAGGAGTGAAGGGTTTTTAAGTGCTCTGGGCAATAAACAGATCATAGCAATACAACGATCAGTCCCCACTTCTCTCAATTACTTTACTGACATGGTAATGATCAGATTATTAAAATCACTTGATAGTACAGATACTTCATTAGTGTTATTGGTATGATCAGTGTATGGTTCACAATGAAAAAATCTGCTAACAGGAATATGTAAACCACTAACCACTTCCCGTTGCGTTTTTGTTTCAGGGTAAAGCTATGTTTTTGTAATAGGTTTTTTTCGGGCTTCACAGCTGTTGGACTTCAATTCCCAATATTCTCAGCAGTGGGAGTGAGATGTTGCCAAATCATCCCTTAGATCAGAACTTTTCATTTTGCCGGTAGCCATGTAGTTTCAGCTGGGATTATTTATGGCAAAAACTCAAATTTTAAATTCTGCATGTTTTCTTTGTGACTGGTCCATGGCTTTGAAGACTCGCCATACTTGTTTGCATTTTGTTGAATCCTTGTCAAGAATATAACAATTCATTTAAGATCGTATTTTTCTCTATCACTGCTTCTTTTCGTCTGTCTCCAGACATTAGATGAGATTATTGGTGGGACAGTATGGTCATGCAAGTTTTTAAGAGGTCCCTGTATAAAAATGTATGTAAAGGGAATTTAAAGTCCTATTTCACTTGCCGTCTGCTAAGTTACCACATACTTTCAAAGGCTTTGTATTCCCTGGGACCAACACAGCAATATCCCTTTTCATTTATTTCCAGGAAATCATGGACCGAATATACAAGAACGTCATGAGCAAAGTGGCTGCTATGAGTCCGGTACAGAAAGGTCTCTTTTCTTTGGCTTACAACTACAAGATGAAGCAGATTTCCAAGGGCTACAGCACTCCGTTGTGTGATAGGTACATCACCATGCTTCATTCGTTCATTTATTCATTCTTTCCTTTTGGTGCACATATGAATCCCCTATCTTGACATCTGTAGCCAAAGACTGCGATGACTGTCTTTCTGGCCAACATTTATACAATATTCATATAATGGATCCATTACAGACAGACATTTAATGGAAGTACTTCCTGTTCCGCTTTCCTTCTGGCTTCTGTAAATGTGCTATTTGTCTATTAGTGGAATTCCCTTTGGAGAGATTTGTTGGAGGCAAAATGAGGAAATCATTTTTTATTTATCTAATTGATATAAGTTTAAAAGTTTAGTAAGACAAGGCATGGTGAGGCTCCTATTAAGTTTGGCTGAACTTTATATACATAAAAGACTGGTCTACTGGTAGTGTTTGTTCCGTGTCATGCACCAAAAAGTTTATGGTAAAACAAAAGCTAGTTTAGTAGTTGATGATAGATGTTGGAAATATACACAGCAAGCTTGTGTGAGAGTAAATAAGATACAGAACCTCTGTCCAAATGTCATTCCAAATGAAAATGACAGACGCTTTGGAAGAAGGTTGAAAATTCTTTGAGTATCTGTGCAGCCAAAAGTTTTTATTGCAAAGCTGTAAAAATTACATCAACATAATCCTTCCCAATCACTGTTTCTAGGATTGTGTTTCGGAAGGTGAGGAGGTTACTAGGGGGGAAGGTGCGAGTTTTGCTGTCTGGTGGAGCGCCGCTTTCTGCTGCCACCCAACGCTTCATGAACATCTGCTTCTGTTGTCCAGTGGGCCAGGGCTATGGTCTGACGGAGACCTGCGGAGCCGGTACCATTGCAGAAAGTGAGTACAATATATAACACTGTCTGTTCTATAACACTGTCTGATAAAAACCCTTTTCATCCAGAATTACCAAGATGCCCATATCACATGAGTAACCACACTTGAGCTTTCCCAAAGAATTTGATATTCTAAACATTTGGCTACAGTGTTTATCACTTTAAGTTCTGTAATATTGTACTCTCTGTGAGTGTGGATTAGCTATTGACTTTTTTAAATATCTCATTGCCATTCTGGTTAACCAGGGGTCAGGCACTTTTTTGCTTTAGTTATAGTTCGCTGACAACTTTATTTAGCCTCGGAACCCTATCTATATTGATAATAAGGCTAAAGAAAAAAAATATAGATAGAAAATGCACATGCCAACCCTGCTTCAACGCTAATGGGAGCTGTTGTCCACTATCTAATTGGGGAAAAAAACATGTATTAAAAACAAATAGACAACGGTTTATTTATGGGGGGGGGATAGAAGTTAGAGAAGTGCATGGTCTAAAGGCAGGTCCTTTTTATCACATTGTAATAATAAATAGCGTACTCATTTTTTATTTGTCAGTGTGGGACTACAGTACAGGCAGAGTCGGAGCCCCACTGGTCTGTTGTGAAATAAGGCTCAAGAACTGGGAAGAAGGTAAGAAGCCAAGCATATCAACCAATATCTTCTGCTGTTCCCCTACCTTCGTCTCTACCTCCTACCTATTCGCTCCCAACACTGTTCTGGTCTTTTCCTTCCTCTGCTCTGATTTCTACCTTTCATGCATATCCAAGACTTCTTAAGGGCTGCCCCTGTCATTTGGAATCAGACTCTCCCCTTGGCTAATGTCCCTTAAGACCCATAGAGAACCCCTATCCACTTTGCCCACCTACCACTTCTAAACCTTTCCTAGCCTTATTGCTGCCGTCGAGCTGTACATATGCCCAGTAAATAAATGTATTTATTTAAACAATATTTACTCTAATGCAACGCTTCTCAACCTGTGGGTCACGACCATCGGAAAACACATTTTACAATATATAATTACATAATTTTTTATGGTTGGGGGTCACCTCAACTGTCTTAAAGGGTCGCAGCATGAGATAGGTTGAGAACCACTTCTCTAAGGTAAATATTTGCTGTTTCACCTCAGTGTACCCTCCACCTCCCTGTAGATTGTAAAAAGAAATATGACACAAAAGAGGGGCGAAACCCAACTGATTCAAAGTGTATTGTGGGTCTGAGGATGTACAATCTTTCTATTCCACCCGCCAAGAGGCTACTCTTATTTGCTACTTTTATTGATGTGTCCACAATTACTGCAGAATATAACTTAGCAGTTGGATATTCAGGGCATAATGTGGTGGTTAAGAACACGTTGATTTCTCAGAGTTCGAGGTCTATGATTTATAAAAAACCATAATGGGTGAGAATATATAAGAGACAATGCTTTAAAGTATCTCCTTACGATGAATGATGTGCCTTTAGAGATTATCTTTATTATATGTGAAGAATCATTTGCATATTGGCAAACTTTAGAATAGCTCTGCCCTTTATAAAAAGCTACTCACACTTACAGAACAACTGTTAACACACACCAACAAATAAGAATGTATGTTGTGTACTGGAAAGCTGACCGCGACTGTTCAGATTGATTAATACATTCTCTGGTAGTGAAGATTTTACCTGTAAGTTTCATCAGCACTAGATTTTCTGATCTACAGTCAATGCAGCCTTTTGGTTCTTAAATTACTAAGTATATATTTGGTTGGCAACTGAAAAGATAAAGCATTAAACAATACTCTGTCTTGTATAGGTGGCTATTTTAACACTGATCAACCGTGTCCACGTGGAGAGATTCTGATCGGTGGCTCTAATGTCACGCTGGGATACTACAAAAATGAGGAGAAGTCCAGAGAAGAGTTTTTCGTTGACCAAAATGGACAAAGATGGTTCTGCACTGGAGACATTGGGGAGTTTCATGAAGATGGCTGTCTGAAAATCATTGGTGAGTCTGGGTGACCAACTGCTTGTCCTCATATTTCCATTTGTTTAAAAGAAACATGTCCTGTATTCGCAGAGAGTTTCTATGTGAAATGCTCTGCAGCTTTACATTAGTCTGGCAGCAGCATGGCGGAAGCCTCTGGGCTGTGTCTTCAAAGCAGCCACTATAGGAGGAATGTATTGGAAGCACCAGATACTCAGTGAAATTTCATTTGTTAAATGAAGAAAAAACAGGTTAAAGTACATTAATGGACCCTATTGTACAATTTATGTAGGCTAGAACACAGTTATTATACAAAAGTACCTTTCTGCGCAGCCTGCTAAATATCCACGTGACCCATACCTGCCTTATTACCGCTAGATTGGCAACTTAATCTTTCTTATGGCTTTGCTTGTGCAGCGTTTTCACACAGAGGCCATTTACTTAGTGAAGGGTTCATACACACAATGCCCGAGTTGCTGTTCAGAAGTGTAAACGTGGAGCAGTCACCATGGAAACTGGTGGAATCTTCCGCATTCAGCCTTAAAGAAATATGTTAGACTAACTATAATAGCCTTAATAAAAATAATGTGTTTTCTGCACCAAAGATAAAAAAGACAAAATTTAATCTGCTTCACTCCAAAAAAAAATATCGCTTCTACTAAGCAGCTCTTTTGTAGGAGAATTTAAAGTGAAAATCCATTCTTCAGTCATTGATATGCTGAGGTTTACGACGATATATATCGCACATGGCATGATCGCCTTTGAAGCCCCAGCCGTGTGTTGGTCTGAAAGGCATCGAGCCGCTTACTGCCCAAATACAGCAAAAGTAGATTTGCCACCCTGGACGGCTTTTGAATAAACGCTGTCACTGCTTTTATCTTTTTATGTGATCCTGTTATTCATTGTGAAGAGAGGACGCCTGTACTGAATAAGGCCATGTTCTCTTGTTTTTAGCTTGAAATATTAAACCCAGCAAATAAGTATTTTGCTTCTTACGCTGACACCTTTTTAAGGTTTAAGGTACAAAGCACTTTTATAGCTTGATAACATCTTTGTCCGGTAGTCTGTTTATAAAGACACTACTTCATGTGACATAGCTTGCCTGAAGTCCTTCGCTCCTGCTAATCATAGCGGCGTTGTGTAATCAATAGGATATAACCGCTCTTACTAACAAAATCTTAACACCTTTGACCCTGGGTTTTCAACTCTTGTGAAACTTTGGTTTAACTTTAAAGTCGTTTCTGCAGAATCTATGGTTTGAACTGCAGATGAACTCGGTTGAAATGAGACAACTGGCTTTGTCTTGTGTTCCAGTACTATAGAAAAATGTGTCAATTTACAGAAACCTCAGGAAACATCTGCTTTAAATGAATGAAAGAATAGAACAGACAAAAGCTATATAACATTACCTATAAAACCTATTAAAAATGTACAAGGAAGAATCCGAAAAGCACAAATTAACAAATCCTTATCTGGTCTGACCTTAACATTCAGGTTTCTACCAAACGTTCTTTGCTTTTGTTTCATTCGCAAACCTGGGTTGTGCGCAGGGTAGTAAAAATCTCTCCTAAATGTTTCCCACAAGAGCAACTCATCAGGGTCTAAGAGGTTAACACTGCGCCCGTAACAAATCCTGATAGGAGGCATAATTACCTGTAACCAGTAGAATGGTTTTTAGAATGGATTGGTAGAGCTGGTGAGAAATCGTGTTTCTTGTGTGAACCTGCTTCCTCTAGATCGGAAGAAAGACTTGGTGAAGCTTCAGGCTGGAGAATATGTCTCTCTTGGCAAAGTGGAGGCTGCCCTGAAGAACCTTCCTGTTGTGGACAACATATGTGCATATGCAAACAGGTAACGATAAGCTTTATTGTCAGTCTATCATTGAGGGGAAAGTAAATAAGTGGAATAAGCAGCTAGCAGGACCTAGTTCTATAGCATGTGATAGACATAGTTCCCACCTAATGCTGAGAAAAGATGAAGGAGTAAGACTAAGAATCACAGGGTCTGAGGTAACCAGGAAGATGGAAAAATGAAGAATATGAAGTGCAGAATACAATCAATGAAAAGATTCCACCAAGGGCAATAGTTACGACAGACCTTAATATCTGCTACAGGAAGGAGCAGCTGCTATGTTGAGAGTTAGCCATGTCCTGCACAATCATGATTTTCTGCCAGTCCAGACATTTTGATGATTTAGATTCCTGCTGTATTTATAGTCACAATCGATATTTATCCATTTAGTGACCAGTCCTATGTGATCGGATTTGTGGTGCCGAACCAAAAGGAATTGTTGAGCCTGGCAGGGAAGATAGGAGTGCAAGGAAGCTTTGAGTCGCTCTGTAACAACCCTGCCATGGAGAAGGAAGTGCTAAAGGCTCTGAAAGAGTCTCCTGCTGCAGGTAATGGACCATCTGCAAGCTCAAGTGACCCTAAACATGTATTGAAGTATATCTGCTAGATACGATTCTGTTTTCATTAAGAAGAAACTGGCAATAAAAACTCTTCTGGTGTGACATTTTGTGAATGAAAATGTGTTCCTTTTACTTTTGCAAGAAGTAAGTTTGTGAGAGCTTAAAGTTCTCCCTCGCACTCTCCCTCTTCTCTTTAATCAAAATAAAAGAATGGCCACCAGTGCCCCTGTGTTCTAGAAGAGCTGTAACTGAAATGTGGGCACACCAGATGCACTGAAAGGGTTCCATTTGTGTTTTATGTATAATAATGGCATATAACCCCAGAAATCTATTTACCTCACTTGGATTATTTGCTTTCCTATAAGGTACTGGAAGCAGAAATTACAAGCTGGCTTCCCTGAAACTATGGGAGCTTTTGTTTTGTTTTTCAGTTTGAATTTATTTAATCAACCATGCTCATCAATTAGCACCAATTAAAGTTAGCCACTTCATTAAAGTCTGTGTTTTACTGGATGGACTTAAGTAAAAAGTCTACAAGGTTTTATATATAATAGCATTATTTTAATTATATATTACACTCGCAGTATAGTGTGTCAATATGCAGCTATATTATAGTAGACTTGGACAGCCTCCCGTGAAGTTTCCTGCGTCGAGTCTTAATTCTCTGCTTTCGTTTCTTGCCAGCTACTCTTGAAAAGTTTGAAGTTCCAGCAAAGATCCGTCTAGTAGCAGAACCCTGGACTCCAGAGACAGGACTGGTGACCGATGCCTTTAAGCTGAAACGCAAAGAACTCAAAAGCCATTACCAAGATGATATAGAGAGGATGTACGGAGGGAAATGAGACCTACACGCCCTCGCGATGCATCTTGGATTTTGCAGTTGGAATGATTAGTAACTTATTCTCTTTGCAGGCTTCTCTTGCAGCTGTGGGGTCTAGTAGCCCACTGGACCTGAGATGGAAAACTTGAAATTCCCAGAATTATTATACCCAAACCCCATAAGGGGAAAAAACTGTCTAGTGAAATATAGGATACACCATTGTTCTTCATCGTTGTTGTTGACATTCAGTATAAAGGTTTTTCATTCTCTGTATAGCTGTCTTTATCGGTCATGTTCATGCAGTCTCTTGAGAGCTTCTCTATCACACACGCCAGGTTCTTTTATTATTCTTTTTGTGAAACCTCAGTTTGTTGGTTCATGAAGGATGTTCACATTAAGGATATCTGTCTGTTGCGTCCGTGTGGGTGAGAAGCCGAACATCTTTTAATTTTGCTAAAGTATTTGAAGCAGCAGCCTGTTACAGTAAGACCAATCCCCCTTTTAAATGCATGTTTAGTAAATGATTTCTTTTTAACTGACATTATACGCCTTACCCTCCCTTCGCCAATATTTTCTTCAGAGTAGATATTTTAGAGGTACACTTGCTTCTCTGAGAAGATATTGAATGGTGTGGGGATTGGAACATATCCAATAAGTCATACTGACGGTTTAAGGATTTTTGGCAAGTAAAGTGCTGCATGGACACAGCGGGCTCCTGTACTGTTAGACACCGGCTCTGCAATCAACTGCAGAGAGATGGGAGTCCTGGATGTGGTCCATTGCATTAATATGGCAACCATGTTGCAGTTCAATTTAAAACACGTAATATTTTTTTAATGTGACTCTTCCTGTTTAAATAAAATTGTAGAATAATTCACATTTTGTTACGTGGGATCCCATATATTCCCATTAGTACGGACTGCTTCAAATAAGAAATACACTAAAATCAGCTCACTCCTTAGCAACAGATGCCTTTGTGTAAAATGTGTACATGTATATAATATCAGAATCACTGCACATGAATCCCTAATGTTGATGTTTTTTTTCTTCTTCCTGACCGATTGAACAAGAATTGAAAGGTGTAAAGTATGTAAACATGTTCTTGCTACTTGAGGCTTCTTTGTACATTACTATATGTGTAATTTAAGAAACTACCTTTGTTTACATCAGGGAACTGAAAAATAAGCCCGTCCATGTACACAACCAGTTTTAGAATGAATACATCTGATGCCATTCTATATAGTAACAGCCTGCTTTTTATTCTTTTTGTAAGCAATCTATTGCGAATGAATGAACAAAGATTGCAGCCTGTCTGACCTAGAAACGCTGGTCTTTGAGATTAAATGGCGATCAGTGAACTTGGTTCTGTCCGGTTCCACACATGCTTGAATCTTTTTTTTTTTTTCTTTTTCTTTAGTTCTTTTATTCTATTATTCATATTGCCATTTGCTTTGGGCTCATGACTATGGAAGTTGGGCATGTTAGTGTAACTTCACTAATGCTTGCATGATATGGGTTGAGCCTCCGTGGCAAGTCTTGCTTTGTAGCGGTTGTAGGGGTGTGTGACACTAAATTTTTTTTCAGCTGGATTTAAGTGGAGGCCAGTTTTGTGATAAGGCAGTCATAGAACCCCCATAAACGTGTATTTCCAGTTCACAAAACCAAACGTATCGAGATCAGCAAGGTGCACGCTTAGAACATCATTCTGTATTAGGCAAGCGATTTAATATAATCTGTTTCACATTACAACCTAGCTTAGCAATTGTTATACATTATTTTACTAGAATATCCGGAGCCTAGAATACACTATGTTCCTTTAAATTACTTTATTTGGAAGCCATGCATGTAAAATGTTAAATCATTGTGCAGTGTTTTTCGTGAATAGCTGCTCTATCACTGATATGCTGAACTCAAATTGTTGGGCAAAATAAGACAATACTTAGAAAGCCTAACGTCTCTCCTTATAAACTCCAACCCAACTGCATTCAATGTATACGCTATAATAGTACAAAATATGTTATCATCCGTATACAGAAGCTGCTCTATGGTCTCTGCTGTACTATGGAGCTTAAGCAGTTCCGAAAACACCTAACGAGGGCTGGTACTGCAGAATATGTTCCGCGTATTAATCCTCTTGTTCTAGATAACAGAATGACCGGTTTCAGAGTGTGCTGACTGGCCTTCCAATTACCTGCTTATTATAAGCTTCGTAACACTTTTGCATCAGTCCGTACCTCCAGTTATAAAAATGAAGTCGATATCTCTGACTGAACATCTGATGTCCTTACAAAAGTATAGCATGACAGAATTTGCAATACTACGTATAAGTGACCCTCTTCCCTGTATGATATCCTGTTGATACTGTGATGTTCTAGAGCTTCTATGAAGCAACTATGCTTCCGTGGCCGATAAACGGTCTTGGCATTCATCTGCTGTTATTGTGCTGGTGGAACTGCCTGCGTTACATGTTTCTGAAATTGCCGTTTAACAGCTTTGGTGTCGAGGTCCCACATTTCTTCGTGTGGCTCCTTTACATTGCTTAGGGAATGGCATTCTAACTTGGAAATGAAGAGGGTGATTTTTGCAGTGCGTCTTTCTAGGAAACCAATAAAACTGTTTTATAGAGTACCGACTTATATTTGTAATCTGCTTACATGTGAACCGTTTGGAACCCTCTGTGTGTCAATGTTTCTAAATGTGGATTCTTTTCTTCTCTCGTTTGGACCTTTGCGCCAGTAGACTTGATGACTGTTCAGCACCATTAATGGCCGGTCATCACCTCTGCCTGTGATGGGTTTGAAAGGAAAGTCAATGTTACTTTTGGGTTCTCTGGTTTTCAGTTTATTTATTTGTAACTTTAAATGGTTTGTGGTTTTCCAATAAACTAAGTGAGCGAACCATGCTGTCGTGTTTTTTGTTTCGGCATATATTGCTACTAATGTGCATGTTCATACAGCAATACAGAACGTATCACTATACACACCTTTTCAAAGTGCATAGTTGTGTAACATTGTTTTTATATCAATAAATAAGCTCACTTGAGTACGAAAAATGTTACTCTGCATATACAAACGTTTGTCTAGAAGGGAGAGACGTGAATGTGTAGTTGGCACCATTGTATGCGGCCTCTGTGTCCCGGGGTACCAGCTACAGACGAATTGGGAAAATGCTGAAAAGCTACACAAGCGTATTATATGACTTCAATGGACGCACTCTATATATATATATATATATATATTAATATATATATATAATATAAAAATTAACAAAGGTTCGTCTACATTCAAAGGTATTTATTATAAGGTAACAACACAGCAAACACATTTGTCTCATATACACACGCATAGCCAAACCCCACAGGACAACAACCCCCTTTAATCTCTCTCTCTCTATAACAATTCCCTTCAACACAATTTGATCTCACCCACTGTTAAGCCTCCAGATCCGATAATAGCTCACTGCCACATCCACCATGGAGGAAAAGAACTGAAGGAGTTCATGTGTGGCATTATCATTTGACATCACATCCTGTTTCATCACTTTAGTGAACTGTGGGAGGGAAGGATTGTAAGAACGCCCACCTTAACCTATTTCCTTTGTTTATGGGGACAAGACGAGTTACCGCACAGCTATGCTTGGCGAGCATGGCTTCTATATGTGACACAGAGGAAAAACAGACTCCGCACACCAACTGCTATTAGATGCACCAAATTTATTCACGTATCCAACATTTTGGAGTAAAAACAAATGTTTGTGCCTAGTTGGATATGTGAATACTTTTGGTGTATATTTGTTGCAGCTGTAGTTAAAATTTTCAACTGTACATGGGCACAGCTCTCGTATTCTTACGGAGCGCAAGTACCATTTTTTATAATATATAATGAATTGTGTGCATAGTCTGTAACCTTGTATTTCTACCTGGCGAAATGTTAATTTTTAGTTTGCTCTGACGCTCAAATTTCCTGCTTGAGCTCGTTGTCTATCTTGGAAGATTTTTTGGTAGTGCTATTCTAGTCGTTACTGGACTGCCGCTTATAGACACTTATATTTTGATTGTAATGCCCTCGATCCTACTTTAGTCAAAAATGTATACACCCTTAGTTACAAAATACAAGCAATGTTTATTCTTTGTTATATCTATGTACATCTATGTTTGTATATATAATATATATATATATTAGTCCCGGCAGTAATTGCATTGTAGTATGCGGAGTGTAGTGCACACACATTTATGTATTACATTACCTAATGGAAAAACTAGCTCTTTTTTGGTTTTGCTTCCATCCCTACATGTTACCAAGGTTCTGGGCTAATGGTGCTTTAATTGGCTGGGAGTCTTCCGTCTCCGGCTTTCTACACGGCGTCACAGAAATCTATAGGTTACAAAACTCTCAGAGGAGGTCCCTGGTGATTCTTCTTGGAAGTCGTGAACAGGAATCCTTAACCCTTGTTATCCTATATGTAGTTTGTAGCACATCATGCTACAAGTTAAATCCTTCCATAAAAGATGAGTTTACCGTCAATATTTCCTATGGTGAGTGTTGCAGACTGATTTTACCAGGGCTTATATCATGATTTGAATGATCCGGAGATTTTTTTTTTTATTTTAAACTTCAAGTTGCCCACATCCCGGTTTAAATGCAAGTCTGTTCCTGTTATAGTAAAAAAGAAGCCACAAAATAAAGCCAGTCATTGTATTAAGATGCGTTTTCTGATTTTATTTGTGTGAGTAGATGCAAAGGATAAAGCGCTAGGATGCTTATGAATGACTTTCTTTATGATGTCAGAGTATCAAAGCAAACATGGGACATTGTTGATGGTTAGGTTGACCTGACCATTTCTTGATAACAGTGACAGAAAACCCAATGGGGTTTATTCACTAAAGGGAGAGCTGCGGTTTCAGCTCCCTCAGTTCATTATTCATTATGAGGGGCAATCTCTATCGAATTTCTCCAGCAGCAAGTTCTCATCTGTTCCTGCATAATGTATAATTCAATGGGTGAGGAGACTTTGGATAAATCACACCGCTTTCACTAAACATTATGAAGGGCCATCCAAGCTCGTCCTGCAGTAGAGGCTCTCTGGGGTTTGCCCTTCAAAATGTGTAGCAAAGTGAAGGAACTACAGTGCTGGGAAAAAGTATTACTTCTGATTTTTTTTCTATTTTTGGCCTACTTTGTGGTGCAATGTAAAAATATAATTGCCCCCTTAGTTACTAAATCAGTTGATTAACCAAATGAATTGGTTTTAATGCCGCTAGACAGACCCAGGCGTGATTACTGCCAGCCTTGTTGAATATAAACAGCAATTTAGTGGATTAGGCTTAAAGTTCTCAAAAAGCAGCACAAGATGCTTCTAAATAAAGAAATTCAAAATCAGATGAGAAACAAAATTATTAATATCTATCAGTCTGGAAATTGTTACAAAGCTATTTCTAAGGCTCTGGGACTCCACTATGTACAAATGGAGAAAACTTGGAATCGTATCGAAGCTTTCTGGCAGTCACCGGCCCTTCCAAGAGAGCATTGACGATTCATCCAGGAGTTCACAAAAGAACCCAGACTAACGTAAAGAACTGCAGGCCTCACTTGCCTCCGGTGGTGGTAGTGTGATGGTCTGGGGCTGCTTTAGGACCTGGGTGGCTTCCCATAATTGATGGAACCATGAATTCAGCTTTCTACCAGAAAATCCTGCACGAGAATGTTCATCACCAAAAGCTCATGCACAACTGGGTTATGCAGCAGGACAATGATCCAAAGCACACACTGTGTTTTATGTTTACTCAGTTTGATGATCTCAAATAATTAAATGTCACAACTAAGTAAAAAAAAAAAGAAATCAGGAGGGGTGCTGTGAAAAGTATTTTTCACAGCACTGTAAAATACAACTCTTCTGCAAACTCTCCTGTCAACTCTCCCTAATGGCCCCCAGAGTTAGATTATCATCACATAACCCCACATTCCCAGTGCTCTGCTTGGCCCACATCAGCAACAGGTCAACGACACTCCTGAGTAAATCATACCCTGGCTTCTGATTACTATCTGTTTACACTATCAACTCAACAACTTCTACTTCCCCGAATGTAAAGCTTTCACCTCCCAGGCACGGCAGATTATAGAGAGGAAGTCCACACCAGCATCAGCGCCTGCATCAGCCTAGTCCCAGTGCAACCATTTTTATAGCTGCTGCCATGTGTTTTAACACAGTTCTTTATGCTCTTCTCTCAAGCGTCCTCATCATCCTTCCAGATCTACCACTTAACTACTAACAAAACATATAAGTATCTGCGAAAGGTAAGACATATAATATATATTGTCCTGCCCAAGGCATATTTACAGAAAAGAGATGCATAAAATAATGTCAACAAATGCAGCACATAAAGGATCCAGCCGGGGGTCATCAGACAGTGTTATGCTAGGCAGCCTAGTGGATATACGTGGAATGGCAAGTAAAACATAGAGGCTTCAGACAGTGGCCCAGAAGTGAAAACGACTCATCTCCTCCCCATTGTATGTATGCTTCCTGCATTAAGTGAAACATTGAGAACTAAAATATGCTTTTATAAACCAAATTTATTATAATTATATTAGCTTTTGGATCACTTCTTTAAATGTATCCACTGGGTTTCAGTGCCATTTGCTACGTATCATGTGCTTGCGTGGTTACTTTTGCAACTGCCTTCTAGATCAGCAACCTCTAGGATTTAACTGCTTGCGGCTCTATAGGATATCCGTCAAATAAAAACAAAGCCATCTGCTTTCTATATCCTGACGCAAAGAGCATTTATTAAGCTGAAAATTAGTTTTGAAGAGGCATGTCATATTTAGAGATAATATTTAAAGGCAGCTCATTTGCAGCTTGTATCCACAACATGCGCAGTAAATGTTAGCTGGGTTTGTGATGGCAACAGACACACTGCATCCTGACTGGCTCTTTTAATAATCAGCTAGATTAACCCTTTCTGCCTCTGGACTCTATTGCTGCAATTTATTTCATTAAACAACATTATTATTTATAGGCAACTCGTATATAATCTTAGAAGGCGAATTACTCGATTATAACACGACCCCCCCAAAATTTGATTATTAATTTAGGAAAACATTTTCTTGTTTTTTTTTGCCTTTTATTTGCCAAACTGCCTCCCTGATATGCATACCTGGGAACTCTCCGGGTTTGAACCGGAGATTGCCAGGTGAGCGCAGCTCCTCAGGGTCAAGACCCAAATCCTCTGGGTCATGACACGCTCTGCTCCCCACTCATTTTTCCTTTAAATGGGAGTGTTTCCTGCTGCCGTCAGCGGGACTGCCCACCGACGTCACCAGGATCTCCCACCAATGTCAGTGTGCAGTCCTGGCCGCGTCCCGCAAGGGAAGGTATACTGATATGCCAATCTGCCCCCCCCCGATATGCTTTATACTCCCTCTTTATGCCACTCGGCTCCCCTGACATGCCACTCTGCCTTTCCCAGACTTACCAATGCATCCCAAGACTTTTCCCCCATTGCTCCAGATTCCCTGGTGTCTGGTGGGGACAAACATTTCTCTGCCTCTTTGAAGAAAAACATTAATGGAGTATTTTGTTGTTAATGGAAATGAACTATGTGTGCTGATGATACAAATCTGAACTACCATTCCCCTTACAAAAATGCAGAACTAGACCTACTGATACTACTAAGTGTGATAAATCCATATAGAGAAATAATAAAATGATATAGTAATCAGGGGCGTAGGAACCCCTAAAAATCTGGGGGGAATAGCATTTCCCCCCATCAGATACCCCCTTTTTTCTCCCCATCTCCTTTTTTGGAGATACAATAATATATAACTTGAAACACTGGTAAAAATAATGTATGTTTAATACATTAAATATAGGGAAAAAACAGCTAATCTTTGTAACAAAAACATTTTTTAAATATTGAAAAATTGGACCTTAGGCAAGCACTTGCTTGGGCCCCGCTCCACTCTCCCTAGCATGCAATCACTCCCTCCGCTCCCACACCAAAAAAAGTATTCCCCACACTGAATGCAGATTAGGGGAAGACTGTGAGAGTCAGTACAGTCTTTCCTCCTTCTGACTGCACTGTGATATTGAGAGGTCCTCTCCTCCGTAATCATCCCCAGAGTCCATTTGTCCCCTCATTCAGGTATAGATCAAAGAAACAACACGTGAAACAGCACGTGCATGTATAGATCAACTGAATAAGACATACAAATATATTTGCAGGTATACATAAATAATGTATGGAAACATAGCATAGCAGATACAGATCAACAGAATAATACATAAACCCAGATTTGCAGGTATAGATTAATTAACATACAAACTCAGCATTAAAGGTATAGATAAACCCCAAAAATTACAGGCATAGATCACAGGTTACAAACCCCCAAGCCAGCCCCGGCATCCCCATTCCCTACATAGAACCTGACCAGCACCCAGATTACACAAACAGATTACAGTCCAGAGTGAGCCAACTTTGTCCCCAAACAGCCCAGCGTGAGCCAACTGTGGCCTTAAATACACCCTGCTTGAGCCATCTTTGCCTTTCCCTAAATCGGATCCATGATACACATATCCATTAATATATTCTCACAAATCATTCAAGTAACTCCTGCACACACTAATTCATTCTTTCACTCATTCACACATTTCATCCACACATTAATATATTCTCTCACTCATTCACACAATTCATCCACATATTCATTCAGTCTCTCTAATTCACACTCTTTATTTCAATATTCTTACTACCCACTTTCCTCACTATCTACTCACTATCAATCCTTCTCACTATCTACCCCCTCTCATTATCTACTTCTCCTCCTCTTCTACCCTCTCCCTACCCTCCTTTGTAGTTCACTTACAGTGCCGAGGTACTGTGGTGGGAGCGCAAGGCCTCTGTCTCGCTGCTCTGTCGCAGTGCGCGTGGCTTCACTGCTAATCACTGGCATAGAATTAGTATGAATAAGATAACTTATTCAGTCATGCCCATAACGTTGCCATATACTTAGAGCCTTCAGGCCAGATGCTGTGTACCAGGCTTTCATTAGCTACAGATTAAATTAGACTAGCGTTAACAAAATAACGACTAGATCTGTGTATATAAATGTTCATTATTTTGGCATGACAGTCCTCATTTTCAGACATGTAGCGGCCCCATTGTACTGCTAATCATACCCAGGAACTTTCTGGGATGCAGGTAGGAGGTCCCGCTGACATTGCGGGACACTTGCAATTGTTGGAAGGGAATGGGCAGGGAGTGGGTCGTGCTCCTGCCACCAGGAGTTTCCCAGTAGTGACATGGGGAAGCGGTACTTCACTCGGTCTCATGGTGAAACCTGGAGAGTTCCCATGTATGCTGGTAATGCGAACACTGTGGCTAGGGCCAGCTGGGCTCATCAGTGAGATGTAACATCAATGAAATATTGGGTCTTATGCTATGTTTCTTAATCCAATGCATTCCTGGTTACTAAATCTTTTAGTGTTGGAGTTGAGACCTTCTTTTCCTTCCTGGTAGGGAGGTAACTAATTCACAGGTGCAAAAAAATGCACCACATATAATGGTACATGTGCAAAAAATGTAAAAACCTATGTTCTCAAATACACTATATGCACAAAAGTATTGGGACACCTGACCATTACACCAGCAGGGACTATACTTAAATAGAAATCCATAGACATTAAAATGTAGTTGGTGATAACAGCTTCCACTCTTCTGGAAAGGCTTTTCACACAATTTTGGAGTGTTTATGTGGGACCTTTTGCCCATTTATCCAGTAGAGCATTTGTGAGGTCAGGTACTGATGTTGGACGAGAAGGCTCGGCTCGCTATCTCCATTCCAGTTCATCCCAAAGGTGTTAGATGGAGTTAAGGCCAGGACTCTGGCAAGGCCGGTCAAGTTCTTCCTTTAGGGCATGGCACTGGTTATCAATCGATTATATTCAATTGTGTATTTTACTTTGAAGGTAAGTGGGTGATTTGCTGTTAATGTAGCTTTAAAAAAGCTGTTAAGGCCATTACTGAGCTCTTCTGTTTGAAAACTATGCGATTACATGCTTTCCCTTCCTTGGTTCCGCCTTATGTTACTCAGTTACCCAAGTCTGTCTTATTATAGAACTTATTATATTATACAACTTTTTAAAAACTCAAAACTGTTAAAGAGAATCCTTAAGCAGTTTATGAGAGAAAACATCAATAAATGGGGGTAGCGTTTATATTTTATACATTGGTGTGATTGAACTGAATCTTGTGTTTAGATTTACACCTCTTTTGGTGGTTACACCCAAAGCAATAGGGTTTATTCACTACGATAGGAATTTACAGGTAAGGAACAGCTGACAAGGTAGGCATCGGCCAATCACCTGCAGTTTGGGCAACTGTCTACAGCTTTTAATTGCAAATACACATACATCTGTCAGGGTGTCTAAAATAACAAAGGAATTTAGATGATGACTAGATCCTTTCTGACACCCTTTCATCTGTATTCTATCCTCTCTCTTCCCCAGAAGTGGATTAAAATGGCAGGATGTGCCACAAAGTGGTAAAGGGACCCCACTCACTGTGATGTCACCTATATTTGCCACCACTGCTCAGCAGGAACATAATATTCTTTGTGGCGACTACTGTATAGAACGTGATGGGGACCCCATTGGCTGGGAATGAAAAGCATCCCTGGAAATATTTGGACACCAGCCCCATGTATTTTATTGTGTGGTCGAGCTTAAGTGCACTCACGCCCCACCAAGGGCTTAACTAGAAACAATAAGGCCTCAGTGTGAGAAGTGCCCCAGGACACCCCAACCTCACAAGCAACATGTCCCACAGTGCCACCTTTGCCACAAACAGCTAGTCTATGCCATCTATTCCCTCAAAACATATCTATGCCATCTTTGCCCCAAGCAGCTTGTCAGTGCCACATCTGCCCCTTAAACAGCCTGCGTGTGCCACCTTTGCCCCTAGACAGGACCAGCCCAGCAGGAAATTTGCCCCTTGGTTCACGAGGGGCCTCCCTGCAGCTTCTGTATTTGCTGGATTACAGGAGCAGAGACACTGTGTTAGTAGCAGCTACAATTCATATGTAAACAAGTCAGTGGACATGCATTTATATGGGGATGTCTCTGTATGAATGCATGCGGCCTACTTCCTAATTATGCCCACACACTTAAAAGGATTCTCCAGTAATTATCATATTATTATTATCATCTTTTATTTTTATAGCGCCAACAATTTACACAGTGGTTTATACATTACATATATTGAAGGGGAATGACAAGACGAGAATTGACAGACTAAGACAAACAGTAGGTGGAGAGAGCCCGGCTCGCAAGCTTACACTTTATTGCATATGATAGGTTTAAAATTTCATCGTACCCCCCCCTTTAAATGCAGGGGAGGAATCTGCTCCCCCACCTATTTTTTGTGCAGGTGATTGCCCCCCTCCCCAGTGCACGTGTCCAGAAATCACTCGCATCAATTTTAATGTAAGTGCTTTCTAGCTTCAAGCAGCCAATCAGTGTCAGGTATTGCCAGATCACAGAGAAGGAGGCCGCTGGGGCAGATTAAGTGCTTTATTTACGTATATTTGTTTTTTAAGAATGTATATTATAGAACTAACTTTCTTTAGTGGGCTGTCAGAGACAATGAAGTGCGCCTCTAAGCTTGAAAGAACTGAGCTCATTGGTGTTTTCAAGCAGTTGGCTGATCAGAGACATCCATTCACGTTAGTTATACAAGGTCCTTTTCCTGCAGGCCTGCCCCTATACGTATGTATGGATTTAGGATATGTGTGTAAGCGACGTTGCAGATTTCCTGTGTTTAGCACTTTAACTTGACCTATGCTTTATGGGAACTTGCTGCCAAAGGCCTGTGCTTTTTTATTTTATTTTATTTTTTTAAATATGTGAGTCCCAGCCATATTTTTTCTTCTTTCTTTCCTTTGAAGGGTTAAATGTGAAGGGATAAAGACGTGTGCGTATTGTTTCAGACTGCGTACGCTGCTTTCATCTGGTCTTTTGTGTTGAAAACAGCTCATATTTTCCATGACAGAGGCTGTATTCCTTAAGATATAGCCACGAGCCAGCCTGATATAAATAAAGAGAGAGCCTGAGTCTGTACGAGAAGCGTCATATTCCTAACTAGTCAAGAACATTAAGAATCCTAAAAAACAACTCCATGGCCAGGAACAGATTTGCAATAAACATTGGATGCTCCAGTCAGCTGGTATTTTCGAGCTCTGTTGCTTTTAGTACATGGCCAAGCATTGAGCAATGCCTGGTGCCCTCTTACAACATGAACACTAAGATTATTCAGAAGTTAGCAAAGCAGACATCTTACCTGAACAATTTGTCATTATCAATTATTACAAAATAAATAAATGTTTTTGCAAATCTATTTTGTCTCTTTTGAGAAGAAGATATATTGCAGCCAGGCCCAGACTGGCCATGTGGCACACTGATACCTCCTGATGAAGCCACTACAGACTTACTGATCTGGGCGAAACACATTGAGACATTATATATAATAT
>VKOC01000005.1:39862112-39949057 GCA_009364415.1 Spea multiplicata
AGAGGAGCCCAATATTTAGATAAATGGATAGATGGAGATCATTGGATGAGCAGAGAGAATGAGTGTATTTAGAGATAAGTGAGGAGATGTAGGGAGGGGAACCGCTGTGAACGACTTTGAAAGTAAGAGTCAGGATCTTGAAATGAATCCTGAAGCACACAGGCAGCTATGTGTCTGTACAAGGTCACCAGTGTATGTGGCAAACAGGGGCAGGCTGGGACAGGGGGTAATTTGACTTGAATGAGTCCACTTTTAGGGGTGGAAATGCGATTACATAACACAATGTTACGTGACCCCCTAGTAATAGTCTGTTCGCTCGCATAGTGAGTGAGCAGCTATAAATCTTTTTTTTTTAAAGTCTGCTGAAGGTAAGGGTGTGTGATAGAGTATGGCGTGTAAGCGTCTACTAGTGTGAATGTTACTGTGAATGTGTATGAGTCTGCAGATTTGTGCTTGTGAATGTGTGTGTGTGTGTTAAAATGTGTGAGCTAGTGTGTATGTTACTGTCTTTCCTTCCCACCGGGCCAGAAGGTGTCAGCTCTCCCCTAGTGGCAAGGCATGTAGAAGTCATCACATTTATTGAAATATCTGCCTGCTCCGGGCTAACGTAGATTATTTCATAAATTAAAGGGTTAAAAAATTATGTATCAACAATTTCATAAAACATACACTTTATTTCCCCCTAAATATCATGTCCAGAATGATTGAATAATTGAAAGAAATCCCCTTCCCTTCCCCAGGCTCCCCTTTTTGTCTTTTCTATGTTCTCTTTTCCCCGTGCAATGTCTGCTCACAACCTCTGGTGTCATTCTCCTGTTCAGTGGGATGTCCTGTCTTACTTCAAGCCCTAGCCCTCCTCTTTGTGTAACATGTCACACAGACGTCCACAGCTGCCTATTTATTCCCAGTACAGCCCAGCCAGATTCTAGAACATCAGCCAGAAGCCGGTTTGATTCTTCACTTAGACCAAGACCACTTCTGTGCGCCTTCGCTTTCTCCCAAGTAAGTTTGCTCTTGCAGAATTATTTTTCCCATTATATGATCAATGGACTAAGTCTCAGTTAGCCTAGGGGCAGTTTATGCATTTGAAACAATCTAAAGATTTGCTGATAATTTTGTATTTTGTATTCTTTTGTTTTATATGAGTGCTGCTTGAGACAAAACTAAAAACAAATAGTACCAAATATTTAATAGATGTTGGGTTGAAGTAGTACGGTAAATATCATACTGGTGAGATCAATGAACACATGTTTAGGGATATGATTTTACTTAATATATAGGTTAAGGCATAAATTCCATAGGCTAAGATTTTTTATTCCAAGTTGTAAACCTTTTAGCATCTCACGCCCTTCTGCAACACAAAAGGTTTATTATGTGTATGTTATATATGACGTATTCCATGTTATATGAAAATGTGATTCTGGTACAAAGTTTAAAATGTTGTCAAATCAACAGAAATATTACTGTGGTTACTATTGTGATATCACAATTTTTTATTTTTTTTAAAACCTTTTTTTTAACATCCCTATTGTTCCGAAAGAAAACTTTTTTTTATTTTTTTTTTTTACTTTTGCTGAACAGCTTCAGTGCTGCTCACCATAGAGGGGATGTTCCTTCCAGTTCAGAGAACATGGAATAGATTTTAGTGACCACTATTTCTCCGTTTAGGGTAGCTTATCCAAATTTTCTAAATATTGGGCTAATACATTCAAGTGGTTTATATCATTCCTTTAAAGTAGGAGAGATATGCCTTTGAATGCTATTTATAAAGAGAACATTCTAACATATAAATTCTTTCTAATTAAGAATGTGCATCCATCACCTAAAGGGTAAAAGAAAAAAAGGTATTAAATGACATAGATAAAGCAGTATAGCAATAAATAACTATTTCAATTCTCTGTATCCCATGGAGATTTGGACCTTTTCTGGAGATCTCGGAAATTATCCATGAATTAGAGCAATGTTTAATCACAGATGAGTTAAGTGGCTTTACAATTTGACTCACCACTCTAATTTTGATCCAAATTGATTTCAAACAGTTATAAAAGTTCTGCAAGTAACTCATTTTTCAAAAACCTAATCTGAAGATTCCAGGGTTTATAGACTAACCTTAGAGTCTGCTAATAGCCATGCATAATTCATGGTTTCATGCAGGGGCTTAACACAGGCTTAGGGGGCTCCCAAGGCTTCTTGGAGTGCAAATTGACCATTTTCTATAGTTAATAATGTAGTTTATTATTTCTGAGCATGCAAAAGTATTCACTGCAAAATTTCTCCATAATATAAGCAGTCATTATATGAGCACTGATGTCTCATAACTAATAACAAGTTCCAAAACAAAGCTATATAAGTCCAAAACTGGATGCATACAAGGTACATAGCTTGCAGCAGGACCCGGGATTTTCTGTTACAACCCTGAATCAGTGAGATGACCTTTTGTTAAATCTCACCACTGCACATTATGCAGGAGAACATCACTTGGCTTGGTCCTTCATAATGCAGTGTGAAGTTGGTGAGCTGAAATATTCAGTTCTCCTACAAACGTTGCTGAGCTGAAATATTCAGTTCTCCTACAAACACCATAAAAAAACCATGTTGCTGAAGCCCTTCTTCAGAGGGTTACCAAATTACAGGGAATGTTTAATTTTTTCAGTATTATTGAATAAAAGTTTAATTTTTTTAAAGGATTGACGACAGTAGTTCTGTAGCCCTCTGGTTAGTCATCTCCAATGACATGATGTCATAATACTCATCTACAGTATAATACAAATGATCTTAAGAGTCTATGAATGAAATAATATAATAGTTTGGTTTATTTTTCAGAACACAGTAAATTATAACCAGAATACTGAAATCCACCAATAGGACAGAAGCAACCACTGTTCCAATGTTGAGGATGGAAGTAGCTAATGAGACTATGGCTATACAAGCTGACATCTCACATCACGGACAAACCCCTCTAGCAAAGAATGGGGACAGCCATGAATACCTCTACATCCTGATCGTGATGTCTTTCTACGGTATATTCCTGTTGGGAATCATGCTGGTGTACATGAGATCTAAAAGGAGGGAGAAGGAATCCAACCTAATGCTGCTCTACAAGGACGAGGAAAAGCAGTGGATGGAGAACAGGAAGACCACTTTTGTCTTGTCTGTACCTAGGTCTTTACAGAATACCAATATACTCAGTGTCCTCCAGGAAAGTGTAGGTCCTGCTCTCTCCTGCACAGCCTGCAACTTGGAAGGCAGTAGCCTGAGCTCAGAGTCCTCCTCTTCTGAGGTACACTTTACCATACAGGAGGAAGCAACAGAGAACCTCCTTCAAGAGGGGCCAGACCATGAAGGCAATGAAGACAAGGCACAGATTTCCTAGCGATTTTGAACTCAAATTGAGAAATCAAGGTGGCTCAGAAATCCATAGGATACCTGTAAATGAAATACTAACCCTGTGTTTTAGGGCCAAGGTGTGCACTAAGCTCCATCTGCTGAGGTAGAGTACAACTACATAGTGTACACAACCATGCAAGGGTGTGTGTAGGTTTAAATATGTATTTCTGTGCGGAAATGAACAGTCTAAAAGCATATGACCTCAAAACACTTTTTGGACTTGACCCAAGAAGATAAGTGACAGATGACCCTCCATGTAGGGTCAAAGCATGGCACAGTGGCTGTAACTGAATGCGCTTGTCATACAACGGAACTGGGAATTGCTAATGTGAATTTGAGATAGGAAAAATAAAACAATGTTTCTTAAGGACTGTTTTTTTGTGCTAGATAGTATAGAAAATGTCTGTCTTCCTTAGAAACAAGCAAAGTTATTATGTGAAATAGGCTAATTAAATTGGTTTAGTCTGACTGGTGTGATAATACAAGCTAGTTTATAGCACATGTTTATTCTCATTGCACATATAGATATTGTAACATCTGCATCAGTGCCTTTATGCCTCATCTTTCTTAAGTAGCTTTTCATCATCTTGAACCAAGCCTGTCATGCCTGTCTAAGGCTTATGGGAGTCAGAGTTTAGTAACAGCTGTACATTTGGCGCGCCTCGCTAGAGAGTCATGGAAAGTAATGTCAGATAAGAACGGCTTGCTCCAGTCAGCTTTTTAACTTCCTTGCTCATGTGTTGGCTCTGTTTTATGTTCAGCATAACCTTATGTATCCATTCTGTGAAATTATTTCAAATCACACAGTATGGTCCAAAACATTTTTAGTTTCTTGGTATAAAACTCTTTGTGCAGACTATAAAATCCAAAAAAATATTTTGGTAATACTTAAAAGCTTTGATCTACCCAGAGCTGGAACATAGGAAAAAGCAACATACAACTGGTCCCTGGCATTCATTCTTGCAATTCATCAAATTTAGAATGAATACTTGGAGATTACTACATGTGGAATGGTATTAAGGCAGTACCTGAGATCCTAATCCCAATAAATGTGTACATATTAAAGGACCTATAGTGCATTGTACCAGTACTAAACATAGCATGAGGCTATCACAATGTTCATTTGCCTTTCTCTAGAAAGGCCACATTCTGTGAATCTTCTCCAGATAACTCCCTTGAAGGTTGAAAGGCAATAATTTAAGTACAAACAGTATGGAACGTTTCTTCCCCAGCACTCAGATTACATAGTTTCTAAAACACAGGCCGTAATGGACCTGCCAAAAGAAACACGCCTGTAACTACTCCTAAGTAAAAAGAGAAAAAAAAAAGCGCTATCCTAACAGCATGACATTAACTTGTTCGGCATGCGGGGTCTATTGGCCATCTTTTACAAAATCAGGACATCTGCCGACCTTTTAGAAATTATTTTTAAGGGTCTGACATTATCAAAAGCTTAAAAAGTATTTATATAGAAAATAACCCCCCATACAAACATTTTAAACTGGTTGTGGATTCAACTCCTTTAAGGGCCAACACTAGAAGATGTCTTCTGCAAGATGGGCTGAGTTGGCCTTGTATAATGCATCATTTAATCTGGGGAATTTCAAGAACCTCAGTGATTTAAGTATAGGTTACAGGGGCAGCCAAACTCTTCCTGGAGTAGATTTATTAGGGGTTTGGTCAAAGAGCAGGATGGAGCAAAACTCTTCCATTCTCCAGAAAATGGGTTATCTGGAAAAGCAGTGACAATGTAGGTGTGTTGTAATCATTGTTCGTGAAGTTTTAGCCGTGGCTACATAGTTACATGGTGAATCCTATAATATGTGTGAGACATAGGCAATTGTATATAACAATGTGTTTATTTAAATAAACTTTGCGACATTTCTATGAAGTATTGTTTATTGTCTTATATCTGCCTGGATGTGTGAAAAATTGTTCAAACAGATACATTTATTATGAAATGTACAGAAGCGGTACAACAGTTTATGATTTGTTTAACTTGAATCACTTGTGGACGGCAGGCAGAGTACCATAGTTTGTATACCAATGTGTACACAATACCAGCACACTCACAGGTACTGTGAGAAATACAGACAATTTGAAGTAACAGAGAAAGCAAAATCCAAGCTAAAGAAAAGTGTTGGCATTTTTACTATTTGCTCTGTTTTAATCCTCTTCTTTTTATTGAATGTACAGTGTGTCAACATACATTTTATATTGTTATATACACAATGGCGGGTTAGGCATGCGCTTATGGGCCCCTAGACTCTGGGGACCCTGGGGCTTTAATGGATAATCTACCATAGGCTGAATAGCAGTAGCTCCACTTAGGCCACAACAATGAGGCGAGAGGGGCAGCTGCCCTAGGTGCCAAAATGTAAAGGGGATACTTGAGCTGCCTAGTGGAAATACCGGGGGCGTACCTAGAGTTTTTGGCACCTGGGGCGGATACTGTATGTGGCACCCCCCCCACACACACTTTAAAACTGCATAGCTTCTATCTTTACATATTGAGGCATACATTGACGGGAGTACAGCATAACAGTTATCATTTTATACTGAGGCACACATTGAAGGTGGTACAGCATAACACCTATCAGTATATAATAAAAACCACACAAGTGTCTTCAATTAATAAGTGAGTAAATTATATGTGCAACACAAAAATAATATATACAAAGATACCCTTCCAGCGAGCGTTCCCACACACAGTATCCAAAAGGTTCGTATATAAAAGGAAAAGAGAGAAAAAATTATGGTGTAGTATATCAAAGTAGGTCTTAAAAAAAACGCTATTAAGCAGATCGGACCCTTACAATTTAAAGGGCATAAATATGCCCATACATAGAGTGTAGTGGTCTCCTTAGGAGTTTCTTTATCCCACACTGGTATTTGTAGATAAAGAAGGTAGGCAGCGGAGGGGAGTAGGTAAAAACGATAATTTTAATGTATAAAAGAAAGGCAAACTTGTTGTCCTCCGTCTCGGATGTTACAGAGTCCAGGCTTCAAACTTCGTAGCAGCGCTACCACAAAGAGAGTCTCTTTTTGGGGAGTTTGTTCCTGTGTCTTTGCAGCACCACTTCACCAGAAGGTGCAATACTTATATTTAATTCGAATATTGCGCTTCACTTTTTTGTATTTTTACCTATCAGTATATACTGAGGCAGACATTGACGGTGGCACAGCATAATCCCTATAACTATAACGTGAGCCAGACATTGACAATAATGCAGCATAGCCCCTATCACTATGTACTAAGCAAAACATTGATGTAGTGTAGGCCTACCACTTCAGTGTGTGGCTTAGTATATAGTAGGGATGCACCGAAATGAAAATTCTGAACGAAACCTATAATTCAGCACTCACTTGGCCAAAACTAAAAATGACCCCCCCACTTTAGAAAAAAACAACACACTTTTATTAACACACCAAACTTGGACAAAAAAAAATCAATAACAATATTAATATGTATATATAATTGCTAACAGCAATCACACTCCTATTAAAGCCCACGTTCTAGCATGTACTGGTTGTCTGGGCATGATAGGAGTGTGATTGCTGTTAGCAATCATATATATATATATATTAATATGTTATTTAATTTTTCTGCCGAATTTTGGTGTTTACTTACTTTTATAAAAGTGTGGTTAACACCAAAATTGGACAAAAAATCAATAATATTTTATATATATATAAATATATATATATGATTGCTAACAGAAATCACACTCCTATCATGCCCAGGCAGCCAGCACATGCTGGAACCTAGGCATGATAGGAGTGTGATTACAGCCTCACTATGCCCTGCTATCCCCCCCCACTTACACAGCCATCCTATCACACACGCACTCATTCACAAACATTCTGTCGCGTCTGTTACACTTGAGACACTCACCTCAGGAGTTATTCTGCCCAGAAAACCATTGTATAGAGACGAGCCCCAACAGCGATAACCCAGGATTTAGATGATCCCAACTGTGAGGCAGCCTCCGTGAAGACAGATAGTAAGTAGGCATTGAGTTAATAGATAGGTACAATGCAGACCGGCTGGACACTAGCCAAGAAGGGGTTAAATTCAAAAGAATGGTCTGGACAGCCGAGTTGATAACGAAGTAGGTAGTCAGAGAAGCCGGGTCGCTAAACAGGAGCAGGTAGTCACGAGGAGGATCGGAGGTCTGCATTAACAGACCTCCTACTCCCTTGATTGTCTTTAAGCTGGTTAGAGGGAGATCCTTGATCTCCCCAACCGTGCCTGGTCCTCCTGCTGCGGATATTACTGTGAGGTAGGATGAGACGTAGGATACATCCTTAGCTTTTACGCTTAGGTGGTTTTGAACTTATTAGCTGATGTAGGACTCATCAAATCACTCTGTGGATTTTATTGGTAGTCTTTGCCAAGATTCCATCTAAAGGAGAGAGATTTGCGGTCCTGAATATGACATTATATATTTTTTCTAAGTAGATAAATAAAGGTATCAATTTCAACTAAAGACTCTGTAAGTAAACCATGGAAAGCTGGTGTCAATCATGTGAAATAAGAAACACAGAAACATAGAATTTGATGGCAGATTAGAACCATTTGACCCATCTAGTCTGCCCATTTTTCCTGATGTAACGAATAAGACTTAATCAGTTCTTGGTCTTTTCTCAGCATAGGATTATGCCTATCCCACGTATGCTTAGATTTCTGTACACTGTATAAGCCTCTACAGCTTTCGATGGGAGGCTGTTTCAGTTATCTCCCACTCAGTAAAGTAAAGTGTTAATGTGAATGTATGTGTGTGAGTAAGTGACTTGGGGCCCAGGATGTTCCTAATCCGACACCAAATATACATATCAGAAAGCTGCACAAACATTTGCACAAAAAAATTACACCATTGTAGCCTTTATATACTGTATATAAACCTATATATATATAGACATCAATCCAGACGCACCATCCCCCAGCAACGCAACACAGACTGAGTTTGGTGGATGCCGGGAGAACGCTACCTACTAAAATGTATAGTTTGGTGGAGGAGTTTTGGGCCCCTTAGTTCCAGTGAGTGGTAAAGTTAATGCAGCAACATACAAAGGCATTTTAAACAATGCTATGCTTCCACCTTTGTGGGAACAGCTTGTAGAAGATGATTTCCAGAGCACAATTATTTGGCATAATATCTGGGAACCAGCAGAGGCGGCAGAAGTGAATAGAAGGTGGCCTGGTTGGTCCTAGACTCCTAGGGCAGCACCCAGCCAGTAAATGTCCCAGACTATGGGGGAAGTATTACTAGGTGCCATACATTCTTTTAAATTCTGCATTTGGTGACAGATCTGCTTTAACACAGTAAAAGACTTTCTGCAGCACAGACTTTACTTGACAGGTACAAACATCGCTAACAGACTAGTAAAGAGATACATGCAGGTATCACATTCCCCTTCTCAGTACCTGCTTTAAATGAGCAAGCCAGTTGGTGCATAAAAGATGGTTCTGATGTCCACACTAGTAAGATGATTTGAGAAGTCAACTTAGAAAGCATACTAGCATACCATTGTAAAATGTAGTCCATTTTACCCCACAAGATTAAAGAAACCATGGGGATAACAATTATAATAATGATGACAACAATGACAGGCATGTTACCATGTTACCAATTTCAACATCTATTAAGAGATAATAAATGTCCTTTCACATTAAATATTTTTCATTCATAATAAAGTGATTTAATGTTTCTCAGATTTACAACCATCTAAGAACAGTGGCTGTCCCTGTAGGCAGTTTGAATCATGGAAATAAATGTTTTGGGTCTTTATATATGTCACAATTCGTGAGAAAAAAGAACTTACAATATCAGATGCACAAATAAAATTTTTTAAGATATTAGTTAACAAATCTAGACTGGCCATTTTGCACACTGACCAACAGAGCTTCATTGTGCAGCCACCGGCTGGATATGTCCGGCCACACACTGCAAAGGTATTAAGTCAAGTCATGCCTGGTCCAGCCCTGTTAACTGTTCTATGGTAAAGTGTTGGGAAGGAACAGAAAGGGTCAAGAGTGTAATCTAGAAAAAACGCACTGATTCTAAGGACTAAGAATAAAGCTTTACACCAGAAACCACAGATCCTTCACAAAGGTAATTTTGAAATATTTGAGCTTTGCCAGCCCATGCCTAGTGGTCAGAAATGTAATACTGTTACTGGAACAGAGAAGAAAACAGCACACTTCATAATTTGCCAAAGAACTAACGGTAAACAGGTATTCTCTATGATAATAACCTCAAGGAGATCATTCTGAAAGAATCTCTGAAGGATGGGTTACTGAAGTTGTAGAGGCACCTAGTGTGGACGATACCAGCCCCATTGCCTTGGACTAATAGCACAGGATTGTTATAATGTCACCTAATGAATACTAATGATAGCATGAAGCTAGCAAATAACATTAGTGGATGCTAAAGGAAACAATGTTAATATTTAAAGCACAACTTATTACATCATAAATGCCTGAAGGACAGATCCACTAACTCTGAGAAAACGGATGTTTCCAATACGATTTTAACACAATAAAAGCTAATCTAGAATTTAAATGTGTAAAGGAAAATATGATGATTGAGTCATATTTGCTACATTTGACATTTTAAAGTTCAAGGCATTAAATAAACCTATGTAATGGTGCTTACAGATTACAATACACAGCACATATGCATATTTTAAACCCCTTTTATATATTTATACCAGGATAAAGGGTATTTTAACTCACAATCGGCATAATTAATCCGCGAACCCACTGGACATGCCATGCTAGAATATGTCGTTGGCTAAACCTACAACAATTAAGGCTAGCTAAGTCCAGCCCTGCCCTGCAATAACCATATGGGTTCCTTAAACTATTGTGTGAAAAAATGTTACCCAACACCCTTTTCTTTTTTGAAGCTCACCACATTTTGTAAATTGTGTCAATTCAGTTAATCTTGTGAAAAACATAGCAAGAGAGGAAAAAATACTTCAGGGTAGTATGCTATAAAACATTTTCCTGGCAAAAGTGTGGGAAATGATCCATTTGAAAGAATGAAGGGCCTGTGGATGTGTGGGCTATGAACCGTACACATTACCACTGACCTTTTTTGAAGGAAAATGTTTTGGATCTAATTTTCCATTCTGCTTGCCCCAAAATAAATACAAAACCAGATATTTTTTTAATCCTAGTTCTCTAGCTTTTTATTTATCCTAGCATAGCTTTATTTATGATCGGCTACAAGGATCAACCATTTGCTTTTCAATAAGCATCTTGCGTTAGATGAATTAGTAATCCACATATCATTTAATCATTTTTTTTTACTTGTACTCATTTGGGTGCATTAATAATCATGAATGTTTCATTAGATTCCATTGTGATTAGAAGAGGGTAAGTATTTATAGGTCCTTCATAGGTTATTATGGTTTAGATTTGGGGGCAGCTGCGATGCCACATTTTTGGGGCAGATTGCCCTGCTTAGAGATGGAGCTCCCAAGTATACTGCTGCTCAATAGACTGGTTGATAGTATCAGAGGTCTTTCTTGTAACATTCTCATTAACACGATGGAGGTCCCTGCTTGCCATTTTGGAAGAAAGCTCTTAGATATGACTTCATGTCCCAAACTCGGCACAGAAGACAAGTGGCACGAGGAAAAGACTCTCCTCAATGGTAAGTCCAGAGGGTAGACTGAGGTGCGGCTCCGGGGCCGGACACCATAAATATACCACTTTATGACATGCATGTCTTTTTCTATCTTATCAGTTACAGGGTACAAAGGGTGTTGGAGCAAAATTATAAGTTCACACATTGCAAGGCACGACCTCCATCATATTCATATGCTGACGAACAACGTCTGTCAATATCCCAGGTTATGCGTATTATATGTACATTCTGCTATTTGATATCATATTTTATATACCGGTTATATATTCAGAATTTATTTATCATCTCAATTCTCATCAGAACAAGTAATAAATGTTGATTATTGTCCCTTCCGTATATCTCTAGAATTGCTGTTTCCCTTAATATGCATATTTCAAGCAATATCACACCGATCAATATGCATTTACTATCACTGAGATCAGATATTTATTTCTAATTATTACAAATTACTTATATATATTTAACACATCTTTCCAGAATATACACAGTCATGTGATCTCCTTTAATCTACATAATCCTACTATGCCAAAACCCTTTTAGAGCCAGGTGTGTAATTAGACAAACCATGGTTATTAATTTTAAGGTAATTCGCTCAAAATCATTTATGTAACTATGTTACTAGCAGCTTCAGAGCAATATGTTGATCCCGTGTAATAAATGTAAACTTACATCAGTATTAGATTTAATTAACTTTTGAACTTGAATGTTTTTAGTATATTACATGGGAAGCAATTTTGGGAATTGCTGTGGGTTCTTTGATAAAGGTCCAAGCCGGGACCAAAACGCTGATCCTTTCCAATAAATCTTTTGGATTAATTTATGAGAGCGCCATATTTTTAAAGACTGGCCGCACAAGTTTTTATGTGGCCAAATAACTATGACTTAACCCAGAGGACAGACAGTTAGGTCACTCACAAAACCACATCAAAACCTGTTAGGTTGAAAACTATATAGAACATCTTGTATTCTGAAACACGGAACAGATTGCAGTATTAAAAAATGTAAAATCCTAAAGAGGAAAATTCTCAATTTAGTTGACGTACAAAAGCCAACATCAAAAAACATCCACTGTGTCCCTGTAATAATAAACTGGCGATTTCCAATAAGCAATCTCTGTCTGCTTTTGGCTGTAGCTCTTATCATTCTCAGCCAGCCAGCTCTTGTTAATAGACTTTGGGGATTTACTTATGAGCCAGTGAGATGTAACTCGCTTCCTTATATTTTTAGACCTGCTAAGAAGCTGATGATTGTTATTATGGCCTGATAGATAAAACCATAGAATTCAAAGAGGGTGTTCTATCTTTTTCACATGACTGTATGTATAATGAAGGGCCAGTCTCCTGCTGGGAGAAATCATGGCCCTTGTCAGTGAGATTACAATCAATTAATCTTACAGATCTAACTAAGCTTTATAAAGCACGATGAATTTACTAAGATGACATGTTTTACTTCAATTCACCGTTTTAAAAAATAAACCATGTTTTCCAGAGTCCGACTGGGTGGCGAGGTGGCCCTGGCACGGACACAGGTTAAGTTTTTATGCCTGACATATCCAGCCGGCGTGCTGCTGGAGAAGTCCAGGTCTGATGTTGCCTATTCCAGAGCTATACTGCAAAGGAATATCTGCAAGCAATCCTAACCTTCTTGACCTACAAAATATATCTTCTCATTTCTGAGCTATCAACGTGCCTTTAAAGTCACCAACATGCCCTAAAACTAAACATCTGGCAATCTAAGACATTCCACACAAAAAATCTAACACACAAAAAATTATATTTTCAACAAAAACGTTATTTGACATTCCTCAGAAATAAACTCCCTGCTACATTGTAACAATATTTACATGGGAAAGCATTCAAGTCATCAGGATTTTGCACTTTGTAATTAAACTGTGTATTTCTGACCATAATATGCCAATGTATTTTTAGATCTCTGTATTAAATAGCCATTTCTAAAAATGCAGTGATGGTTCCACCCCTGGATTTTGGGAGGCTCTGCATCATTGTGTTTGAATTACGACTAACAGTAGAAAAGAACATTCCATATTTATACACATAATTTCACTTTTTTATATATTTGCAATGCAGATAGTAAATTAGTAGTTTTGCTTTTATTGTAAAAATTCTGCATTATCTGTGGGATTGCGTATTGGTGAAACTTGCATTGCCATATTTAATATTTCCTTAATAGGAATTTATTCCCTGTTCATTTGCAGTAGTTTAGAATTAGAATACACTCACCATATCATCTTTATATACCTTTTATCTATTTTTTATGCACAATTTTAAATTGCAGAAAATAAGAAAACTTCTGTTAAAGGTAAGATTTGCAGATTAATCCACTTAAGAGTTTCTTTTTTTCTCTCAAAGCTTGTGTGTCCATAACGTGCAGTCAGATCCTCTCAGTTAAGAAGTGCATTTTAAGAGATTTTTTTTGGACTGGAGGCTAGAAGAAAATAGGGTAAGAGATTCCATAGGAAAGGAGTAGCCCTTGATACGTCTTGAATAAGGGCATGAGAGGCAGCTTAGAGCAGAGGACAGGTGACGATCTGATGAGTGGAGGGACCAGGTCCGTGAATCACAATAAAGTTGGGGAAGCTAATCAAGGAGCCCAGAAGGGTCACATAATGTGCATTACGTGAATGCTTGGTAGCAGGGAGGCAACAGCATAGACGCTAACACAGGGAGGTAAGGGGAAGAAGGGGGGGGGACAGCAGTGTAAGGGGATAGGGTGTAGTGTGTGTGTGTGTATGAATGTACACTACTGTTCAAAAGTTTGGGTTCATCATGGAAAACAAGAACATTTCTAGCTGTGCTAACATAATTGCAAAAGGGTTTGCTAACGATCAATTAGCCTTTTAAATTTAAACTTGGATTAGCGAACACAACGTGCCATTGGAACACAGGAGTGATGGGAGTGATAAAGAGCCTCCTTACACCTATGAAGATATTCCATTAAAAGATCAGCCGTTTCCAGCTACAATAGTCATTTACATGTGATGGACAAAATGTGCTTTTCTTTGAAAAGCAAGGACATTTCTACGCAACTATCAGAGTGTTTGTGTATATGTATTGTGTCAGAGTCAGTACATACACACACACACACTACAGTTCAAGAGGTTGGGGTCACTTAAAAGTCACTTGTTTTGAAAAGAAAAGCAAATTATGTCCATTAAAATAACATGAAACAGATCAGAAACACAGTGTAGACGTATTTAATGTTGTAAATGGCTATTGTAATTGGAAATGTATGACTTTATATGTAATATCTTCCAAGGCGTAAGAGGTCCCTTTATCAGCAACCACCATATATATATATATATATATATATATATATACACACATACTTATTGTATAAACTGTGCTGTAATATTTGATCAGCTCATTATTTCCATTCAGTAACTGAGTTGCTTAGCATAAGGAATTTTCTGAGCTTACTTCATAGTAATAAAAAACTGACAATGTAAACACTACTGGTGTTTTTTTCCAAATATAAATCATATGTATTTATATGAAATATCTATATATAGCTATTTATATATAGCTTTTGTCTTGTAACACAGGAGAAAAAGGGGCCACTTGTTTTTTTTACTACAACAGTAATAGCTCCAACCTCATATCTGATTTGTCTGAGAGTAATGAGAGTTTTGGTCCAAAACAGCATTTTACTAGATGTACAATGCGCCTAGGGATATTTATTTTTTAGCCAAAATTCCACAAATGTCTGTGCACTTGCTAATGCATAGTCCATTCATGATATGTGCATGCAACTTTAAAATGTAAAATCAATAAAGACATAAAAGAAAAATCTATGTTTGTATTTGGACATAACAGGATTTCAAGAAACTATTCCTGAGATAAATTGAAATTTTGGATGGAAAACATCAATCAGAAGATATTGTTCACCATATCGCAGTGAAGGGGCTTAGAGGAAACTTTAATGCTTGAATCAGGTCACCAAATCTTATCGGTTTAGACTTGGACCCAAGCAAGGTTAGTGCAAGGTCTTCGACCATCAGCTTGGCCTCATTAAGAAGCCGCTGTCATTTTCTTTATAATTTTAGCTTCTGTCAACTGCACAGTGGATTCACTTCAGTGATGAGGGAAATAATGGATGCTTTTAGCAGTAAAGGTCTATCCTGCTTCATGACTCATTGACACATAACACAGATCTCAACAACGTCAAATGTATGACTCAATAGCACGTTTTTACTTTGTAATATGCCCAAACTAAGGAGAATCGTATTCCCTACAAGGTCTGCTCGATATAATAACAAGGTCTTACAGTCTTAAACCATTAAAACATATTCACATAGTTTGTTATAAGCTCAGTAAAATCTCCTCACACACAAGGCTGGCCCCAAGGTTTCTGGCTAGTGTCCTAGATGAAGAACATATCTGGTACCTGCTCATGGTGATGCCCCTACCAACTTAGTGCTCCAGGCAAGCACCTAGACGACAATATGGACCTGTCCTGTTTCTACATACATTCACTAATAAAGAGACTCCTTGATTGCCCAGTCTGCTAAGGTCTTCTAGTGTGTTTGAAGGAGCATTATAAATTTGTCTCCCAGTATTTTGTGATGGGTTTTTTCAAGCCATCACCATCAAGTGCAGGAAATCTGTTACTGTTCTACTAAAAATATTCCACTAAAATTGTCCCTTTTCAAGCAATTTTGGAATTCAAATTTATTGTGCACTATTCACATGAATTCTATTCAACTAAGAATCCACCAGGGCTGCCTTTAATGCACAGCAAAGAAGCCAACTGCTCGGGACCCGACCCATACATTCCTTAATGGCTCACAGGGGTTACTCATGTGCCCAACATTCACTGTCTTTAAGTTTTACTCCCTGATGAAGTCAGAAGGGTTAAGGAGGTGATTCTTAAAAAAAATTGAATTTGGTCAATCGTAAGCAAGTTAGAAAGAATGTGGGCTGCGCTTCAAGAATCGGTCATCATAAAATTTCGAGAAAACAGGTGATCTTTATTTGAGTGGTTATAATCAAACAGACAGGGGGAAAACATAACAAAATTCCAAATACAAACTAGAAAGATAAGACAAGAGTCTACTCCGTTGGATACTCCAGGCACTGACAGCACCACCAACAAGTGAGTCTTAATGGCCTCATTATTAATAAAGACAAGCCTGGAATGCACATACGGTAGGTTCTGGCCCATGGGATGCTGGAAGCTTTCTTGGTTTCAGTTCAGAAAGGGAGATATACTTAAGTATGTTTTCTTGCTACGATTAACGTCATAAATGTTTACTGTACATGTATGAGAAAATAATGGGACTACCAGCCCCTCACAGCTTACAAAGAATTTACAACAAAGATTAATGTAATGTAATAAATCTGAAGTTGTCAGTGGGACGTTTATTGCTAGGAGACTGAAAAACTATTTTTGTCTCTTGTGGTTTTCAGAAAGAACAGAACATCCCGAAGAATCGACTTCTGGTCGGGTTAATATTTGAATGGAGGTGTCCTGAGTTCCTAAAATATTTAATACCGTAAATTCTGGGTATAATTTTTATTGTTATTTAGATATTGTATTTCTAGTCCGGATGACTAGATAATATTTTTATGATTTAATGCAATAGCAATAACAGAGGGTTGGTGCTTATTGGAATTGGAGCTCTCCAAAACCTCTCCAGACCTGACTAACCTATTGTGGCTAAAGCAATTCTGGTCTAACACTCTCCCACATTATAGGCTACTCGTATAAATTGAAGACTCAAATAGAAAAAATGTTATCGTTTTAAGTAAATTAAAGTTCTTAATGCTAGGGTATCATAGGGAATTAATCATATCATATCATAGGGACTTAAAGCATAAAGTGTTTTTAATTGGCTATTGCAAATAAAGAGCTTCTGGAAGATACCCTGCCTGCCATTCGTTTGTATCCAGCAGATGACCGTTTTTTAAAACTTTAAGGTGGTTTTAAAAGTTCCAGCAAACCTCCAGGACTCCTAAGATACAGGTTATCTCAAAGGCGCAGTACCTACTACAATTTTGTGAGTGTGGCACAACTAGTGGGGGCTGTTTTAAACCTTTTAAACGTTATTGCACCATTTGTGGTTTTTCATTCTTTTTACCGGAGCCTTCCTTGCGGGACGCAGCCAGGACTGCACTCTGACGTCGTGGGCGGTCCGCTGACATCGGGGGAACACCCTCATATAAAGGAAAAAATGGCGCGGGGGGCGGGGCATGTCAAGACCCTACTGCTGCGACCCGGAGGATTCAGGTCTTGAACTGGAGGAGCAGCGCTCACCCGGCAATCTCCGGGTCAAACCCGGAGAGTTCCCAGGTATGATTATATGGTTGTGGAAGCCTAACAACACAAATAGCAGAATCTGTTTAGCATTGTTGTGTAGAGAAGTAAAACAAAATGAATAAAACGTGCATTCTCTTCATATTTTATTTAAATTACATGATATTATAAAAATAATGGTATCTAAAGCACTTCTTGTCCTGAAAAAAAATATATAATTTGTGTGGGGTCACTAAATGAGAAAGAAGAAAATTACACGAACACTGCATAAATGTTAAAACAGCCTTGGTCACGAATGGTACACAAAATAAAAAACAGCCTGGCCCTTAAGAGGTTAAAGTACTCTGAGTAACCCTAACCATCTGTGAGTACTTTAATATGTATTCTTTCAAAATGGAAGTAAACAAAAAAATGCCTGACACAGAATTTGCAGCCATTCAGCAAAGACCTTTCTCTATGATCCAAAGGGTCTTGCCACTGATTGGCTTCTTAAGCTGCTTGACAGTTTAAACAGGTAGAGCTGTATCTGACTACATGTCAGTACATCACATTTACCTTGGGGATGGGCAAATACATTTAGGGTATTCTGCAAATTTCATGGTGGGTGAAAGAGAGAAAAAAACACTGTCTTAAAATGACCAACACACATAGGGTGGGAGTGCAGAACATCTACGCTGTGGTCTGTCCAAAAGAGGAGTGCCCACAGTATGATCCTTACTTATATTGTCTGTCCAAACACCAGTCCCTACTCCTTTTTGTTTTGTCTCGTGGTCATGGCCTCCCTCCACCTATTGCTCCATGGGCTCATATGCATAGGTTTAACCCCTTAATGACAAAGCCCGTACATGTAGGGGCTCAAAATGCATTGTTTTCAATGGGTTTAGGGACCGCCCATTTTCCTTAAGGGGTTAAAGACAAACAATCATAGTCATAATTTTTTGGATAAGTAAACTAATTGATTGAGACTACAAATAGCTTGTGATTTTTGTTTGTCAATCAATATAGTTGTTTTTAAGATGTTTAATTTAACAGTTTGCTATCTCTATAGATGAACTGATACGTCTGAAAAAAGGTGCCAAGATGGTCCTTGGGACCTACAGTACATCCAGGCTATTTCAACAACCAAAGACAAATCTGGTACTCAGCACCACTGCTGGTTACTGTGCCAAGCACTGCTGATACCCTCCAGAAGGTCCAGACCCTGGTGGCATTCAGTCAACAAATGCAAAGCTATGGAAAGGCTAGAGGGAGAAGAGGAAAAAAACAAGGTATTTCCTTTTTGCAAAAAAAGGCAATAACATAGCAAAAATAACTTATAAAAAATTCTCCATGACATCACTAGGAATAGAAGATGTAATCAGTGGGAGTAAGTGTCAGACCGCAGAGGAAGAGGGGAGTGGTGTTTTATTTCCCTTTGGAAGAAGGCATATTAAAGTACTGTAATATGCATAATTCTTTAGTGGGGCTGTCATGGGATTAAACAGTCCCTGACAGTAACAGATCCATTCCAAGGATTATATGTTACTGCCTCCTGGTGGTTTTGGTAGAAAGAATTGGATTGTTTGCTATAACTTTTAGTGGTGTGATAAGCTTTCTAAAGATATAGATAGTTGTTGCTACTTGCTATATGGTATATATTTGTTTTTAAAAATATATCTCAAAATCAAAATTTCTATGTCTATTTCATTTGAAGGCCAAGCATATAGTATTCATACATAACACATGGTATTAACAGTACAATGGAACCTGGGTTAAGTGCATTAGGTCTCTCTCCTCTGAATTTGGAAGAGTACCATCTAGGGCTGCAACTAACGATTATTTTCATAATCGATTAGCTGGCCGATTATTTTTTCCATTAACCGAATCAAAAAATTTCAATTTTCATTGATTTCCAATAATTTAATAAACAAAACAGGATGTTAAAAACAAACAGCAGAATAAAAAAATGCTTTTTTATTTTCCCAACCTGCCCCCCCCCCAGTTATGCACATTTCAGCCCAGGCTTGCCACGCTGCCTCCCAGATATGCCACATACCCCAGATATGCCACATGCCTCCCAGATATGCCACTCCGCCCTGATATGCCTTATATCTCCCAGAAATGCTACATACCCCCAGATATGCCACATGCCTCCCAGATATGCCACTCCACCCTCTCCACATATGCCTTTTACCCCCCAGATATGCCTTATACCCCCCAGATATGCCATAGTGCCCTCATAGATTTTCAGACTTGTTCACAGCGCACAATACTTTTATAAATAAATACAGAATTAATCTTCACTGCCCCCAGGATTTAGATTCCCCTTAGTTTGCACCCCTTTACCTCTAACTGCACCTTAAGTTAACCTTACTAAATTAATTAAATTAACCCTCAGTCCTCAGCATTAAATTAACCCTAAAGACCCCATCAATCATAACTGCCCCTAAATTAACCCTAAATACCCCATTAACCATAACTGCCCCTAAATTAACTGTTAGAAAAATGCTTATATTATCATAAATATTATTGCTGACAAAGACAGTAGAAAATGTCTAGTCTATGATATATAACGAGTTGCGCCAACACAATCTACTAAGAGGCGTAACCTGCTTAAAAAGTAACCAATCAGAATGATGCATGCTATTAGAAGCAGATAAGAAGTATAAGAAGTTATATAAACCATGTAATCCAAATACGTAATTAGACAACGCTTCGACTTTTGTGTGTTGTGTGCCTTGTCTCGATTATGCGCATAATCTAAATAAAGGAAATAACCTTTTCTGAGGAGAATTCGACCATTAATTCAACCAACATTTTGGTGCCCCGTGTGAGGAGGTCCTGACCGGAGACAGGGACGACGGTCCTGAGGAATCGCACCTCAAAAATCTGCATCTGGGGTAATAAAAGTCCTCCAGCTAAGATTGCTGTTAATTAGAGGCACTTCGCGACATCGTCCCTGAAACCGGCAGCGTCCTCCCGAAGATTTAGTACGGTCTTCTCTTCAGAAATGTGAGTAGGAAAAGTATTTCTGGGAAATATTATAAGAGGTCAAAGTCTGTCAGGGACTACTGAAATAAATAACTGCGTATGCATTCGATAATGAGAAATAGTACTTGGAGTACTGAGGCTGATCAGAAGAAATGTGCACAGGTAGTTAGTCATTATTTTTGTGATAGCGAGTTGTTGTTTGTAATTGTGGCAATACTGTTGGGGTTGGTTGTGGCTTGTATAATTGTGAAAGAGTATCACAAGACCTTAAAGAGAAAAGCTCTTATGGTCCAGGGACAGCTATACCAATCCATGTCACAAATCTTGTCTGAATGACTCTGTCTGTGTGAATGACTGTTCAGGAGTCCTTTACGGCGAACGAACAGTTAATAAGGTTGTTGTTAATACGCCCCCCGGCATTTGTGAGAAGCTCTCTGTGATCAAGTGCTGGGATTGCAAGTGAACAACTTCGCTGCGAGAGTGATTTTCATACCTCTACTGTCTATGTACGGTATCTTATAAATACCGAGGTCCTTTGTTTAACCCTGTCCAGACGCAGTATCTTATAAATACCTAGAACTCTCTGTTTAACCCTGTCCAGACGTGGTATCTTATAAATACCGAGAGATTTTCCTTGTTTTCTGCTTTGCGGTGAGATTGTATCATGGGGAAATCCCACAGTAAGGGAAAGAAACAAAAGGATGAGAGTGTTTTCTTGTGGATAAAGAAGAAACCACTGAAAGGAGACAAACAGTTTATGTATAAACTCAATCCAGAAAATGTTTAGGCATAAATTCACATTGTTCAGGTTCAGTGCACTTAAAAATAGAGGGCGAATCCCTCAGGTTTCGGATGGCTGGACCATCCCGGTAAAGTCTAGACTCGGAGTGATGGATTTAAAAGAAACTACGTAGTGACTAAATTATAACATTCCAAATTCTATACCGTGTTTCCAGCTGGTTTCAGAATCTGTTAAATGTATGTCTTGTCTGTTATCTGTGATCGATCATATATTATATGTAGAGTCGACATTAGAAAAGCTTTTTATCTTTTTATTCTAATGTTTTTATTCAGATGCCTTTTTTCAGAATTAATTTAAATAAGGGTTAATATTTTAAATGCTAGAAATTTATAATTAACACATATTTTGTTTTTCTGTAATTTTTATGATATATCTTCTTGTTTTATTTTGTGTTCAAATTAATTTGCTTAAAGTAACAATATAAGTAACGCACCTCCTTATGGAGTAATCAAGGTCAGATATATCCGTTAACCATGTAGGTGCATAGAACATGAACAGAGAAAGATATTTAAAAAGCTACTGAATGTGTTAAAAGTCCAAAAGAGGATATACGGGGGCTCTGTAACAGTTATCAATTAAATGGTGATGGTGAAGAAATAGAGAGAGCGCGTCGACTAATTTTGAAATCAGATTAGAGTTTAGTAGAACTGAACTGGAATGGGTCCGATAATCTAAATCCAAGACACCCACTCCCAGGGGACAGTGCTGATTTAAATAATCGATTAAATGTTTTTATAACTGCTTGCACAAACAGATGGGCTTGTAACACAAATTGGATGGAGATAAATAGATATAAGCAGCAACTAAAATATATTTGTGTCTGGGACATGCAAAGAGATAAATGTTTACATCGGTAAATATATGGTTAATCTATGTACAGCGCCGTTGAATGATGTGTTAAAATATGCTAAGTAGTCTGAGAAATGATTAAAGAGAAAGTGAGAAATTTTGAAGTTATGGCAAGAGCAGACAGTCGTACCGAAGTGGAAGAGGTAGTGGTGATAGACGGTCACATGGATGTTATAATTGTGGAAAGGAAGGTTATTAAGTAAAAGAGTGTCCCGAACCAGACAAGAGAAAGCAGAATTCCCCAGAGCAATGACTAATACAAGAAAAAGAGATATTAGATCTCAGTAACGTTCATGATGTGTTGCTATTGTCAAATTTGCCTGAAATTGATTTAATTGTAAATAACAAACGTGTAACATTCTTGGTTGATTCAAGGGCTTCGCGAACCCTATTGAATTATCACACCTGCACGGGCATACAGAAAGGAACGGGTTAAATTCACATAAAGGGAGTAAAAGGGAGGATATATACCGAAAGCTTATCTGTTCCCCTCCAAATATAATATTTAGAGTCTGAAAATATAATTACCACCAGTGTAATATTATCTGAGGTATGTCCCGGAAATCTCTTGGGAAGAGATCTAATTAAAAAGTTAGGAGTGCACATTGCGCCCGTGGGAGACAAGTTTGATGTTACAGTGGGAAGAAGAAATAATTTTCAAGGACGGCACGATCATTACTACTATGCTTTGAACATAGATTTTACTGAAAATAAGAGAAATATAATACAGACTGCCCTTTGTCTAAAAAACGATATTGGCGGTCTAAACAAGCTACTCTATGTAACAAAGAGTTTTATATTAACAACAAACCAATATTGCCGAAATCATTGTTTCGTTATGCAGCCTTATTGAGTCATGGGCTGAGCCATGTCTCAACAGGAGGGATGGTAGTTATTATAGATAAGGTGTTTACAACATTCGGATTCCAAAATTACTCTAAAAAATTTTGTGCTAATTGTCTTATCTGTGCGCGATATAATCCACAGGGAAACCTCAAACCTGCTATTGAGAAGTTCCCCAACCCAGAGTATCCGTTTCAATATATTTGCATGGATTATATTGAACTAAAAAAACGTGAAAATATGAGATATTGTCTAGTTATTGTTGATGTATTAACTAAATGGGTAGAAATATTCCCAACAGCCCACGCAGATGCAGATACAGTAGCCAAGGACATGATAAAAGAAATTATTCCCAGATTTGGAATACCAGAAAGAATATACAGTGACAATGGGCCTCATTTTGTCAATCAACTAATCTCCAGATTTGCACAAGTATTTGGTATGCAATTAAAGAATCATTGCGCCTATCATCCTCAGTCAGCAGGGTTGGTAGAAAGAAACAATGGAACAATAAAGGATAAATTAAAAAGACTATGGCAGAAACTGGGAAGAATTGGGTTTCTTGCCTATCTATGGTAAAATTGAGTATGCGTATTACACCCAATAAGCAGGGTCTCACCCCATTTGAAGTAATGTATGGGAGACCCTATAGTTTGCCACAGATAAAGGTAAAAGAGGCAAATGATGAAAGGGAATTAACCCTAGCAGATTGTATGGTAAAAATGTTGAATACCAGATTAATACAAACTGTTAATTCTCTTCCAGAAGCACAAGAGCCAATTCCAGAGAAATTGAGCGTTGGAGATTGGGTACTAATAAGGATAATCAATTAAAGAATTGGTCATCACCGAGGTGGGAAGGACCGTACCAAGTACTACTAGTCACCCCCACTGTGTGTAAGATAGCCGAGAGGAGTTGTTGGATACATCAGTCGTACTGTAAGAAGGTAACACCACTTGCTGGTAGTCACTCATTAAGTCTGGGTACAAAGGGGGGTCCAGACGATAGGTTGGACTTGTCTCAAGCCAGTGAAGAAATCCATTCCCCAAACCCTGAGTTGACGGCCAGGTAGGATGAAGGGGTGCTGTCTGCTTATAGTTTATTGGGTAGTGACTGATGTTTTTACAGTAATTCCTTATTCTAATGCTAATGCTAAGTGGGATGAGAACAAGAAGGTAACCAGATGGGAAGATATCAAAGCCCAAAATCTGACTTTTTCGCAGGAGCGAATAAAATCAAAATCTGTAAAAAGATTACGATCTGAATATACAACCTTAAATAATTGTAATAAATTGTTCTTTACTTTAAAGGAACCTATGAAGATGGATGAGAGACTATACACTATAGGTGTGTGGGTTTTCCGCAGGGAGTTTTCTTTTTATCTTTTCCAGAAAATAAGGTCCAAGCAGAAAAAGAGTTTCAGATCTAGGAAGAAAAACAAATCGAGGAAATTGAGATAGGGGTAATTCGGTATCAATTTGAGTTCTCTTGATCAGATTGCCCTGGAAGCAGGTTTCCATGGAGATAACGTTTGGTTGGAATGGCTTCGATTTACTGTAAAGAGTCTAAACAAAGAGAATTGTATAGTCTGTGCAGAAGCCGTCCGCAGTTGGCTACGGTGCCATTTCCATTAACAAAAGAGAATGACCCAGTCGGATTTGACTGCATAATAAAGTTGTTGATAAGATTTATACCCCACCTGGAAATGGAACTTGTTATACATTAGACTTGTTGTTTCCCAATTACCTCCAACGGTGCAACTATATGGGGGAAATTACACCTGTATGGAACTTCAGGGTAATAGCAGCTATTTTGATTATAAAGATTTGTCTAATTCATTATGTATCAAGATTTTTTCCACAGGACTGAGACAGCTGACCCAGATCAGAGCAGATATTTGGTGGTTATGTGGAGACCAAAGCCCTCGAAGGACTAACATCCTTATCAAATGAACTTGCCGAGAATGCAGGGATACATAATGTGTTCACCTCTTGGTTAGAAGGATGGTTCAGGCGATGGTCGGGAATGATAATGTCCGGAATAATTACTATCACTATAGTATCCGCAGTATTGATATTCGGAGGATGCTGTTTTATTCCATGTTGCAGAGGATTTTTGAATAAGACAATTGATAAAGCTGTGAATCAGACTATGAACTCCCTGATCGACAAAGAAGAATATGATCAATTATTACAAGTATCTGAGACTCTACATATTAATGACGTTGTTGACATGAAAGATGAATTATCAGTGCTAATGACTGATACTGAAGATGAGGAGTCTAATATTGAATAATATTTTGATAAACAGGAGGGAAATGTTAGAAAAATGCTTATATTATCATAAATATTATTGCTGACAAAGACAGTAGAAAATGTCTAGTCTATGATATATCACGAGTTGCGCCAACATATCTACTAAGAGGCGTAACCTGCTTAAAAAGTAACCAATCAGAATGATGCATGCTATTAGAAGCAGATAAGAAGTATAAGAAGTTATATAAACCATGTAATCCAAATACGTAATTAGACAACGCTTCGACTTTTGTGTGTTGTGTGCCTTGTCTCGATTATGCGCATAATCTAAATAAAGGAAATAACCTTTTCTGAGGAGAATTCGACCATTAATTCAACCAACATTAACACTAAAGACCCCATCACCCATAACTGCCTCTAAATTAACCCTAAAGACCCCATCAACCATAATTGCCCCAAAATTAACCCTAAAGACCCCATCAACCATAACTGGCCCTAAATTAACCCTAAAGACCCCATTAACTATAACTGCCCTTAAATTAACCCGAAACACCCCATCAACTATAACTGCCCCTAAATTAACCCTGAAGACCCCATTAACCATAACTGCCCTTAAATTAACCCTAACACCCCATTAACCATAACTGCCCCTAATTAACCCCCCACCTCCCCTAACTTTCAGTAGCCCAAATATTAATTTTATACTTTCTGTTAGATGAGTTGCTGAGCAGTGTGGATCCTATAAGGAAAGGGGCGGGGCCAATTGTCAGTGTGACTGCAGAGAGGGACTGGGAAGAAGAAAGGGGCGGGGCCAATCATCAGAGTGACTGCAGGGAGGGATTGGGAAGTAGTAACTGCTGTGATTGAAGAATGGGATCCGAATTTCATCGTGCAGACACCCCCACTGGCTGTTAGAGAGGAAGATCTGGATCCCCTGCAGCGCTGCGGGGATTTGGATCTTAGTGTTATTTTCCAACCTCTATTTGAGGTCAGATTATAAAACGAGGGGTATTTTTCAGAGCATTTGCTCAGAAAAAAACTCTCATTTTATAATCTGTAAAATCAATTCAACTAATCGATAATGAATTTCGTTGGCAACGATTTTTATTATCGATTATTATCGATTTTAACGATTAGTTGTTGCAGCCCTAGTACCGTCCAGGGCCATATGTTATATGGTGACAGAAAGACAGCTGGCCCAGGAGCTGCAAGGTAATGGACACGTTTGAACTGGCCAGCAGCAATTTTCTTGTTCCTCCTTCAGGTTCTGGAAGCGGAAATGATGTCCATCCTTGTGCAAGATGGCAAGAGCCTTAATTAAGGATCTCTGATCCATGCAGTTCTACTTCCAAGTCCAAGAGTAATTATACAAACTAATGATTGCTATAAATTAACTTCCAAACTTTCAGTTGGGGTCTTGTGAATAGTAAACTGCCTTTTTATGATGATGTGTTTTGTTGTCTTTGAGAATAATAATTGACAGGTAATTGATGTCACTGTGGAAACAGCAATACTAGATTAAGAAATGTTTGACAAGAGAGCACATTCTCATTTTGCCTTCCCTTATAAACGTAATCTCTCTGGAATGTGATTTAACAAATATACTTTCGTTTATTTCAGTTAGTTATTGTCAGACTAATTGCGCTGTAAATCTAGATAACCGTATCTATTATCATTGTTATTATTGACAATACTGTGTTTCCATAGCTGAATGCAAGCTGTTCTGACAATCTAAATGATGGAAGAGGGGAGGATCAAATTCCGGTGGGGCCCTGGGGATATGCATTTACAAGGGGCCCCTCTGCGATAATTCAACTACCGGTATTTATACAGTATTTTTAACTAATTTTTATTTCACCTTTTAGATCATTTAAGCATGATGAGAATATTAGGTTTTAAATCAGAACCCATGTATTTGTATAAATAAAAATATTTTTTTGTAAATTTATCTTGTTGGGTCCGTGGTATACATTTAAATCATTTCAACAACTCCTTCAGCAACTAATTACAAGTTGTAATGATAATATTTAATTCAATCTTCTCAATTCAATGGATATTTAATATATTCAAGATATTCAATAGATAGATAAAGAGTTCAGTTCAAAGAAAATTAATCAAAATGAGTAAATGCATAATTTCTTCCCGATCACATAAATAAATAAATCTGTGGTCATGATCATTTATCAAATATCATTCAGCTTGGTTATATTTACCTTTCCAGGCATAAATAGACATGTGATTGCAATTAGGTGTAATTAATTATTAATTTGCATATCCATGTTAAAGCAGACACAGTTCCATATATTAAGCAAATAAACAATTTTATCAGTAGATTTTAATCACGTGTCAATTCATTTAGTTCCATTTTATTTAAAGGGAGTAAATGAGTTTAGCTAGGATGAACTTTAAGCATTATTGTTTAAGTAGAAACATTTTAAATGTTTTTATAAACTACAATAATGTAATTTCCCACATTATATACGGTATTTATATCCATACACTTAATCACTAGTAAAGCAATTAATTGGTAGGTGCAAGCCAAGTCATGGAGAACTACACTGGAGGAGTGGAGACGCCATCAGATATATAGCGGTTAGAGGGCTTCTAATGCTAAATGGTAAGTGGCGTTGGTCAAACAACTGCCCATTGACATGGTATGAAATCTGGTGTGGGTACCCGGCACAATTCTTCCAAATGAGGCGCACATCCACATAAGGGAAAAAAAGATTTTAAAAAAATATAGTGTAACTCTGTATGCAAATAAGGCTTCTGCAATACTGCAAGTAAGTAGTGCACTCACATTTCCAAGGACATAAATGCGCTCATCATAAAATATTCTTTAATTCTTTGTGGAACAGACGAAGTGTACAAAAGCGTGTACAAGGTAATCAGATTTTAAACCAGGCACAGGAAAGTCCACCGTCCAGCAGCAGGAACTTTCCCAATATATCCCTCTCTCTCAACGCGTTTCACCGGACAACCGGCTTCCTCAGGAGATGAATCAGGATTTTCTTTTGCAGCTTGCCCAAAGATCTAACATAGACCACCTTCCTTGTAACTCAACAAATCCAGAGTGGGTACCCGGCAAACACACCAAAATAATATTCAATAAAACAAGTGGAAAAAGTGAGGGTGAACATACATGTTTAAACTCAACACTTATCTTGCAAGTTCTTGGTTTTCGCATAGCACTTAAATACAACAAAAATTAGAAATCCTCATTGTGTATTATATAGTGTCTAATACAGTATTCTTAGTATTCTTAGTTCATCCAGCCTATAATAGTGATTTCTCAAAGCATGATTCCCTTGGACTCAGCACCGTAGTTTGTAGACTCTCCAAGTGCACAGTGACACTTTGCAGTTTACTTGCGAGGGCGACGTGGCTTTTATTTAGATCATAATGTGGCATGTTACAACATTACTATGACCAAAGTAACCTTGTTACTGACGCGAAGTAACTAACAACATGGAAAACGTACCTGTCATCCCATTTAATTTTGTCACATTTCGAAGACGTTTTTAAGCCTTATATTTCAGGATAAGGGTTCAATTAAAAATCTGCGTTTCAAATATGTAACAAAAATTATAAAGGGAATTTCTTTACTGTAATCTTTATATTACTGGATATAATCTTTATATTAAAGGTAAAATAGTTACTTGTGATGTTCACTTTCTAAGGATCCGCCACTGCGCAGATACACTGTAGATGTCTAAACTGCTTGTGAGGGCCACTACCAGACATAGGTAGTTCCTATGAAGGCATGCTGATGGATGTGATCACTGGCTTTATAAACTATCGTATATCGATATCCTAATACAGCCATTTTGAAATCCCTACTTTTTAATGTAATTAAGGTTAATTTAAGAGTTAAGAAAATACTGCCCTTTAACATATAACTAGACATATCTGAGTTGGAGACCATTTTCATGGGAACTTTGTACGACAAAAATTGTAAATGTAGATCTTTCCGTGCATGCCAGCATCTCTGTGATGACATGGGTATCTGTACATTATAAATGTTCTTCATTCTCTATATCTAAGACATACATTTGTTTTCGGGAGGTCTTCTAAAGAAACACAACCCAATTGTTCTGGGTCCTCTTGTGCACCAAGGTTTCGTTGTCTCCATTATAAAAAGCCTGGTTTAAACTAAAAAGTTTTGCAAAAACACTACATCAGAAATGTTTAGTGAGGTAGTGAAATGTAATTTATGATTTCTATGTGGGCACATAAAGCACTTTTATTTAATGTATTTAACAACTTCAGGCATCCTTCAAGAAGCCAATGGTTCAATCAGTGACCTTCAGAATTCTTTCTTATTTAATTTTGTTTTCCATGCCATTCTTGTGGCAGAAGCTTATTGGCGTTGGCTCTTTTTAATATAAAGTCAGTGAGATGAAACTGCAGCTCTCCTGCCAGCTTGCTGACATATATAATGAATACATCCTATGTTTGTATAGTGAAGATGTATGGTACCAAGTGTAATGACAAAATGAGGTGGAACAAAACCACAAGTCCATTAAGATCAACATTTCCAGACACCCCTAACTGTTGATTTTTGAAGGCATATAAAATGTTTTGCCAATTTTGCCACAGAGGAAAATAAAATATCAATCCTCATGACTGCGATTCAAATATATCCTTGGAATAACCCCTAATAATTAAAAATACTGTGCTGATGAATGTCCTTTGCCAAAAAAGAGTCAACTTCTTACATAAAAGCATTATCTTTACTCACCACTTCCCTAGGTACTGCTTTCATTGTAAATATCTTCTTTTATTTAAAATGGAACCAATGTTCATCAAAGTTTGGGTAATCATCTCTTCAAACTTGCTTTGTTACTGGCATAAATAAACCGTTCCGGCCTTGGCTGATGTTTTATAGAATTGAACAGAGCTATGTAGTCATCTCTGATTCAACTTTTTTCCAGGGTAAGCTAATACAGTTTACTCGTGTAAAATGTGGCTTACATGAAAAATGTTCACACAGATACCGCATTAATGGCTAAAATATACTGTATAGTGCATTGATTGGTGCAGTATTTATTTTTTATATACTGATGGTTACGGACAGGCAGAAAATAAAACCCAGTCCTGAAAATAAAACACCAGCGTCATATATCATGGCATCATTATTATGCACACATCATATGTCATATGTTTGGAATTCTATAAAACGGGACAGTGTATAATAAGTGGAGCTTGCCCCAGTTTATCACTCCATATTGTTATACTATACACCTGGCCCATTTGATATTTCTAAGCTCCTTTGAGCAAGACCTACGTTATCTTATCTATTTTATTTTTGAAGAAAGAGTCAGCAGAAAACATTCTTATACCACCCATATTTTTACTAGGGGTAGGCAAGTAAATCCAGCAATCATAATATTAAAAAGTTATGTTATACATTTAACCAGAATTCTTTCTTGAGAGAAAGAGTCTAACGTTTTAAAGCCTCCTAGATCATATATGTTGCAGAAAGCATTAAGTGTCACAGAATGGTACATTTCAGAAGCACCATGCCACTTTGTGTATTTATGCTGGGGTGAGCATAGGGTAACTGACACACACATACACACAAACTCACATTAACACCCACCCTAATACCATACACCAGCATTCACACACTCACTGTAACACCATATACTTACACATACATATGTAAACCCCACTCCTATTGCCCTACACTATCCTGAGCCCCAAGCTGTCTTTCCCAAGAACTCCAGCCCGTCCTCTGGGTCCTCTTCAGGGCTCCCCCTCTGTCCGACACCCCCTGCTGTCCGGTTGGCCCGCCTTCTCCGTGGTGCCAGGGAAGGCTGTTCACTGCCACGCATCTAGTACCCAAAACATGGATTGGGTACCCAGCAACTCAATTATCTCAGATCACCAGTAATCAAAATTTCCATCAGCCAGGAGTGCAGGCTGCTAGCTCCCACAAGCTTTTGGGGACTAAAGCACAGTCAATGTTGTGCTCCTTTGGAGCCAGTAGCAGTAATCTGATCATTATGACAGCCACTGAATGACCCTGCCCCATAGAGAGTGAGGGGGGGGGGTCATCCAAGGTTAAAAACAGCAACACAAACACAAATTATTACTAGAGAATGTTTTTAAAAAATTAATAAATAATCACTACCGAATCACTTGTCAGTGTCACTGATTATTGATCTGTCTCAATGATCAGTGTCAGTACAATTTATTTGTAAATATTTTTTTAACCTAATTAAATGCTATGCTATTAATGCTATAGATTAATGATCACTAAGGTCACTAATCATTGATCACTGTTGGTCAATAGCCAGTCATCTACTCTGATCATCATCCCTATAACTAACACTATACCGTAACTGTACCTATCACTATCTACTAACAGCTATCCGCTAACAGCTAAGCCAGGGGCGTCCAACGTGCGGCCCTCCAGCTGCTCCCATACTCCTCAGCCAGCCCCTTAGCTGAAAGAGCATAATGGGAGATGTAGTCCTGGAGCTGCTGGATTTTATTCAGCCCCAAACCCAGGAAAGCAGATATATCAAAAACAGCATTTATAAAATGACCCCAAACCAAGGGAAGGAGAGACACAATTACCCCCAAACCCAGGGAGCCGAGAGACACCAACAACTTAAGAAACTGCCCCAAAACCCTGGGAATTAATTTCAACACAAAAAATGTGCTGCATGCGCATGAAGAAAAACCCTGATCCAGGTACATACAAGATATGTGAAAAGGTAGAAGGAAAATCCTGTATTCTCCTGTATTCCCATGAAATTTGTGGTCATGTCGGTAAACATAGACTGGTAAGTGGGGTGATTTTGAGGGCCTTGTGTCATCAGGGAATATATTGTTTGGGGAGGGGTAGTTTTACCCACAAAATCAATAGGTGCACCTTCCTGGTTCAGCTGTAAATAGAATTACACCTCTTTGGGGGTGTCTTGTGACCGTGTAACACTGGCATACCTTGCATATCTGATATGTACGTTCTCGGGAGGAGAGGGGGATTATTTTTTTCTTGTTACCGAAATCTCAGCATGCACCTTTTGTCCAAAAATGTACCTGATATGAGAAAAGGTACAGATAACCCTCCAAAATTCTCTTTTCCAATAATATTTGTGTTTGTGGTGAATATACAAAGATAAGTGGTGTGTATTACCCCTCCAAAACATCCCATGAGGCTCAGCGAGACATACTACTTCCATGATGCTGGCTGAGCATCATGGGAAGTGCAGCAACAGTAAAGCTGCAGATGCTAGCTGTGAACTAAAATTCCCATGATTCTCAGCCAGCCAGGTGTCCACCATAATGCTGGCTGAGCATCATTGGAAGAGTAGTCCACAGCAGCAAATTTTTTTTTAATTAAAAAAGGCTAATGTTAGCCTCCGTCCCAGGACACCTACACACTGCCTTTACACACACCTGCCCATATACACATATATATATATATATATACACATACACTGCCCTTACACACACACACATATACAGCCTACACATAACATAACTATACTGCTCTTACACACCGGCCCATACACACACACAACCCTACAAACACATCCATACACATACACTGCCCTTACACCCCTTCTCCCCATCTTTTATTTGGAAGACTTTATACATGCACATTGGGTTAGGACAGACCCCTGCCTGGAGTGTTCAGCAGAGCCAGAAATAGAGTGGGCTGAGCAGATCATGTGTAGGGATGTATCTGGGGATGGGGAAAGGGAACCCCCCCCCATTTGTAAAACAGGTCACGGATAAATTTAAAGGTTGCATGGATCACATTTTGTGAAGAATTGAATTTTTTGTAATAAAGATTGCTCACTGTTTTCCAAATATAGTGTTAATATACTGAATTAGTTGCCTTGAAGGAGACATAACATAATTTTCCTTTTTCAAAATATTATTTCTCTTTAGAAAATGAAAATATATAATATCCGGTATATAATGGTACGTACTGATCAGGACTAATGTCAATGTAGATAGGATTTACCGGGTATTATGTGTAACTTTCTTTATACACTAGAGGTCAGTGCAATGCAAAAAGTGCAGACTATGCTGGCGGCACCACTTAGCCTCTGAACTCATATAAAGCATTAGAAAATATATAAATTATTGGTCAAATTTATTTGAACATTCTAATAGTCACTTGCAAGGGGCAGTGCTAGGTAACACTCCCTACTTCATGCAGATATTCAAACCACCTTGAGACCATATTTTGACCATAGTCAACATTTTAAGGCCCTTTTCATGTGTCTATGGGTGATGTGCTCCTAGATGTTATGTATTTTTTATAAATATTTAACACAAAGTCATAGTTTCAATCTCTGTTTCTTTTTGAAGGCAAAGCATATAGAGCTAATGTGAGAGGATGATTGGCTTCATGGACAGATTGGAGCAAAGCTATATATATATACAGTATATACGGTATATAGTGGGTTAATGGCAAATTGGCAGCCTAGTAAACAAACATTTTGTTAGTGTACAGTGTTAGCGTTTGAGTTGGTGTATGGCTTAATTGTGTGGCTATGTATGATTGTTTGGGGAATGTATTGGCTGCATGTGAGGTAAGTGCAGTGAACTTTGTCCATGCCTATATTCTTGTTCTTGTATTTGTAATTTTTTGAGGAGCCGTCTGATGTTATCGTGAAGACATTTAATTGAATTATATATTTTGCACCAAAATATGTTTCCGATTGTATCTGTATAATTTTTGTATCAATGTTCCATTTCCTAATTTGCCTATGTTATAATTCGCTTGGGTTTTAAAGGGTGCTGCAGTTTTGAGCCTAAGGGAGAGGCTGGTGCAAGCTTTCTCCAGGTTGGGACTGGATGCTACATGATGGATTGCCTATAAAACACTTACAGAAGTGAGTTGTATTCCCTCCTATGTGTGAAAAGAAGTGTTTTTGATCGTGTTCTTGGCTGCAGAGTGAAATAAAACTGACTTTATTTTAAACCCTCCCTGTGTCCTGTCCTGCTGGAGAGAGTCGTACCCTGCACAGTACTGTAGACCCCCAACATGCATTAAAAAATATAAAAGTGATTTTGGGAACTAGACCGTTCACTTAATTAGGAATGGGAAAATACCTATTAATGTTGTGGACACAACATTAATAACAGCTGTCCATGTCCATCCTGTAGTCTCTGTCCATTCCTATAAATGGGGATTCCAGAGCTGTCCCTAGGCACCCGTTTAAATGGATCCAAGTGTCATCTACATCTGAGTCTATAAATCCATTATACTTTGGATGTGTTTTTTCCTGCCTCTTACCTTATACATGAGAGAATTAAAATGAGGGTTAAGAATAAGCATTAGTAGGTGATTTATCACTCTCCAGTCCCACGTTGGCTCTTGATAATATGGGAGGTCTGAGAATTTGTAGAGTCTCTGGAGAGTCTGCTTCAAAGAACACTAAAAGTCAAGGCCACAACTAATGGACTGGAATCAAAACACACAGTGACGCAAAGGAAATAAGAGGTTTAGTCTTATCTCATGCGCTTATTCATGTAATGGCACCTAATGGCAAGAAAATGCAACTATTGGCTCTCTGTCTGCTCTGGACTGATGATCCCATAATGGTCTTCTAGCTTGTGGCTGGACGGGCTATCCATGCCTAGCAGGATAATTGGGTTAAGCAAATTAAATTATTACTTCTACTGTAGAAATAGTAAGAATGTGAGAACAGGTGGGTTAAAAATATTTGGTTGCAGAAAAGGAAAATCTAAAAATAATTAGTGTTTTCAGTCTGTAAATAATACATTTTGTTCCTATTTTAATATGGAATTAATACAGATTTTATCAATTACAGAACCACAGTGGAATATGGAATATGAGAGAACCCTCAGATAATCAGGACCCTGCTGTGCTGTGTATATGGGATGTGTATACACCAGTAGCACAATGTTTGTGTGAGGTATATATAGTTTGTATGTACAAATGCTCTACTAAATATGTAAGTACTCACATAGCTCTACTACATCAGGTAATAACTGTACATGCTGCAAACACTGCTGTGTACCCTGCTGACAAAATAAAGACGCTCCCCAAAAACAGTTTAAACAGACCACATCACTTCCTATGAGTTAGTAATAACACACTGATAGAGAGCTGCACAATTCTACAGAACCTGGTATGGCCCAGTTATTCTACCATGCTGACGTAAAATGGAAATCTATGCAATTCTACTGAATTAATATTGAATCTGGCAGCATACAACCCAGGGCCATAACATGCATAGCTGCCCATCATGCAATATGGCGAGGGGCACACTCGAACCACCCAGCAGCAGTTCTTCCGTTTCTACATCCCTATCCCAGAAACCAAGGGCCTTTGTTTCGGTTCTCTTTTCTACCCAGTTCTACTGCCAAGTCCAATAGTAATTATATAAAGTGATAATTGTTATAAGTTTAAGCCAAAACTTTCAGGTTACTTGTGAACAGTAATCTGCCTTTTTATGTTGGCTTTGAAAATACTAATTGACAGATAATTGATGTCACTATGGAAACAGCAATATAGAGCACATCCTCTTTTTGCCTTCCCTTACTATATAAACATACAGTAATATCTCTGAAAAATAATTTAACAAGTATACTTTACTTTATCCTAGTGAGTTATTGTTAGACTAATTGTGCGGTAAATCGAGATAACCTTGATCAAATTATAAATAAAGTACAATCTGAAAGCACTATAATTATTTTATACAATACAGTGTTTCCATAGCTCAATGCAAGCAGTTCTGACAAGCTACAAGATGGAACAGTGGAGGATCACATTGAGGTGGGGCGCTGGGGCAATACTGTTAGAAGGAACCCTTCCGGAATAATTATGTATACACAATAAATGACCAGAAGTATGTGGACACCTGACCATCACACCTGTATGAGCTTGTTGGACACCACACTTCAAAACCATAGGCATTAATATGGACCATAAGAGCCTTCACTCTGGGGAGACTTTACATACGATTTTGGAGAGTGTATCTGGTAATTTGTGCCCTTTCAGCCTCTCTAGCTGACTAGGCATCATACATAGTGATGTTGGCTTTTATTTAGCTGCTCGGCCATGCACACTCTTTTCATGAAGCTCTTGACATAAAGTGCTTGTGCTACTTACAGAGGCAGATTGGAACTCTGTAGTAAATTATGCTACAGAGGCGCCGTGAGGTCTACCTCTTTGGCTGAGCTTCTGTTACTCCTTTTTTTCTGTTACTCCTGTGAATGTGACAGGCCTAGCAGGGCAGACATTTTACACACGAATTTGTTCCAAAGGTGGAATCCTATGTTTAAAGTCACTGAGCTCTTCAGTACGACCCCTTCCACTTCCAGTGTTTGTGTACAGAAAAGGCTGTCTATGTGCTTGGTTTTATATAGCTGTTAGCAATGATTGCGACTGAAACACCTGAGTGTTGTCTGCATACATTTGGTGCAAATATATAGTGACAATATTCACCACTTCCTGGAGGACCTATACCTCAATTACATTGCAGCAAGCAAGCAGCGAGTGGGGGGTCCCTTGCCATCATGGGCTCCGGGGCAATTGCCTCATTTGCTGTATTGTTAATGTGCCCCTGAGATGGAAAAGTACACATGGTTTTTAACCTTTAAAACGCTGACCATACTTAGTACACTAAAGCTGTGTACCAAGCATTTGGACTGTGGAAACAAGTCTGGATTCCATTTTTTTTTAAGAAAACGTAATTCTGAACAAAAATAAATGGAAATTGATGCTAAATGTTCTTTAGAATTAAAAAAGGTTTCAGTGAGCTAATATGTTCCTTATCTGCTACCTTTCAGAAAGAACAAGATGCTCTACAGATGATCCTAACGTACCCTGGAAGAGTAATTGTTTTTACCACATTATGTATTCCTGCCACCTGTCTTCATTCCTGTGACTGTTCTTTATAGTTACTTGTTTTTGAATGGTAGTTAATATCTTATTTATCTAGTTTATAATAGAAATATATGATGTGGCTGTCAAAAAGCATCCTCTCGTCCATACATAATGCAGCAATGTAACAGTCTGTCACAACATCATCTGTTCTTCTGTAGACCTTTAATTTTTCTATTGATTCATATTTCCGCATAGATGGTTCTATTGTGTATGCTCAAAAGGCAGCTACTTAATACCCTCATTTAAAAATAAATACTTGCCCCTGATTTTGTTTCTTGATTTTTTGTGTTGATTTTGCACTGATCATTTTGTGGTTTGTAGTTATATGTAGCAGTATTAGCAAGTACAGGAGAGAACAAAGTACACCAAGGTTTGGTTCTTGTTTGATGTGCTAGATAATCAACCATGGTCTTCAGGCATGAGAAAATTACCCCACTATTAAAATAAGCCAATTGATGGAGTTTTATAGTTTAGATATAGTTGTTATAAATGGTACATTTTCAAGCTGGTCAAAAGTGGTAAGCGGTGTCCCTCAGGGTTCTGTTCTGGGACCAATTTTATTCAACATATTTATTAATGACCTGGCAATAGACGTTGAAAGTTATGTTTCTGTGTTTGCAGATGACACTAAACTAGGTAAAGTAATACAGTGCGAGCAGGATATTACAGTGCTGCAGAGGGATCTAGATAGACTGGGGGACTGGGCACTCAAATGGCAGATGAAATTCAATGTAGATAAATCTAAAGTTATGCACTTCGGGGTAGGGAATGCACAAGCAACCTACACCCTAAACGGTGGTGAATTAGGGGTAACGACAAATGAGGAGGATTTGCCAATTGTTATAGACAACAAACTGGGCAACAATGTTCAATGTCAGTCAGCAGTTGCTTAGGCCAGTAAGGTATTGCCGTGTATAAAAAGGGGCATCAATTCGCGGGATAAAATTTGCCTCTGTATAAATCAATGGTAAGGCCGCTGCTTGAATATGCTGTGCAATTTTGGGCACCTATTATAAAGCAGGATATCATAGCACTAGAAAGGGTGCAGAGGCGGGATACAAAATTAATAAAAGGAATGGAGCACTATAGTTATGAAGAAAGGTTAACAAATTTAAATCTGTTTAGTTTAGAAAAACATCGCCTCAGAGGGTATATGATAGCATTATATAAATATATTCGGGGCCAATACAAACCATTGTGTGGCAATCTGTTCATTAACAGGACTACGCATAGGATACGTGGTCATGCGTTCAGACTGGAAGAAAGGAGATTTAGTCTAAGGCAGAGGAAAGGGTTTTTTACAGTAAGGACAATAAGGATGTGGAATTCTCTGCCTGCAGAGGTAGTTTTATCAGAGTCTGTACAGACGTTTAAACTGCAGCTGGATGGATACTCGGAAAACCATAATATTCGGGGATATAATCTTTAATTATGGGGAAACAGCTTATGGAGAAATCTGACTGCCATTTTGGGGTCAAGAAGGAATTTTTTTCCCTGTTAGTGCAAAATTGTAAAGAGCCAAACTGGGTTTTTTGCCTTCTTTTGGATCAACAGCAACAAATTAACAGATATAGGAAAGGCTGAACTTGATGGACGCATGCCTTTTTTCAGCCTATGTAACTATGATAGAAGAGTGAGAAATAGAACTTTTATGGTGACATAGGTGCCATTAGATTTTGCTAAAATAACAAATTTTGCATTCTTCAATGAGAACCTGAAATCAATGTGTGGGTAGTAGCAGAATCATGGTTTGGGGTTACTTTGCTGCATCAGTACCTGAAAACCTACCAGGACTCAAGGAACCATAAATTCTGTTTTGTATCAAAATTATAGTGAAGCAAATAAAGTGGATCTATTCATTAAAGACTCAAACCTTAATCAGTTTCCCGACTCGTCTTAGCTTCAGGATAGCCATATGCCTATCCCATGTGCGTTTAAACTCCCTCACTACAGTGTGCCTCTCCCAATGGGTTTAGGCAAAATATCTAAGACAGCAATGTCAGAGTAAAATGCTTTTTCTTTCAGTTCTATCCTATTCACCTCTTCATCACAGGATTGTTCCTTTCAGATATGCTCTCTATAGCCAAGTTAACATGTCAATAAAAAATGCCTGGAAACATAGGCCAGAGGCTTAAGGGAGCAGCTATTACCATGGCGACTGTGTCTGTGAAGAAGCCACTTATAAATCCTTAACGATGGAGCCTTCACAAAGAGTAGGCTTCTGGCTCCACTGCATTGTCTCCATGATTCTTCTTAGCAACAAGGAAGAAGAACGTGTATCTTCTAGTCCTAGACACAGCTGCGCGCTGTCAAGATACATTCAGGCCCCTCCACAGCCGCCATCCTTACTACTGAAGGCATTACATCCTAGTGATTCGTCTCTTAATGATACTTAGAAAAGATAAGGAATGGTGAAATAGGGGGTCCTGTTTACCCATTATACAGTGCTGTGAAATATGATGGTTCTATATGAATTAGTAAATAATATGGAAACATAACTAGGATTTTATTAAGGACACGGAGGCTCCTATTATAGTGCATTCTCTTTCTTTATTACTACTCCCTCAGCAGCAAAAAATAAGGGAAGCAGTTAACTGAAGAGAAAAAACATATATAAAGTGCCATAACATATCAACCAATCAGCATAGATCCAACATATCAAAAGGTGAGAGACACTGCTGCACTTTCTCTTTTCTTGCTGCTCCCTCAGCGGACAGTTGAGTGTGTTTGCTCTCTGTGGGATTTGATTTTGTTGTTGATTATTGTTACTTTCATGTTGATTTCCTTTGTTGTGTTTCATGTATTGGTTTCATATTGATTTCTTGCTGCGTTGTTTGCTGCCTTCATTGTTTTCTCCGTGCACCTTGTCTTCCCTTTGTTGGTTTTTGTGCCTGCCGTTTTTCTCCCTTGTGGGTCCCCTTGCCTTTGGGTTCCTCCGTTGCTTTTCCGTGTCGCGGTGCTCTTTCTTTGAGCTGCCGCGTCTTCGGCCGGTTTTGTCGGCGGGTGCGTTCGTTCGCGCCGCCGCTCTGCCCTTCTGCAGGGCGGCCTCTTTCCTTGGCGCGTGTCTGTCGGATTTCTTTGCTGCCGCGTCATCGGCCTTTCAGCCAGCGGCTGCGTCTCGCGCATGCGCCGTGTCTCTTGCGGCGGCCATTTTCTGTTGGCGCGTGTCTTCACATTTCTCCACAGTACTGCAGGCGTGTTTCGTCTCGTTTGGCGTTACGGTTCCTCGTTTTTGCTTCCCTACGGGTTACTCAACCCTTCACAGGTTTACTTTGTTGTTTACTGACATTTCTGTGGCTCTAATTTATTATCATGGATCGTTTGAATGATCAGACTGCCCCTGCTGGTGCTATTGGCTCCTCTAGTAGGAATCATGATGATGATTCCCATCCTCTCTCCTCAGAGGATTTTCAATCATTATTGGATGCCACCATGTCTCACTCTATCTCTAAGGCATTGTCTTCTGCCATGGGTGTTATGTCCCATTCAATTTCACAATCTATCCAGCAGGCCTTCCTCCAGGTGCCTGTTTCCTCAGCTCCTGTAGCTGTGCCCATCCCTCCTCCCTTGGGCAAAAAGGCCCTTTCTAAGACAAAACATTTATCCCCACTCGTGACTGACAGCCATGTTTCTGTCATGATGGACAATGCTACTGCTCCTGTCCCTGAGTGCGCTGGTGTACCGCGCAAAAGAGTCCCTGACCGGACAAAAGCGGCCAGACATTGGAAAAGAGCTAAGGCTCAAATAGATTCATCTGAGTCTGATGAGAGTGGTGATGATGATCTTGATTCATATAAAGACCCGGGTTCTGATTTGTCTGATGGGGATGACTCCCCTGGGTTGGCCATGGGTTCTGCTGAGGGTGATGTGGCCCATACACTTGTCCCTCCTGGGGACACTGATGATAATATCACAGACCCTCTCGGCAACCCCCTTTTTGATCCGGATGCCTTGCGTCACCCGAGGTCAGCCGAGTGGGATCCACCGGCTCACATTGCGCAGTATCTCGCACTCCGAGTGCGCAAGCCTCTCTCTAAAGAGAGTAGGCGTAAGCTTAGGGCTGAATGCCCTCGGCCTATCGTTCCTGATGAGGTTTGTAAGACCCCCGAGGTGGACCCTCAAATTATTCAGTTCCTTTCTAAGACCGGTTGGAAACCCAGAAAGGGCTTGGAGTTCTCGCTCCGTCACTGTCAAGACAAACTCCTGGACAGTTTAGGCCCCATTACCAAACTTTTTGAGCTGCTTGAGGCGGGCAAGGCCTCCCCTGATACCTTTGATTTTGACGAAGCCCTCGGCTGGCTACAACGTCTGGTCTGTTTAACGGGCAATGCGAATGCCGCCATCTGTGCCGAGAGGCGCAAATCCATATTGATTAAAATCGAGCCCAAGCTCGTCAACATGGCTACTCAGGAACCGGGCCCTTCGGCCAAGGGGCTCTTGTTTGGTGACTCGTTCGTTAAGAACGTCGGTTCCTTCGTTAAGACCTTTACTGCCCTCGATAAGGCCCAGTCTTCCATGAAAAAAGTTTTCGCCCCCAAGGTTTTTGCAGGGGCTGGGCGAAGCAGGGGCCGTTCGTCCGGCCGTGGTTCCAGATTCGTTGGAAACTATAGAGGCTCCTTCTCTCAGCGCCAGTTCCCCGAGCAACGTTCGACGCCCTTCTTTCCTTCCAGAGGTCGTCCTGGATCCACCAGAGGTCCCAGAGGTTACTTCCCATCCAGGCGCCCTTACGGTAAGTCCTTTTTCCCTTCCTCTCGCGACTGTGGGTGGTCGTCTGGCGCATTTTGTCCACGTCTGGGCTCAGATTACCTCGGACGCTTGGGTGTTAAATACTGTCCAAGGCTATCATTTAGAACTGACCGTTTTTCCTCGACAGGCTCGGCTTCCGCCTTCCCCCCAGTTTCCAACCCTTCAAAGGCGTCTAATTTCGGAAGAGGTAAGATCACTTTGCCGCAAAGGGGCTATTGTTCCTATCCCCAGGTCTTCTCCCGGGTTTGTCAGCTCTCTATTTCTGGTTCCAAAGAAGGGAGGAGGTGTCCGTCCGGTCATCAATTTACGTCCCCTCAATGCTTTTGTGGTGTATCACCACTTCAAAATGGAAGGAATCCATTGCCTCAGAGACCTCTTGTTGCCAGGGGATTGGATGGTGAAATTGGATCTTCAAGATGCTTACTTCACGATCCCAATCGCGTCCTCTCATCAGGATTTTCTTCAGTTCCTATGGGACGATCAGAAATGGAGGTTCACCTGCCTTCCCTTCGGTCTCTCGTCAGCCCCGTGGTGTTTCACGAAAGTGATGAAGCCGGTGGTAGCCTTCCTTCGGTCTCGGGGGGTACGGCTGATAATATATTTGGACGACATCCTTATTATGGCTCAGTCCCCTTCTCTTCTCCGTCTACATCTCGATTGGTCTCTCCACCTTCTCCAGTCCTTGGGTTTTCTTATAAATGGAGAGAAATCCTGTTTCGTGCCTTCGCAGACGATAGAATTTCTGGGGTTTCAGGTAGACTCAGTTCAACAGTCCCTGTTCCTTCCTCAGGCCAAGATCTCGGCTATCCAGAAAGAGATCAGGAGATTGCTGCGCACTCCAGTGGTTACCGTGCGTCAGATTGCACGAATGATAGGTCTGTTGTCCTCGTCCATTCAGGCCATATTTCCAGGCCCTCTCCATTACAGGGCACTGCAAAGACTAAGAACTTCTTCGTTGTCTTCCGTTCCCTCTTACGAAAGCTGTGTATCTCTAGACGACGAATCCAAAGACGAACTGATGTGGTGGCTGTCCCACATGGAGGCCTGGAACGGCAGGGCCATCTTCGGTACCACTCCCGACGTAGTTATCGAGTCGGACGCAAGCTTACATGGTTGGGGAGCGCGTTACGGGACTGTATCTACAGGCGGCAGGTGGTCCTTGGAGGAATCTTACCTCCACATCAACTGTCTGGAGCTCTTGGCGGGTTCGTTCGCCATCCGGAGTCTAGCACCTTCCGATGCCCGTTGTTCCATTCTGCTGAAGCTCGACAACGTAGCTGCGGTGCGTTATATCAACCACCTCGGATGCACGAAATCCAGACTGTTGGCTTGTCTTGCAAGAGACTTCTGGAGATATTGCCTTCTTCATGGGATCTCCGTTACCGCTGTACACATCCCCGGCCTCTCCAATTTCACGGCGGATTGGAACTCTCGTTTCCTCAGGGATTCCGGGGATTGGCGACTTCACCCTTCTGTCTTTCAGAAGCTTCAGCGCCTATGGGGTCCGATGGAAATAGACTTATTCGCGTCTCGCCTGAACACGCACCTCCCGACCTTTTTCAGCTGGAGACCAGACCCGGAGGCGATGGCCACGGATGCGTTCCTTCAACACTGGCCGCCAACGCTTCTTTACGCGTTTCCTCCGTTCAGCATGATTGCCCGGACGATCCTACACATGATTCGTTGCAAGTCATCTCTTGTACTGATAACACCTCTTTGGAAGTCCCAGCATTGGTTTCCCAGACTGTTGGAGACATCGTCAGATTTTCCCAGGATCATTCCGTCCTTCAGGGATCTTCTCCTCGATCCGGACCTTCATCCTCACGACCTGATTCTGCTGGGCAAGCTTCGGTTGGTAGCTTGGCGTGTTTCCGGGGACCTTGGTCTGTCGAGGGTGTTTCACAACAGACTCTCCTCCTCTTGGCCGATGCTTGGGCTCCGGGAACTAGAAGAGCCTATGCCTCTGCATGGCGATCTTGGTCTTGCTGGTGCCTGGGCAGGTCATTGGATCCCGTTTCGGCCCCTCTGAACATGGTTCTGTCCTTCCTTACGGACCTCTTCCATGGCAACAAGGCCTATCGTACGGTCAATTTATATCGCTCCGCCATCTCGGCTGGCCATGTCCCTCTCGACGGGGTCCCTATTGGCCAACACCCTATGGTTTGTAGGTTGCTTAAGGGTATCCGTTTCTCTAGACCTTCTCTCCCACGTTATTCTTCTACGTGGGATATTGATGTTGTTCTTCGCTTTTTGGAGGCTTGGTCCCCTAATCAAGACCTTTCTCTCAAGGAGCTTTCTGCCAAACTATTACTTCTTCTTTGCATACTTTCCTGTAAACGGGTTTCCGATGTCAGGGCTTTGGATTTTTCTGCTAAGGTCTACCGTCCGGATGGTGTCTTGTTTGATATATCTAGGAGGACGAAGACCAATATAAAGTCGGTCTTCTATCCGTCTTTTCCGCTCAGACCTCTTCTCTGCCCGGTCCTTTGCCTCCGTGAATATGAGTCTCGCACTCGAGTTCTTCGGAATCCTTCCGTTCTCCCGTTGTTCATCTCTTTTAGGCGACCTCATGGTCCAGTCTCTTCTCCTACCCTTTCCAGGTGGCTGCGGTGGATCTTGCAGCAGGCAGGTATTGATATGTCCATTTTCTCCCCACATTCTGTTAGGAGTGCTTCGGCGTCCAAGGCCCTGGCGGTTGGATGTCGCATGGAGGATATTTTAAAGGCGGCAGACTGGTCTTCGGATTCCACATTTCGGGAATTCTATCTTCGCCCAGTGCAGCATTTTTCTGAGCGTTTGGTTGATCAGCTTTGAACTTGCACTATAATAGGAGCCTCCGTGTCCTTAATAAAATTCTAAGATTTTACTAGTCTCATGACATAAAGTCATGATTTTATTAAGGACACGGAGGCGAGTATTATTCCCTCCCGTTCCCTTCCCTTCATTTGGGTTTCTTGAATGTTATTATCTTCAATGTTTGTTGTGATGTATTTTTAATACTGTTTATTTATTGATTCATCTCGGATAGTTTCTATGTGTTTTCTGCTCATATGTTTATGTGGCACTATTGTATTTCGGTGACATTGCCTTACCTCATTTAGTGTTAACCATTCCAATTTAGTCCTTGGTTTCTACCGTTATTCTTTTCTTCTGTTCTAGTTTGATGTCTTCTGGACTCTCCTGACCCGTTGTCCAAAGTTTCCGATGTCCATGTTTGTTCGTGTGGAGTCGCTTCTGGGCTGATTACGTTCGCAAGAAAAGAGGAAGTGCAGCAGTGTCTCTCACCTTTTGATATGTTGGATCTATGCTGATTGGTTGATATGTTATGGCACTTTATATATGTTTTTTCTCTTCAGTTAACTGCTTCCCTTATTTTTTGCTGCTGAGGGAGTAGTAATAAAGAAAGAGAATGCACTATAATACTCGCCTCCGTGTCCTTAATAAAATCATGACTTTATGTCATGAGACTAGTAAAATCTTAGAACTATGTGTAGCATTTATGTTTTGATACCTGCTTGAATTCCTGAAGGGTCCTCTTCATATGTAGAAAAGGACAGGGTACCATAGCAAAACTGTCATAACACCAGTAACCTCACTAAGATTAATTATTTCATGCTGGGTTGGTAAAGCAAGTACTACCAGCATACCTGCAAATAAATCAGCATGGCACGCCGCAGAATGGATGCCATGCCACAAATGGCTATAACCCTTTCCCCCAAATATTGTTATACATGGCTTGTTCAACCCTGTTGTTTTACTGTGGCACACATAATTCTCTCTATACGCTGACATTTGACAGCTGTTGTGACAGCACATGGTATTAAGCCCTAATACCGCGCTACACTGTTATTTACTGCTATTTGCTTAATCATAGTTTTGTGTTCCACAGCCTGTATTTATCAAACAAAATGCTGGAAATGTTATATGCCAGCGGCATGCTAGATTATTTCACAAAATTGCCTGTTATAGCGTAGAAGGAAAACATCAACCATTGAATTTACAACAAAAAGGTAAAATAGGTAAATTAAGTGCCTGCTTACGAGTGTTAGCCAAACTATAGCTAAGTAAAGTTAGCCACAACTGTTGTTGACTCAGTGGCAAAGCAGGGTAGAAAAGTAGGGTTTGACCACTCCATGATAATTCTGAACAGGACCATTAGCACTTTAAGGCCAATGTCCGCCAGCTGATGTTTGTGTGGTCACCAGCTGGATATTCGTGGCCGCATGTTATCCGGGCAGCAGTTGCATACAGTATTACCTGATCTGTTACACCACATGGGGTGCTATCAGCTGGAATTTCATCTATTTTACCCTTTAAACTTTTTTCTCAATGCAGCACAGGTCAAACCAGGGTCAAGCCTGATGCTGGGGTCAGCTTGTTGTGCCAAGCCAAACTCAATCTATTGTTTATGAGGAGTCAGATGCAAATGAGTTGGCTTGCTTGGCTCAGCTGTAGCTTGCACTCATACTCTCTTCATGTGTAGGCTTGTGTCCAAGATGGTACCATTGCCTATACCTTTGCAATTAACCCCTGAGTCCCTGGGCAGTGCACTGGCTATACCAGGTTATTCTCTCCCAGATTCTTCCTGTATTAAGATAAGAGGGATACAAATTAGCATGGTACAGGAATAAAAATTATTTATTTTCCTTGTTTACTTATTTTGATTACTACATCTGTTTCACCAGCCTTAATATGGAAATTAAATGAATAAGGTTATTTAATTAGAAATGCTAATTCGTGTTACATATGCATGAAATCATGGATATACAGACTTTGAAGCTGAGAAGTTTCTACATACGTTGCAATTGAAAATCTCCCCCAAACTTAGCTTTGGCCACAGAACTGTCAATGACGGTCACAACAAGTTTTGCGCAAGAATTTCCTACAAGCAGCAAAATACAATTTAAAGTATAGGCACAATTTAAATATTGATTATTGTGATATATATATATATTATAATATATATATATATATATATATATATATACATATAATACATTTTATAATATATTAACACTTTCGTTTTTCATTTCATTTCCCAAACAACCTTACAATTGACATATTCTTCAGGAGGAAGTAAAATCAAATGTGAACTGTGACAAATTGACAAAGTTCAAGAGACCCACATGAAGAAAGCATTACAGACACAAGCTTGCAGCTTTACTCTGCCTGTTTCTATGGTTACCAAACCAAGAAGAAGCTGTTGTCAAGACGCACACATCTGGGACATGAAATATCAAATAATTATGACAGCAGCATCAAGAAGTGAGAAGGTTTTAAAGAGCAAGGCCTGACAGCTAGTAAACTTCTCCATGGCGTATAACACCCTTTAGTCACCGAATGGAGGTATTTAGCATTTTCCGCCGCAGGGAATCCATGATCCTGGGTCTGTGCTCGCTGGGAAATGTGGCCAAAGGTTTTAGGACCTGCACTGGACCAAATGACCCAAAATGTAGAGTGAATATCACAAGACATTTGAATATGCAAAATTGCATGATGAAAATAAAGAGCCCCTGGCATCTTTATTATTATTTATTGTTTTATAGAGCGCCATCATATTCCATAGCGCTGTGCAATGGGTAGACAGAACATAACAAGTAGCATATTCCATTGCAATTTGACTTATAAAAACAACAGGTGAGGAGGGCCCTGCTCAGATGAGCTTAAATGGAACAGATGATGGGTAACCATTAACATTTTATCACCAGCATTGAATATGTAAGTGTATATATCCTGGTAGAACACATGTTAAAAATAAACTAGTGATTGGGATAAATTATGTTGGTAAACAGACATGACTTACATATTACACCTAGTGAGTATTAGTCCTTTCTTAATCATCACTCATTCCAAAACGGTGAAGAATCTTTCCCTTTTTCAACAAGCCGACAAAAGGGGTTCGTAGGATCGACACATCCTTCCAACATGATTCTAAGACCTTTGGGTCTTATGTCATGTCAGGCTAATTGGCACAAAACTATTGTCTTACATTCTCTAATTAGGAGACTACTGAGCTATGATTAAACAAAAATAGGATGACCAAATGGGCTGATGTCCTATGGGGTATTTCCTGTGACGATATGGTCAAAAGTCCATTCTCCTACCTTCATCGATGTATATGGAAATGCAATGCTGAGTGTCTTAAGGCAAATATGTATAATTACAGGTCATATCCTGGTAATCATTTATGAATTCTCAACTAATAGCCATGCAAAAAAACCAAGCATATTTCTTTATATTACCCAGTATTCTGGGTTAGTAGTATGAGGCAGACCATACATTCGATGGGGCTTATATTAGAACTTATATTTTTTGGATTGGAGAGGGGCAAAGCATAACGTTTATTGGTTTAACTTTTGGCTTTTGGAATTTGGTGAACCTATTAAAGAAAAATATAAGGCACGCAAGTGTGTGTTTATTATCTCATAATATGTCTATGCAGTTCTCTATATGAGTATGATTTTATACCGCATACCAAAATAAATAGGATTCCACTAAATACATACTGTAACTAAATAAAACGAGGTAACAATGAGAGGGAATAATCATCCAAATCCCAAAAAACAAGTTGACATGACTGCTTCCAAACATCGTTATATAGGTTAATTTCAGTGCACTGAACGACAAAAATAAAGTATTTGAAAAAAATTAACATCTGTTCAAAATTGATAAGATCGAATTTTTCAGCTCACCTAGAACTTACAGTTTAGTGAATAAACGCCAACGACTATAGGACGGAAATTACATTTTACTTGTTACTTTACCCTGTTCTATTGCGGAAAGAAGAGTTGAGAATTGGCTTTTATAGGGAAAAGGAAAGAGTTAATGTATTCTTGTCCATTAAGAGTCAAATCCATTAAAATAAAACTCAATTTCAAATACACTGTGGCAACTGCAGGGAGCTTAATTAAAGGGAAAAGAATCATAAATCAAAGTGTATCACTGTAACTAACTAAGCAGGTAAATAAATAAATCATCTTAATTGAATAGTGATAAGAAGACTGTGACACCTCTGCTGTTGTGAACTACAAGTCTCATCATGCGGAGTCAGCCAAAGCTAAAATTTCCTGTAGCCCCAAATAGTGCTGAGTAGATATTGGTGCAGGTTGTTAGGAATTATAGTCCACTACACCTTTAGAGTTGATGTTTTCTCTCTTTCTCCAATGGCTTGAACTTTAACATGAGTATTAACCCATTGTATTGAAGGAGAACAGTGTAACAACAAATACATGGTTTTGCAACTATTTCTCAATCCCTAACTAAACCCATTAGTGAATATATATGCATGGTACGTGACATCCTTAATAACAACCCCCTAAGTACCAATACTGGAGTAAACGACCCCCCCCACCACCCTATTCCTAATCTATTTGGCTTGCTGCGGTGTATGAGTCAGGCATTAGTCATACTGTTATTGCCTGTGCCTCCGAATGACTGGACTTTAATATGAGACGGCTGACGCAGGTTCTATGCCTTCCTTTTATCCATCTTAACACCTTATCAACCTCACAATGAGGAGCTATTTGAAGGCGTAATAAGGCTGGCTGATCTTTGGCGAAAGCATAAACCGAAACACAATATAAGTAACTGTTACTAATACAAACTGGCAATCAAATTACATTACCCATAATAAAAATCAGCTTCATGTTATTAATTAAAACACATTGAAAATGTAGTAACAGTGGCATAATCAGGGTAAAATGGGCATGCAAATTGGTCCTGGCACTAAAGCACAGCTTAAGGGGTTCTCAATGCTATTCGGTGCACCAATGGGCCTTTTGAAGCTAGCGCCATTGGCATCAGCTGCAAGTTACTTTTGTAATTATTTATTACCAGGCACTGCAAAGTGTTTGTTATAGATTTATTCTTTGTGCAAAACGTTGAAGTTTTGCATTTATTTGCACAATATAATTTCACACGTGTACAATGATCCAAACACGTTTGTTTGACCTTGTAGTGGAGCAGATTAAAAGACAAAGAACACATTGCACATTGCTCCTTTAAATATCTCACGTTTTTATACAATTTGTCCGTGTTTTGCTGCTTCAGTGCTCTGTCAGATCGATGTGTAAAGGAGACGATGATTGCCAGCACAGTGTATGTCTCATTTGTCACATGTACTAGTGGATCATACTGTATGGTAATCAGAACTGAGAACCTGCAATGAAACATTGCTTGCGTGGGGCTCAACAGCTTCTTCAGTCTGCTGGCTGGGGACTGGCATTTGGTCACAGCCGCTACCTGCCAAGGCTCTGCTCACGCCTGCCTACTCCCCATCCGCTTCCCAGCTCTCTGTAAAGTATAGGAACATAGAATGTGACCCATCTAGTCTGCCTATTTTTTCCTAATGTAAAGATATGGGTGGCTGAGGGTTCTATTGGTTACTATAATGTTTACAATTTTTTTACCAATTTGCCCAGAATTGATCTTTATTAGTAACCTTTCATCAGTTTGATGAAATTAGTAACCTTTCATCAGAACTTAATTTCACTTCTGCTGAAGAGTTCTTCCAAGTATATTCCACCTTTTCTGTAAATTATTTTTTTGAATATATTTAAACATTGATACTTTGTTTCATGTCCTTGTGATTGATTGTAATGACTGAAACTAAGGTAAAGCAATACATAAACAAAATGGAAAAAACGCATAATGTCAACATAATTGGAACTCTTTAATTTCATATTTTATTCTTGAATGAAGATGAATACACTTCAAATTTACAATGAAAATGTCACATCTGTCACTCAGTAGCACACACCGCAGTTCTTCGTCCTATCTAGAAGAGCCCTGTGCCCCTCCTGTCCGCTCCCGCTGATTTTGTGACCATTACTGCCCGCTCCCGCAATGCAGGGCCGGCCCACAATGGAGCCGACTGGGGCAAGCGTTTTTTTTTTTTTTGAAGCGGAGGAGAGAGAGGGGCGCCGAGTGGTTCTCGCTTACCCGCTTGGCGCCCCTCTCTCTTTCCTCTGCGAGCCCTCTAGCTCGGTCTCGGTGCCCGGCTTGTAATGCTGAGCGCCGGAAGTGACGTCAATTTCCGGCACTCAGCATTACAAGCCGGCACCGTGGCAGAGCAGGGAGACTCGCCGCTGAACTGTTTAAAGGTAAGTACCGGGGGGGGGGTAGATAATGGTGTCGGTGATGGGGGGGGGCGTCACTTTAAACTTCGCCCCTGGCGGCATTAAGTCTTGGGCTGGCCCTGCCGCAATGTGTGTGTTCCAATCCTGCCCCGCTCCCGCAAAATATGTGGTCAATCCCGCCCGCTCCCGCAACATATGTGGTCAATCCTGACACATATGTGGTCAATCCCGCCCACCCCCTTACCTGATCTGCAGATTTCCCACGCACACTCCCGCAAGGCTGCCTTCGCGTAGCTCCCTCACAGCGTCTCTTCTCTTGTTCCGCCCAGGAACGGAGCAGAGTCACGGGAAGTGAGGTAAAATCACGTGACTCTGCTGGGTCTCCCACAAGGCTCGCTCCTGCCCGCAAGACCCGAAAAAAAATCCGTGCCTGCAGGACCCGCAACCCAATGAAGTCCTCTACTATCTAGCAAGGAATTGAGCCCCAAGATAAGCGGACAGGTATTTGCATGATCCCAACAGTGTGGAGGCTCAGGTATAGGCAGGTATAATAGGCACTGAGTATTAAAGGTAAAGCACTGAAGGATAGCTGGATACCTGGATAGGTAACATTGTAGGTAGAATTCCAGGACAGGTAGTAATGGATGCCTGGTAGCAATGTAGAATAGATGGTCAGACACAGCTGAATTAGGTACACTAAATAGGTAGCCATACAAGCCAAGTTCTGTATATGGAGCAGGTAGTCAGGCAAGCCAGGTATAGTACACAAATCAGGACAGTCAGGTACAGAATAATTAGGCAGAAGTGTAGGCCAAGGGTCCAAAACTGAATATCAGGAATCACAGCAGGACTGCACTAGGGTACCGATGCTTAGCAGTTCCACATTTTAAAATCTGGCACCTGATCTGCCCTGCCTCTTGCTGCGTGTCTCGAGGCTTGTCTCCTGTTGTGTGTCGCAGGCGCCCCTCCAACAGTATGAGACTGCGTTGCCAGCTTGTGTCTGCAGGTGACACAACAATTAATGGAAAGCTGTTGGACTGCAGATCTCACCAAACTGTGCTAGCCGCACTTCAGTGGCAGGGTCACCTGGTATAAAAATATCCACCTAATAAATTATTTTCTTTGCCTCTGCCTTTTCCCTACTTTTGGGGGTTTATTCACTAAATGCAGGTTTGAAACCATGTTCATTTTGACACATTGCACATCATGGTCCATCTTCCCCATCAGATCCTCTTATACATTTTGGGAGATATGTGTTTTTATTTTTATCAGAGATATCTTGATTTTTTTACTTATTTGGTTTTTTTTAACAAACAAGTGCTCCGAAATGATCGCATTTTTAATACTTCACTGATCTATTTGATTTGGAGCTGTGTTTGGATATCCATAATCTTTTATGACCCCATGCCATTCTCATAATTCTTCCTTTGTTCTTATGCAGCATTAATGCGGTTAATCAAGACTTTGATACTGTAAACACAATACTGGCATTGAGTCTCTGGAGAAGGAAACATACAGTAATGATTATTAAACAGCTATATAAAAAGATAATGTTTATTTTTACTGTGGAGCAGATGGCTTCTTTCTGAACAGGGTGATTTAATGCATAATGTGTTTGTGCTTCTGCATGGATGCTCAGTGGCTGTAAGCTCTGATGATCCTTGTGCAATGTGGTTAGTCCAATGAAAGACCAAATGATGGGTGGCAGAAGGCTTCTGGAAAATAAAGCAACACCACTCCATCACAATATCTTATGTGTTGGGCAGGGTTGCAATAGACAGCGTCTGCTCTTGTGTGCCATGGGTACATCATGTGTAGTTGGTACAGAATACCTCCATTAATGAGCATAAAAAGTACAAGCTTTTTAATGTCCTCTTGTAATGGGATCTGCCATAAACCCACACGAAGCATCAACTTTGCTGAACTCAGTGTCTTCACGTAGCTTCAAGCATTTCGGCTTTGTTGATGCATAGAACAGCATATTTTTCTGTACAGGTCTACAGAGAGTTATAGGTACAATTGTTGTTCCAATCAGAAGCACGGCCTTGATTTTGTTTATTACTTGTTGTCCATTCTTTAAACTAAGTTTCTAAGGTGGATACATCTCTCATGCCATCCTCTCATGGATGGAAACAAGCTAGTGTTATTTATATAGTGCCATTTACTTAATTATTTCTTCCGTTTTGTGTTCTCTAGGTGAATGCATATAGAGACATGAAATCATTTTGTGGCTTTAATTTAACGCTATATTTATCAATCAATGGGATCAAGCTCCAAAGTCTATACTTACATTGACTGGGTTTTTGTCTGGGGCGATCAGACACCCAGTTTAAATGCAAGATGTATGCTATAGGGCTGCATTCTAATCAATGCCATTCTTATTTCATATTCTAACCGAGCCTTTAGTGGTGCCTTAGCGTAGCTGTGCTCTGACTAATTCTGTTCACTTTCTTCAGTATCCCTAAACATTCACAAATTTGCTGCCTTTCCTTTTTGCAGTCTGACATTCTACAAGCCGTCTTCCTATGAGTCATCGGAATTAGCCCTTGGCTCACTGGTCTTTTATTAATGAGGTGCCAAATGTATCTTAACTACAGGATTTGCTCCTCATTTTTAACTCGGTGACATATTGTTCAATAGTTTTAGATTCTGTTTTCATCATCTGTCTGAATAGAACACTTGTTTCCCTGCGTTTAGTAAACAGTGCACTATTCAAATACATCATCCCAGAAGCTCCACAGAGGACAATCTTGTCACAGACAAGATACGTAGGAAGCACAAAATGTATCTGTGGACCATGAAGTCATGTGACTGAGTTGTCGTGGTCATACATGAACGTCAATAGGTTCATTAATGGACAGTCTGCTAGAGTTGGTTTTAACGTGGCATTGCTATTGTTGCAAGTGGATCTGTCACTTTTCCCAAATCTTACATATTGGGGTGCACCTACATAATATGTAATGGGGTAAACCTACATAAGTGCTTACAGATAAAACTAATGAATATATATGCATATTAAAACCCCGTCTGATATGTATAACCATGGGCAAAAATATCTTAACTTCCATTTCTCTGTATTCATTAGGTAATTCCTAAAGTGACACTCCAGCTTTGTTACATATGATAAGTGCATAGTCTCTTTACATTTTCATGTGGTCCATTTTGCAAATCCATTGGGGGATTCTGCAGAATCCCTCCAAATGCATTTGCCCCTTTCCCCACCCTCCAGATCAATACTGCTTGAGGGGCATTTGGCCGAATCCATCTCCCGGCACATGACGCTCTCGCCTCCAGTCAGCTTTCTCTCTGGCTCTGCTGAAGCACTTTCTTTCCATTGATTGGCTTCTTAAGCTGTCCATCAAACAACAGGAATACTCCCACTGATTTTATTATAAGTACTATATTGCCACTGGAGGAAACAAGAGTTTGTAGAAAGGCAGCAAATTCTGTGGGTTTAAAATGAATTCATATTAAAGCACTCACAGAATACTTTGCCAGAATACCTTTGCAAGGTTTCCATAACGGACTAAATGAGGGCTTCGATAAATCTGACACAGCTCTAGACTGTAAACGTGCACGGAGGGCCCTCACACACAAACTATAGTGGGGTGGGCAATCGGAAAGACAAAGGTATACTATTGATGGTAGGTGCAAGGTTGTATGAAGATAGGCTTCAGATTATAAGTGAATAGCATGTGTGTATACGTGTGTCTGGGTATGTTAGTGTTTGCGTGTCTGTGTATGTTACTGTGTCTGTGTATGTGTAAGTGTGAGATGTGTGTTAGAGTGCTTGTGTGCATGTATGTTAGTCTGAGTGTCTGGTTGTGTTACTGTCGGTGTCTGATTGTGTGGGTTCTAGGTGTGTGTGTTTACATTTCCACAATTGGCTTATCTGCAGGAAACACATTTTTCATCGTAGTTGGTAGTTTGGTTAAAGCGTTTGGGGTCGGCTTATACGCGGTGGGCTTATATACGGTAATCTATGATATCAGACACTATCATTAAAAAGCCCAACATTCACACCACATTGTCTCAATATTATTTCGAAACAAGAAATAATATTGTATTTAATCAGATCTCCATGCTAATGCCATTTATTTGGCATTTAAAGGTTAATATCATCAAGATTTTAAAGGGTATACTTGTCCAGGCTGTGTCTAGTACCTTGAGCTTAAAATACTAGTAGGATGAGCGTGTGAATATACAGCCTCTGATTTCTGGTTAGGTGGGAATGATCGAGAATACAGAAGGAACTAGGAACTGCCAGGGTTTAGGAGGAATGAAGGCTTTTGGAAGATGGAGTAGGTATCAGACAGCGGTATATGTAGCAAAGAGATGTGTTTCTATACAGGGAAAGACAGGGAATAGCTTTACTCTCAAGACTTGTTTTATTCTCAGGAGCTTCTGAGTTTGGGCAGATAGTTTAATCTTGATGTGATTCAGGAACCAGAATAAAAATGTTAGCATTATATACTAGCTGCCCCTAAAATTGTATACTTTAATACTTTGACTGTCAGTGGCCCAGACACATTTTCTCCCCCTATATCTGCATCTTCTTCAGGACAAGTTAAGAATTTCAAGATTTTAGGGAAGCCGGGCATCTACGCATGCACATGATATAATCGTAAACCCACAAAAAAGAAAGAAAATAGATAAGATGTACACAGTACACAGGTATCTTCATTTGTTACCATGGCAATCACAAAGCTGTTGTTTCTATATATTAATGGATAACCACAGGCAAGGATCGGAGGGCTTTTTAACATTTAAGAGAAGACGCCTATGGGTCACTTATTAATGAACACAATTTCCCCTTCCTCAACTGAAGCCTTTGCATTTAAATAAAAAGAGGGACAGGCAAAGTGTCCGTATGAGGACACCGGTGTCCGTGGCAAGGTTGGTGAAGATCCATAGAACATCATTCAGTTGTCCACCATAGACCCAGTAAATGTCCACCATGCTGCCAACACCTGAATGAAAATAAATGAAATCTTGCATTAAACACTAACAGGTAATTTAAGCGAGTGCTTTTAGTGATTGCTAAGAGAATGAGTTAGAGTGTCACCATGTATGAGATAAATTGATGCTATTCTGAACCCAGAATCGCATATATATTGTTAGTACTCTAAACATACAATAAACTGTGAATAAAGATATTAATTATAGACCCCATGCTGTGTGCTACAAGACATGGAAAGGAGACATAGCAAAGTTTTTCATGCTGTTGTGAGATATCATTTGTTACGTCCCAAGACGTGAGGGCGTTAAAGGTCAGTGTGCTCATCCTATTAGTACATAGAGGTGCTAACAGAACATGAACACAGTTAGAACAAAGGATTTAACAGCACAAAGATTTAATCTTGTCAGTGGTGCCAGAGCATTATTGATTTAATACATTTTAATTTGAAGCTAACAAGACATATTAACTTAATGTGATATTGATTTTTTATTATATGGTAGTTAAAAAGCTGCCAGCTGATGGGATCATATTAAATGGCAGGTGAGCCTGTATGAGTCACATCCTCCTTATGCTACAAGTCCATTCACTTTTATTGTATACAGCATTGATATGATAGTTTCAATATATGTAACATAAATAAAATGCAATCACTCAGAGACACAGAATGTTAACTATTACAACGGTACATGTTTGCCGAGGTAGCAGACCACCCTAATGCACCCTAGGCAACTGCGGCCAGTCGGTGCAAGTTTTCTATATATAAAACAACAGGGTATAGTCTAAAACGAGAAAGTCGGAGGTTTACATGTAATGTATGGAAGTTTTACTTTATAAAGATGGTAGTAGCCTCTAATCAGAAGTAGAGAGTAAAACAGTGATGGAATTTAAACACGAATTGGCATAAAGCTATCCTGAATCTAAGACAAGATCAATGTAGAGCTCTACCTTACCTTCGGAGTCTATATAAATTGTCTGAGGTTTGAGACTTTCAGGGCCGGCCCGACAATGGAGCAGAGGGGCTTTTTTTTTAAAGCGGAAGAGAGAGGGCCGAGTGGTTTTCACTTACCAAGTTGTCAGTACCTGCTCGGCGCCCCTCTCTCTCTCCCCTGCGGTGAGTCTCCCTGTTTGTCTCGGTGCCGGCTTGTAATGCTGAGCACCAGAAGATGACGTCATTTCCGGCGCTCAGCATTACAAGCCGGCACCGAGACCGAGCAGGGAGACTTGCTGCAGGACTGCTCAAGGTAAGTACAGGGGAGGGGTAGGGAGAGTAAGGGTAGATAGTAGGGAGGGAGGGAGAGGAAGGGTAGATAATGGGGGAGGGCGGCAGGGACGGAGGGAGAGAAACGGTAGATAATGGGGGGGCGGCATTTTAAACTTCGGCCCAGGCGGCATTTTATCTTGGGCCGGCCCTGGAGAGTTTACATCAGGAAGAATGGGCAGACTAAATGGCCAGAATAGTAATCTGCTGTCAGATTCTATGGTTCTATATCTTTATGGCCTTTATGTCCATGAGTAAGCATTTTAAACATACCTGTTGCTGTGTTAATGATCGCATGAACACATTGTACCTGCTAACAGCCTACGTGTTAATATGTCTTTTCATTCAGTTATTTTGGATATCACTTTCTGCCAAATTCTTACTCTGAATTAAACCCAGTGAGTAAAAAATGTGTTGCCATTTAAATGTCACATACTGGACCATTGCTTTATACTGTTTGTCGTACTAGAATTTGAGAGACTTAATAGGGGTTTAGAAAAGTTCATCTGTAGTTTACAATTTGTTTAGATTCCAAAGGATTAAGTATACTTTTGCGCTTAGGTTACTAGAAGTTCATCATAAGATTTTATATGGCAAGTGGCTGCCAGGTTATACTAGATATATCTTAGTGGGTTTCGCACTACAGTAAGATGGCATTTGCTTTATCCATAATATTTATCAATAATATTCATTGCGCCTTCATAATCCTTGAAAAAAAATATTGAAAATTGACAGTCTTAAGGGCATGGAAATACTATTCGTGCCCCCTAATTATAGATATAAAGTTAGATGTTAAGATTGTTTTATCTGATGTGTAACATTGCAAGAATTGTATGTGAACTAGAAATCTAATGGCTACTATGAAGAAAGGATGAATCTTAAGTATGAATGAAACGTTATGCCATTTAATCACAACAGGAAATTACCGGAATTTGATGTAATATGAGCTTGGGACTTAAAAGAGAAATATTACAGTGGTTGATCTCACTTGTAGATAGCATATTTTTAATGTCTATTGTCTACAATTCTGGACTCCATGGGATGCCACAAGAATAGGATCCTAGCTAAAATTACTATGACAAGTTTTTGCATTTGGTTCATGGCATGCAACCCAGTATGGATATAGTGAAACATAAGCTCCACAATTCTCATATTATGGACAAAATTCTCTTATTATATACATGAAAATGTTTGTGAATTGTTGTTCAGGACTCTAAGGACTTATCTAACATACATTTTAAGCTCATTTTCCCTCCCTACTATTCTGTTCTTCTTTCTTAACTGTACTCTAGGCTTCTTCTCCATTAGGAAAATGAAAAAAATATATATTATGTATAATAAATGTGTAAGTGTTATAATTTATATGCACCTTCATTGCTCTGTAATTTGTCTTTATAGCCTATATATTTATATTAAAAATAAGTAAACAATTAGTTTAGCTGCTGTGAGAAAGTGTATAAAGGAAAGTTGCAGATAGAACTTCTGGCAATTGAATGCTGTTGTCACCAACTTGTCTGTCTCTCTTACCACAAAGTGTTCTATTTTAGTATTTTGCTTTCCAGATTTATATTTATAAACCTTTACTAATAGAAATGTGTGGGAGTTTGGAAATGTACCTGTGCTTGTCACATAAATTATACATTTGTCTTAAGTCTTTGCCGTCAGAAAGCTAATACCTAACCATTTATATAGTGACCAAGTATATGTGACATTCACGTTTTCTAACACTTCACTGACAAACGCAAAGGTAAATGAAGGCAATCATCGAAACATTATCTTGATTACATTAAACAGATGCCCAAGATCATTGAGATTTTCATCTCAGAGAGATACTAATATGTATAAAATTACTGCTTTTGTGGTTGTGATGGCTTGGCAACAGTTACTGGTCACATTGTGGTTAGTGGTTTTAATTGGGTTTGCCTGGGAGAATGGTGACAGCTTGACTTCTGGTGACACAGAATTATTTTGTATTAGTGGCCACACTCACCTGTGTCTTCTGGTAGAAAACTGATAATTTATTTTGTTCTTGAGTGAGGACGATGCAGTATTCATTAGAGGCGTAGTCATGGTTATCCATCATGGCTACTTGGAGTCTCCATAGGCATGTTCTGCTTTGCATAGATACTGGGAACAAGCACTCGCCTGCTCTCAGTGCATTTACTCCATGAGTGTAAAGTGTCTGCAAAGGGGGGGGGGATTAGTAGTAGGGTATTCCTGTCTGTAGGGCACAGGAACTTTGCAGAAGAGTGTAAAAATCACAAAATACTTCTTTTTTTTAACAAAAAGTTAAATTCGCATTGACTTTTTAAATGCTGATAAAAATGCATTTCTTCACGGGACTGTCAGTAGATCTCTAAAAATGTAAATAATCTAAACACAGATGTATATGGAAAAAAAAAACTTTGAGCTGCTCAATTATCCAATAAAATAGTCTTCATGTATTTATTAAATAACCAGTTATTAAAGAAGTACTCAGGACTTTGCCATTATACTCTGCACGATAATCAATTCATATCTGAAATATTAATTTTACCTTCTTACACGATTTGTAGAATAAATTAATATAAATCAATAGTGATTAGTATTAACAAAGTAACTTAAACACAATCAATCACCATGATAACATCTAATACCATATAGAAAATAAATATAAATATAAAATGTTATTTAATATATACATTTAGACTATTTTATTGAATAAGTGAGCAGCTCAAAGTTTTTCAAATATTGGAATTGACACAAAGTGGAGGTTTTTGGGTGCAAGAGCCTTAATTCTTACCACTATACTTATATTCATGTTGTTTGCTTGTCCCACATATCAAATATCTGGAAATGTATATATGCTGAGTCTTCTAAGCCATGAAATGCAAATAACTGAACTCTACAAATATACAGAATGCTTTATTTTTTACAATACCACACCATACACAACAAAGAGTAACAAAATAGTTTAGTGATTTAAAAAATGGAAACAAAAATGGGGAAAATTTCCAGTTAGCAAAACCTCAAGGGAAAATACATGAAATAGTAGTGTAAACTACGGAACGCTGTGTGCTGTATTCCAAACACTTCTCGAAGCAAATGTCAGTGACCGTGATTTAGTAGTCAAGTTTGGAAACATTCCAGTTATACACAGAAACATAAAGAACAGCTCTAGCAGAAATTAAATCCGGAACATTCAAAGCATAGTAAACTCTGAATAGTCTGCTGATGTAGCCCTAATACACGTAACATCTTAACACAAGATTGAAATTTTATTTTGTACCCAAGATCTGACTTTTTCTGGTAATTTGTGTCAAAGCATCGGGCCATCTATGTGTGTTTCACACAAAAGTGCAAGAACATGTCCAATATGCCCTCTGGTTGGACAGCAGAAAGGAGTTTACACGTGTTAAGAACTGGCCTGTAGTCATTTTGCAGCACATATAATACTGGTGCCATACATACATGTTCTAGTTCAGCTGCCTCCTATATCCGAATGGTAACTGTGATGGGGTATATAAACCCTTCCACCTACCAAGTGGGTTAATGCCTCCAAGGACAGGGACTTCTGCTTGCATTGCACAGGCAGTAGGTGCACAGGTGGCTCACTTGGGTTAGTATGAGTTTTGTACCTGGAAGAAGCCAGTGTGAGAAGTCTCCAGGTTGGCAGTAGACGCTACCTGATGGATTCCCTGTGGAAGAGAGTTGTACAGCCTCCTATGTGTGAAGAGAATTTTTTTTTCTTTTTTTTTTGCCGTGAGTCTATGAAGTGATTGTGTCCTGTCCTGCTGTGAGGTACACACTACCACAGTTACAAATTAATAATAGTAATTGACCTGAATAGATTTTTATGAAGGACTTCCATTCAGATAATAGGAATTACAGTATGTTCTGATTTTTTATGTTCTGTGTCCCAAGCATGTGCCATGGCACCGTCTATTCTGCAATGGTAGGCTCTGTAAACCCTTTCTATGCCAGAAGGGTAGGAGTTGCATGTCAGTGTGTTGCACCCACATTTGGCATATACCCCTTTCAGTCACATAGGGACAACCAATTTATATCAAAAGTTGAGAGCAGCCCTTTGGCATACAAAGGATTATGGGAATATATTATGTATTCTGCACAAACAAGTTATTCACAAGCCACATTATTAAACCTAGCATGAAGCACAGCCTCATTAATATAAGAAATTTGACGATGATAATATTTGTTGTGACTAAAGATGTTAGAGTCCAGAAAAGATTGGTTTGTAGATATGCCACAAGGGTAATCAGTCTACAGACCTAAAGATTCCTTCTAATTAAGAAATACTGCAATTAAACTTGGTTATAGTGTCACCTTGTAGTTCTAACTAAACTAAAAGTCTTATAATAATGAGACAGGCTGTAGTTATTGTGTTAGTGATGATGCTGCCAAAGTCTGCAGTAGTCTAAGGCTCAAGGAACAAATCGATAAACATGCATACCCCCCACCCCACCAAGTAATCCATTACAAATGACTCTGAGGCAGAAAGATGTTACAGTTCCATAAAGGCTACAATATTACATAAAAGAAATCCAGCCCGTGAGACCTTTCCCTACAAAGATTAGTTGTGACCCAATGACTTCTTGTTGTTAAAATTGTGACATCACAAACAGTTAAGGACCCTCAACAAAGTGTCACAATATCTCTGGTTTCATAAATTATACTATGATAAGTAATTTTTTTTTTAAAAAAAACAGCAGTACGATCAAAACAGGCATGTAAAAATAAAATGCATTTCTATGCCCCAAAACTGGGACTTAAATATCATTCCCACTAGTGGAAGAGGAACTTCTGTTCCGTCCACCTTAGTCAAAGCCAGAACACACAAAAAAAAGGAAATAAATGTAATTTAGGGAGGTTAACACAGACAGGTTACATATTTTCCATAGATCTTTTAACAGTGTGATCTCTCACTTTGTCTGCTTTTTCTTGGTTTAAAAACTCCAGGACCTTCATAAGCATGTCCTCATCTGGGTACTGTTTGCTTTGTGTATCATCGTTGTCTCCCGCGGCAGGGAGTCTTCGGTTATCTTTGGACAGAGTCTCTAGATCTTGGAGTCCTCTGAGGTTCAAATATCCCCTCAACGCCTTCTCATACTGTTTTTCCAGCTCCTGGATATCACTTGGTGGGTAGAGGGCAGCTAGCTTTTTATTTTGATTGCTTCCATACAGTTCTGGATATTTGGCAAGCATCTTTACCATGTATTCCGCCAAGTCTTCCTCCTTGTCGGACCTCGGCTCATATTCCATTTGTCTTTTGTCAAAATCATTTTGCCAAGTGCCTTTGCGTCCCTTCATTTTACTTAACATTGGATAAGGCCTTGGCAGACCATTCTTTTGTTTGAACTGGTTTACAAAAGCAGATTTCTGAATTGGCAGCTTATCGCCTCCTAAGAGATTTACCATATCCTCCACAGTTAAGTCTTCAGGAATATTAGATAACAGAGAACTTGATGGCTGTTTTATGAATCCTTGCTTGTTCTTGATGACATCTACCTTTCCCACAGTGGTTTCAGTAACTTCATCCAGATCATCGGGCACTTCCACTTCCTTTTCAGATTCCAGCCTTCCACCTAGCTTCTTTCCATCTTCATCTTGCAGCATGTCAATGAGATCTTCTGGTGGGATTTGTAAATTTCTAGATATATCTATTAACTGGTAAATAGCATCTGCGTCTAGGTCTTTTCCTGAGTACTTTGCTGATCGTTTCTCTGCATTTTGCTTGCTTTTTTCGATTCTGTTCATCCACATCCTCATGTAATAATTCATTAAATTTGCCAGGTTCTCGGATTCCAGGTTTTTATTTTCTTTTTCGGTGTCTTCATCCTGTAAACCAAGCAATCTAGATCGCTTCATTTCCTCTTCCATGTCATCTGTTTTCTCCAGCTCTTCCTTACTCTCTTTCAGTTCCTCTTGAGTCTGGCTTTCAACCTTCTCCTCTATAGGACTCCATTCTTCTCCCCCTGCTACATCTTCATAAGCAATATTGTTGGCTTTATACATATCATCCTCATCATCTTTGTAGAGTTTTTGGTCTTCTTCTAAACGGTCTCTTTTATTATTGGCTTGGCCTTTTAACTTCCCCAGTTCCTGGAAGACAGACTGCAGGGTTGCTAGACTCTGAGGGGTATACTGACCTTCCACAATTTCATTGGTGCGTTTTAAAGGGCTATCTCTGGAGTAGTCCTCAAAGTACCTTCCAGGAAACTTGACACTTTTAGGTCTTTTCTCAGGCCATTCATAGTCTTCAAACAACTCGGGTGGAATGTTTTTGTCCATCATGCTGCTGTACTGCTTGTTCTTCTCTGGTTGATTTACTTTAGCGTCTTTTTCAGCCTGCACAAGGGCTTCCAACATAGCTCGCATCCACTCAGACTCATCATCCATGGAAGGATTTTTGCCACTCTCTGGAGAAAGTGGCTGAAAACTGGTGTCTTTCTGCTCTGAGATGAATGGTGCCCCTGGGTACAATGTATAGTCTGGGATGCTTTCTGTTCTGCTTGCTTGCTTCCTGAGGTTTTCAATGTATTCCAATGCCTTCAACATATCAGGGCTGGGCAGCCTTTGAATACTTTTCATTCTATATTCTTGGTCCTGTTGCGGCACTTGGTAATATTGGAATGATGCAGCATCAGTGAAGGGCATTAGAAGAATTAAAAGTGACAGGGACAGAAAACTCAAAAGACAGCAATTCCTTAAACGAGCCATGTTTCTCAATGTTCCCTATAAGAGAAATGCAAATGGATATGTGACAATGAGTTAAAATAGTTGCGTACATTAGGGATATGAAGCTATCAACATATATTGATACTCTTTAATGCCATAATAAATATGCCAGTAGCATGAACATTGGGTTGTTGGGTTACTGTTACTGGTTAATGTGTAGCTTCCAAATATCTGACACACAACGGTCAATACAAATCTCTTACACTGATTGATTACCACAATAAAAGTATCTCCTTATAGCAATGCAGTTAATGTCTTTGCATTTATAGATCCTTATTCTCTAAATAGCTTACTGTATATCTTGTACCTGGGCTCTGTGGGTAGCATTTCTGGGATCTGGGAGTCTACAAATGCATTGCAGAGACATGGAATTGGCTCTCCTTCATCACAGCTCTTTAGTGTTCTTTCATTATCTTACATTTGCCAGAACCACCCACAGTTCTAAGGATCACTTCTAAAAGAAACGCATTATCAGGCAGCAAAAAGACATGGGGGTAGATGTTCCTAATGTTTGTTGCAGAGAACTGCGCGCTAGATAAAAGAAAATTACTGGCCACTCCTTATACTTGTAGATGAGCCTCCATCTCAATGGTGACATCCCATTCTGATATATTGAAGGACTGCCATAAATCACAGGCATATGCACTAAGCTATGTAGGTTCACAATAATTTCTCGGAATGGTAATTAAATATTATAAATTACGGACACACCATCAAGAGTTAGTCTATTTAGTTTTATACCACATTAAATTATATATCTCTTTTAAACAAAAACAAAGTTTATTTGTTTTGGTTTAAGAACGCTGGAATATGGACTATAATGAAGAAATGTATTGATGCTGAAACGGTTAATTAGTGATCAATATATTGAACACCATGTTCCTTAAGGAAAGCAGCATAATAGATTATGTTTTAAAAAAACTGGAGTACTATATGCTTTTATTAAACTGCCTATCAAATGAAAGCATTTGCCTGTGTAATGATGTATAACTGACAAACAGCGAAACTCACGTTTATACTTAAAGATTTATATATAATTTCAGAAACAAATTAAAACCTGTTGCATTGTCAAACATTAGCCACCCAGCTGTTGCCATGATCCAGTATAATCAATCTATATATATCATACAGTCGCCACGTATTGTAAAGAGTGAAATTTACAAAAAGTAAAATATATATTGTGTTCTTGTCTATTTTAACCAAATTTTGTGTTATGCGTGATAACGCTGATTGATAATCTAACACAGCCCTAGGAATAACATGGTAGCAGTTCCCATATTGAGACAGTTTAGCCCAGGGCTGGGAAATATCAACAGCATAGCAACAGGCAATGGCAAATCTTTATGTGACCCCAGGCAGTGCAAGAGTTACAGTGATTTTCGCCTTGGTCTGAATGATACATGAGCGCAGATGGCTTCTAACATTGATATTATGGAGAGAACTGTCTTTCAAAGATTGCAAATCACACAGCATCACGGAATGTATTACACATTAACACAGATCGCAACTATAATTGTCTACTCATGTATGTGCATGAATGCTATATTATACATATATATATATATGTGTGTGTGTGTGTGCTTACACAATCATGCAAGTCAAATAAAATAATACAATAATCTAAATTAAAGTCCTTTGAAATGGGGTGCCTTTTAGATCTCTTAATGTTATCATTTAACCATTTGGATTTCTTTGAAAGAGTGAGTAACAAAGTATTGGTGTGTTGAGGATTTGCTCATGTAGCCCTTGCAGTTCTGTTTGCATTTGATGTCATGGTTATATGTTGCATTATGATGCATGCACATCCCCACAGAAGAGCAGTCCTACCTGTGTGCTTCAGACAGAGGGACGGTGGCTGATCATAGCTCCCTCTCACGATGAAGATATTGTTTCAGCACCAGAACAGCTCCCTTTTTCTTAATAGGGCACATCATGTGACCGCCATGACGTCACGCTGTGTGCAAAAGAGCACTGGGGAGGGAGCTCCAAGAAGTCGTTAACCCCCTGCACGCCTAGCTGGGTGCTGTGACGTCACTTGGGAGCACAGGACCCTGCAAGTGAAATTTAAAATGGACTAATCAAGGAGAGGGGACATTAAGACTTCCCATTCATCAATAAACTCTCACATGCTTCCGTCTAGAGTATAGATGGGCAGACGGCTTGGCTGTGGTTCAAAGGCTGTTCTTAAACTACAACTACCATCATCTGCAGCCAGCCGCGAGCAAATATCATGCAAGGATGAACACGCACGTTATATTTTAATAGATGTGTCATGAATCCCCTGGCTTGAAGTGAGAAGAGTGTACATTACATCTTAATGTAGAAGGTCCTGCAAACAAAGAGTTAAATCCGTGCTCTGCTTTCTGCTGGAACATGAGTAATGTTATTTAGTTAACAATACCCTACAGGGCTTCTGGAAAACGTGTAGAGTTCGCCAGTGTTCCCAGTGTTCACCGTACTGGTTTTCTGTGCCGGATCCGGTTTGTATCTGTGTCTGCAGTCAATACCATTAATAATCAGACCTCCCCAGGTAGTCTGTTTTCTCTTGCTACAGACTTTTGCACTTATATCTCAGTAGTATAAATACATTCATTTAACATAACTGTCTGAACCATGTGCATTGCAATCAGTGTAATTGTTTTGTGTGATCTCTGGCAAATAGTGGGTTAACTATTATTTTAATGAGTTTCCTGTCTACAACCCGCTTCACTGCTGTCCCCAAAATTACAATGATGACAGAGCAACCAAGTGTGACCTTATAGCAGGGCTTATATTCAGAACAAGATGATAATCTGGGTTACTAATATATATATATATATGTATGTATGTATATATATATATATATATAGCACTATACAATAATAAATGGTATATACAGGTGTGTAAAAAGGAAAATAACAAGCAAAATAACAAAGTGGCAGTCAAAATACAATTAAACACACCGATGTGTATGACACTACAACGTATATTGTGTGACACAGTTTCACAAACAATCTGTGTGCCCGCTACCTAGCGATTAACTCGCGTTTAGGTGAGCAGATTGGCTGTAAAAAGGTGACCCACATTGGGGAACGCTGTAACGCACAGGATTCCTTGAACCTACAGACCACGTATTTAATGTAATAAGCTGTAAGGATTTGAGAAACGTGGCAAATCTGCTGTCCATTGTAATAATGACCTGTTAACATTTTAAATGCTGGACAGAATAATCAAAAGTATAAATAGGTCAGAATTTCAGCAATGTGCATTCATGTGTGTGATTAACAAGCACATGGAACATGTTTACAAGAAATTAGTATTATAAAATTTAACACAAAAAGTAATAGTGATCATGATCTTTAACTATAGATAATAGAGCCAGATAATATCTACATTACATAAAATTTTGGACATACACACCTTGGCACTTGAAAGAACCTGGACTCTGGGAATCTGGAACCTGGAAGCTGGGAATCGCCCCCGATATACACATTGGTACACATATTTACAAACACTCACACTTACACAAACCTACACACTCACAGTAACATACATATTCATACTAGCATGCACTTACACACTCATGCTAACACACATACACATTTTAGCACACAATAACACATACACAAACATACTTACACATACACACTTACTCTCCCTAACCCTATGACTCTCTTACTCCCTTACGCTTTTAATTTGTCTAGAGCCTTCTTTCAAGCTGCTCGCGCACACTATACTAGCAGCCTCACTTTTACTGCAGGGTCAAGTAACATTGTGACCTTGTTGTGTTCCTGCCTCTGCAAGTTGGCTGGTCTGAGTTGGATCGGCCCTTTTTGAAGAATTTTGGACCAGCCCTGCATGGCACAAATTATTAGGTCCACCAACACACACTACTTCCATTGAGTGCTAGTGCAGGAATTGTACTTAAGTGAGCACCATGTTTTTAGTAGAGACAACCAGTGAAAAATAAAATGAGACACTTTCTAACTCTAATAACTAGAATGCATGCATGCAGTAAAAGAGTCCGAAACGACCTTCAGAATACGTTTTTATATTGAGTGTTCCTTAATGCTAAAAATCCTATTGGTTGTCCAGTGCCTTGTGCTCCTTAAATTGTAAGTTAAATATTTTTATGGATGTTTAATAACCCGATATATGCAGGAATCAATTAGGCAAACTGTTAGGTTTCATGCGTTTTCCTACGTTGCTGTTCTCTGTGCCAAATCGTCTTTCCCCTCCGCTGAGTCACATGCTGGTTGATGACTAAGGTTTCTTCTCATTGCATGAATACGATTGCAAGCTCAGCCTTTAAGAACACAATCTATGAATTTAACATGTTACGGCCCACTCTGTGTTTAAATAGCCGATAGGCAATCTTATCTGTGAATTGACCAAGAATTTTGTTTCCAGGGCAACACCAGAAGCTTGAAGTCACTGTACAGAATATTCTGGCCAATACATGATTTGTTGCACCTGAAATGTCTGCCATACTACAGCTGTATATTCAGATCTATACAAATATTGCTTTAGATGTTGTGTGCTAAAATTTGACAGATTTTTTCTCTATGAATATTTTTTTTATTTCACATCATACGAATGTATTATAGTTAACATGTCTTCTTGTGTGTTTCACAGCAGAGTGATTGCCGGTATCATAAGTAAAAATGAACACAATTTTTTTCTTGGATCCCTGTAAAAAAGCTATTGTAAGTAGATATCAAGGTATCAGGAGGCTTGCTTAGAAAGCAGGATTTTCTTACAAACTCTAAAACGTGAAAGTCTTATTCAGAACTAAAAACTATCTTGGTTATGCAAAAACAGTGCACATATCAGTGGGGAAGGGAACAATGACCATTTTTATCTGAATTAGAGGACAAAAGCTATACAATGAGGCATCTACATGCATAGTATGGTTGACATGTAATGAATCCATCTTCACTCTTTGGATATGTTGCAAAAGGTATTACTAACATTTGCAGTCTCCGATACCACTGAAGCCAATATGGAAGGAGCTAAATTTGTGCTTCAGCAGAGTTACTATAGACCCTGCTCTTATATTCTGATATGCCATTGAACTACAGACCATGTGATGGATGGTCGTACTACAGTAGGAGTGACCTTGTTTTAATATGTGACAATTTGCTAATATATACAATTTCAGTGTTAATGTTCCTTAAACACAAATACATGATTTGCAGTTATGTCATGCTAATTACAATACAGAACATGGCTAAATATAAGCCTAATCTACAACTTAAAGTAAAACCTAGCTTCAAGTTTAAGGATGTGGCCCATAATTGTAGCCTGTAACTTCTGTTATTGTGAACAGGGCTGTCTTTAATGAATGAGTATGTGTTACTCAATGAGTATATGTGAATGAGTGAATGTACTTATGTATGTATAGGTGTGTGTGATAGCATGGATTTGTATGCGTAAATGGGAGGGGCCAAATATGACACAGGCAGGCTATTTGGTGGCAAAGATGGCACAGACAAGTTGTTTGGAGCAAAGATGGCACAGATAAACTGTTTGGGACAAAGCTGGCCCAGGTAGGCTGTTTGGGCTAAGGATTGCACAGACGTATTGTTTGGGGACAAATATGACAGAGACATGCTGTTTGAGAAAACAGATTGCAAGTCCTATGCATCCGATCTGAGTGCTGGGCAGGTCCAGTAATTGAATCTGGGTGCTGGGGCAAGTCCTATGTGTGCAAATCTGGGTGCAAGGGCAGGTCTTTGGAGTTTGTTACCGGTGATCTCTGTCTGCAATATAGGGTTTCCATGCATTATTTGTTTGATCTATACGCTCAATGCTGAGATTACATGTGATTTTCAGTTCATCTATACTTTCAAGGCTGGGTTTGTGTGTTATTCGGTTGCTTTTTACCTGCAATGCCATGGTTTCATCTATTTGTCATCATTTATTAATATCTGCAAATACAGGATTTTTATGTCTTGTTCAGTTGATCTATATCTGCAATATTGTGTTTCCATGTGTTGTTTATTTGATCTATTCCTGAATTGAATGAGGGAGGAAAAAGAGAGATTTGTTACAGTGAAGGAGGTGACAAAGGAGGTGTTGAAGGGGGATGGGGTGATGACACTGGAGGGGGCACCACAGGAGTGGCCTGCACAGGACGACTGCACACCTAAAGCTGGCCCTCATTGTATTGTATTCTTTAATAGTATGTAACAACATCATTCTTTCATGTTAACGGCTTTAATTGACGCTTTGTGCTATTCATTGCCTCTGTGCCTGAGCACATTTTCACATACCCTATGCATTTTATGCATAAATATATGCAAGCTATGGAGAGCGTCTGTGTCTCTTTAAGAAAGTGCTGCAAACACTAGTGTTTACCCTGAAAACACCACAGTAACATTTGAACATAAAATAAAAACCTAAAAGCACATGTGTGACTCTATACTATATATGTTGTTCTGTGCAGAATAATGTTTTGTGACCAACTGGAAAGAAAAAACCCCAAACACCACTTCCATGACTACACAGATAGTAGAAATAACCTCAACCACATTAAATATGTCCTTCTATGGAGAGACAAACTGGTGGAACACTCAGGTCTTCTCCAGATACAGAAGAGAATCGGGAACTATTATACCTTACGGATTGACAATTAAGTTCAATACAAAAGAATAATGGCCAAAAGAATGTGACGTCTGTTGGCAGGAAACAATGTCAGTAAGACGTCTTTGACAGAACATTTCTACGTTGTGTGGGTTAGCTAGAGTTTCTTCTCGGTGAATGCCATCAACCTTCTAATCATTCACTTTGTTCCTTTGACAGTTATATCATGCTAATCCTTTTTACTTAGCTGCAAAGATCAGTACCTCTCTTGAGACACCAGCTTCCTCAGACCCCTCGTTTTACGTCATCTGAACAAATATAAATTCCAAACATATGCAGAAATTTGGAGAGCGAAAGAGCAAGGGCATGTGACTCATCCCTCCCTGGAGAATAAGACTCATCTGCTATGAATGAGAGAAAGGGAGGGGAGGCTCTTGTAGTCGTGCTCGTCCCTGGCTCAAAATAGCTTGATATGGAAGAGTTATTTCTGTATCTAGCCAATTACTACCTTTACTGCCACGGTGACACAGGATCCGTGTGATAAATGGAATTCTATAGCGTAGACGACTAATATGTGACGCAGTAAAAGGATTCGACTCAGCACTTCTACCATGATGTCTGTTGCTTCACGTAGAACGTGTCAAACAGAAAACACGGTAACACTCGACGCGTGGCAAAAGCATGTATTGAGTAGATACTCAATGTTCTATAACATAATGTTCAGGAAACTCCTAGTTCACTTCCCTCTGTATCTCTCGCTAAAGTGTTGCATTGATAAAGAATGGAAACATGCTTATGCAGGGTTTACGGATTAGGAATGGTTTTAAATGGTTTTAAGCAGAATTTGCTGGGTGTACACTGATTTGTTGCTTTTTCGTTGTTATATCATTTCTGTCAGTAATTTTGAAGACACTAACTGTTGGCTGTTATTGTTCCTTGGCCACCTAATGAGTCACATATGAGTTAATTCTTGTTTTTGGCCTGTCTAGAAAAAAAAGAGTCATTGAGCTTATTTGAATTTTGTGTCTTGGCGTAGACAATAAAAATAAATAAACTGGACTTGATACTAACAGGAACATGTAAACTGAGCTGGTGGTGCTATAACTGATCAAGCATTACTTCTCAACAAGCAGCAGAACTCCTCTCCACCATAGCTTACTCCCATACCTGGGATCTTCTGTGCTCTGGCTACCCGGAGGCTTCCCTAGCGGGACGCAGCCAGGGCTGCCCACTGATGTCGTTGGGAGTTCCCCCTGACGTCATTGGGAGTTCCCCCTGTTGTCGGTGGGAGTTCCCGCTGATGTCGAGGGCGTTCCCACTAAAGGCAGCGGGAAACACCCCCATTTAAAGGGAAAATGGGCGGGAGGGGGGACATGTCAAGGAGGATTCGGGTCTTGACGCGGAGAACCGGTGCTTCACCCGGCAATCTCCGGGTCAAACCCAGAGAGAACTCCCTCGTGTCTCCTTTCTCCCTATCTCAATAGGTCAAAACATAGGAGCCGTAATAAACAACAATCTTACACTAAAACCGCAGATCAAGGCAACTAGAAAATTGCTGTAAAGACAGTGAACATGATAGACACAATAGCACACCTAAAAAAAAGGGTGAAAATTGTAACCACATTCCTAGTCCTATCGTGCTTAGACTACAATATTGCCCTGTATGTGAGTATGTCAGGTGACCTGTTCAATCACTACAGACAATCCATAATACTGCAGGCAGAATCATCAATGGGAAATGCAAATTTGATCACATAACTGAGCAAACTACATTGACTATAAAGGCAAATGAGGCTATAAGTAAAGCTTTCCAACTCCTCACAATGGTACACCCAGAGGCATATTTACCTTGAGCAACCCCCTCCATTGCCACCGTACAAGGAGCCACATTAAGATGGAAAGATAGATAGACAGATAGATACTGTAGATACCTAACATGTAGCACATAGAAAAAATATGCTATTAGAAAGGAGAAAAATAATAATCATGATCAGAACATGATGTCCAATCCATGCCTTGGACCACATCATTAGATCCCCCATGATTAAGTAATATCGCCAATATTGCCTTATTGAATATATATGTGCCCATGGAAAACACAGCTGAGATATAAACTCTAGCAAGGTATGCATTGATGAAGACTAAGTGTAGCGTTGACTATGAAGAGCAAGGGAGACCTAACCAACAAATCAGTACAACAACTTCCTGAAAACCAATTGTCTTGCTCAATGAAATCAGGATTAGCCTGCAGAGTCTTCATTCTTAAATGGGAAACTTCAATACAAAATCAATGTTGTAAAGTTAGAATGTTTCATTATGTTTGTGACGAAATACATTGCTGGGCCAGACACAGCCCCCCACCCCTGAACTATGCAATCACATGGCCACTTTCCCACATTCAACTTGGGCATCTGAACCATGGTTCCTTCTGTGGGGAAATATGGGGTTCACTTATCAATACAGGTTTAAATGTACACACACAGGGGGGCGTGGCCGACCGTTGGAGAAGATGGCTGCTTGAGACCTGAGCTCCGTCGGTCCCCCGGTGAAATTTGCTTTTATTAGCCAACAATAGCCACCATGGTGCGTAATAGACGGCAGTCCTCTGCCCCGTCAGTGCCTGGGGAGAGTTCCGGGTCGTCTGCGCCTTCCCTCAGGGAGTATTTTCGTACCCCAGCGGCCCTGGCCTCACAGGCGCCTGAGGACCACGAGGTCGCATCGCCCGCAAGTTCCCGCGATTCGGGGGACAGGCGAGAGGACGCCGTTTCTGATGGCCCGGGTTTACCTACCTGTTCTGCGGAGGTTCGCCAGCTCTTTTCCTCCGCTCCGTGGAGGGAGGATTTCAGCACGCTGCTTTCGGAGCTTAAACAGACCGTGACCGATGCCGTGGCGGGCCTTCGGGCGGACTTGGATGCTGTGGACCGTCGCCTCACGCTCCGGGAGTCCGACTCGGCTCAGCAGGCCCAGAGGACATCTGCCCTGGAGCTATCCTCCGCTCGCCACGACTATTACCTGGCCGACTACAGGAGGCGTCTGGAGGACCTCGATAACAGAGGCCGACGGCACAATGTTAGGATCCGAGGCCTTCCAGAGGTCACTTCTGACTCCCCTGAAGATGTTCGGGGCCTGGTGGTCCGCTTATTCAACGGCCTCTTGGGGCGGCCTCCTGAGACTGTGCTTTCCCTAGATCGGGCCCACAGGGCTCTACGGCCTCGGGGTCCCTCGTCGGCGCCCCCGAGAGATGTTATTTGCTGCGTGACCGATTACCAGCTGAAGGAGCAGCTTATGCGCCGTGCGAGAGAGGTGGGCTCCTGGACTTTCGAGGGTTCTACGATCACCTTCTTCCAGGATCTGTCTGATCTCACCTTGCAGAGTCGGAGGGTGCTGCGACCCCTTACGGCCGAGCTCCGAGGCCGTGGAATCCCATATTATTGGGGCTACCCCTTTAGCCTTAATGTGCGATGGGGGGGATCTGTTCTCTCGCTTCGCTGTCACCGGGACCTGCCTGCTTTCTTGAGGGACCTCCGCCTGCCTGCTCTCCAGATCCCGGATTGGAATCTGCCCGCCATACCGGCGGATCGTGCGACTCGCCCTGATGGAGCTTCTCGTCGGCGGGAGCGGTCGCCGGGTCCCGCGGCCCGTCGCGGCAGACTGGCTGTGCGGCTTCCGGAGGCTACGGACCCGGAGGAATGATCTTCGGGTGGTGCGTCCCTGCTGTTTCTCCGCTGCTGGACGTCTGTGTTGGCCTCGGGCCCCTGAATTACCGTCTCGGGTCCTGTGTGGTGGCTTTGGCCGGGTCTTCCCGGGCCCTCCTGCCGCATTCGGGGACGCTATCCTGATCCTGGCCACCTCTGTCATTGTGCAGAGTTTCTAAGTGTATTGCCGTGCGTTTTTTTTATTTTTTATTTTTTTTATTTATTTTCTGCTTTGTGGGGTTATGTTTGTGTTTCTTTGACTTTTGTTTGCGTGTCGTGGGGGGGGGGGGGGGGGGGAGGGTTGAGAATGTTTTATTTTCGGTGCTGCACCCGTTACCGTCAGGCTCTCACGTCTGTCTAGGCTTGAGGCCCTGGGCTTATGCCTTGAGTGTTCCTATGCTGGTTCTGGGTGTGGTTTCTCGCGACAGGGGATGGGGTTCGGCTCTTTTGGGTGGGGGTTGGGTCCGGGGGGGGTTATGTTTTGCCTTTATGTTTTCCTTTGCGTTCATCATTTGATACTGCCTCTAGGCCTTTGATAGGCCGTCTTAGCGGAAGTGCAGCGTTCTGCGCTTGCTCCATTCTTCTTCTTTGACTTCTAGATGGCACTCCCGCTTGCATTTCCGAATATTGGTTGGGGGGGTTCGGCTCTTTTGGGTGGGGGTTGGTGGGCGGGGGGTTTGTTTTCCTTGTTCTTTTTTGTTGCGCTCATGTACCACTACTGTCATTTGCCATATACTCGGTTTGCTGTGGGGAGGCCGCGAGCCGCGGCTGCTCGCTCCTTTCTCCTTGCGGGCAACACTTCTGCAGGAGAGTGGTTCTTTGCTGCTGGGGGGGGGGTTCGGCACTTTTGGGGGGGGTTTGTTTTATCGTTTTTATTTTCTTTGCGCTACACTATCGAGGTCCTCTGATGTGCAGTCCTGGTGCAGGGCGGCGTGCTGCGGGATCCCCTTATCTCTGCTTCATGGCTACACTTGATCTCGGTTCTTTATCCTGGCGGGGCAGTTGCTGTATCACGCTATTTTACAGGCCGGGGACCGGAGAGTGGTCTCATGTTTGTTCCTTTCACTGTTTTTGTTTTGTTTGATTTTGTCCGGCTTCTTCTTTTTCGGCCGTTCCTTCGCCTCTCACCGTAGGCGTCGTGCCGTGCTGGTAGTGCACTGTGGTTCCGCTGTTTTTTGGACCTACCGTGTTTTCTTTTCCAGCTGACGCCCTTGGTACTTTTTTTTGGAAGGGTGGGTTTTTCTTCTCCCTTCTTTTCCCTTCCTCTTGTCTGCTTGTTTGTTTGTTTGTGGGTCGGTCTCCCTCTCCTGGTGTTTCTTCCCTTCCCCCCCCTAGTATTTTGTAGACATCGTCATGGCTTATAGGCCAGCTGACCTCGCCGTCCTGTCCCTCAATGTTAAGGGCCTTAATGTGCCGGAGAAACGGTCGGCCCTGTTTCGTGATTTGAAGCGTCGCCGTATCTCGGTGGCCTTTGTGCAGGAGACTCATTTTCGGGGCTCGGCCCACCCTAGTTTGATGTCACGGGATTATCCTGTGTCTTTCCTCAGTAATAACCCTCAGTCAAAGTCGAAGGGGGTGGCGATTTTGTTTTCGAGACACTTTCCGCTCGCTGATGTGGAGCATCTAGCTGATCCGGGCGGTAGATTTATTTTTGTCAAGGGGCGGGTGGCTGGTCAGACCTATACCTTTGCTAATGTATACGTCCCTAATGTGAAACAACATACGTGGCTCTCTAAGACGTTGCGGGTGCTCCGTGCCTTTCAGGAAGGTTTATTGCTTTTTGGCGGCGACCTCAATGTGGCTCTCCACCCTAAACTAGATTCCTCCACGGGTGCCTCCCAGACCCCCCCTGGGGTTTTGCGGAGAATTCATGCTTTACTCACTGCTGACCAGTTGGTTGACTGTTGGAGGGCCCTTCACCCGACGGACAAAGACTATAGTTTTTACTCCGTCCCTCATAAGCGTTACTCTCGTATTGATTGTCTTTTTCTCACGCACTACCATTTGTCCCTTTTGAAGGCGGCCAGTTATGGTTCCATTACATGGTCGGACCATGCCCCTTTGACGCTGACCCTTGCCTCCCCGTTGACCCGTCCTACTCAGACTTCGTGGCGGTTAAATGAGTCTTTGCTGTCTGATGAGGGGGTGCGGGACTCGATTGCCACGGCTCTCCGCGACTATTTTTTGACCAATGTCACCCCGGATGTGCCCCTTCCCACGGTTTGGGAGGCTCACAAATGTGTGGTTCGTGGACGGTTTGTCCAGATAGGTGCTGGGAGGAAGAGGGCCTATGCTCAGAGGCTTAGTGATCTTACTGTGCAGATAGCAGCCTTGGAGGCAGTTCATAAGGATTCTTTGCGTGATAGCGACTTTAACCGTTTGCTTGTGCTTCGGGCGGAGCTCGCCGATATCCTTCATAGTCAGTTCCAGAGGCATTATGATAGCCTTAAGGCCATTTTTTACGAACATGGAGATAAGCCTGGGAAGTACTTAGCTCGCGCCCTGCGTCGGAGGAGGCAACTGTCCTATATACCCCGAATTCGCTCCCCGGGAGACCGCATGAGCTATCTCCCGTCAGCTATAGCGAAGGAATTTGTTGCTTTCTATTCCTCCCTGTACAATCGTTCCCCCACGCACGACGCCCCTGAGGCGCTTGAGAGTCATAGACTGGCTATCCGCCAGTATCTATCGCGTTATTTGCCGCGCCGTTTGTCCCCTGCTGACTCTGAGCTCCTGGAGGCCCCGATCTCCAGTGAGGAATTGGCTAACGCGCTCAAGTCCTCTAAGCCGGGGAAGTGCCCGGGCCCGGATGGTTTGTCTTTGCGCTATTATAGGGTTTTTTTTGATGTTCTTGGTCCCCAGTTGGTGGCTGTATTTAACTCCATATTGGATGGTGCGGGCTTCCACCCCCACACTCTGGCCGCTACGATCTCTGTGATCCCGAAAGACGGTCGGGACCCGGAGCTTTGTGGGAGTTATAGGCCTATTTCCCTTCTCAATGTGGATTTGAAGCTATTCTCCAAGGTTCTCGCTATGCGTCTTGGGCGCTTCCTCCCTGGTTTGATACATCCTGACCAGTCGGGGTTTGTGCCTGGCAGGGAGTGTAGGGACGGGACCTTGAGGGCGGTGAACTTGATTGACTTGATTAAGCGGTCGGACGCCAAGGCTATTTTAGTATCTACGGATGCCGAGAAGGCCTTCGATAGGCTTGATTGGACTTTTATGCTTGAAGTGTTGGGGGCGGTGGGCCTTGGTCCGCATATGCTGGGCTGGGTTTCTGCTCTCTACACTTGCCCGTCTGCTAGGCTACGTATTAATGGGGCCCTCTCGAGCCAGTTCCCTATCTCTAATGGCACTAGGCAGGGTTGCCCGTTGTCCCCTATGCTCTTTGTTCTCTCTCTGGAGCCTCTTTTGGAGGCTGTGCGAGTTAATCCGGACGTTACTGGTGTGGTGAGTGGGGGTGTGCATCATAAGGTGGTGGCTTTTGCGGATGATATGTTATTCACCCTTGTGAACCCGCGTGTGTCCTTACCTGTGCTGATGGACGAGTTCAAGAAGTACGGCTGTCTTTCTAATTTGAAGATTAACTTGTCCAAATCGGAAATTTTGAATGTCTCCCTTCCTGTGACTGACGTGGAGGCGTTGGCTTCCTCCTTCCCTTTCCGGTGGTGTGTGGCTAAATTGCGGCACTTAGGGATCTGGTTGGCGGATGATGTCTCCCTCTTATATAAATTTAACTTTCCCCCTCTGCTTGATGCGATCCGGAAGGATCTTCGGTCTTGGGGTTCTCTGTTTGTTTCCTGGGTGGGTAGGGTGAATGCTCTTAAAATGAACATCCTCCCCAGGGTGCTGTACTTGCTCCAAGCCTTACCGATTGCTTTGCCGCGTGCTTTCTTTTCCTCTTTGCGGGCGATGTTTCTCTCCTTTATTTGGGCGGGGCGAGCTCCGCGCTTGGCTCTGGCCTTGTTGCAGAAACCTAAAGCCGCGGGTGGTCTGGGCCTTCCCTGTGTTCGCAATTATTACTTTGCTTGCCATCTGTTGCGTTCCCTGGAGTGGACCTACCGCCCTGCCCATAAGTTGTGGGTGGCTCTGGAGGCCGACGCTGCTTCCGTGCCGATACAGGTGCTTTTGTGGCTTGAGCCGTCTGTGGCTAGGAGGCAGGCGGGGGGTCACCCGTTTCTTTTGGCTACTCTGGCGGTTCTCCACTCTGTTTCCCGTAAATCCCGGTTACTTACCTATCCGTCGCCGCAGACGCCGTTGAAGTTTAATCCTGATTTTCCCCCGGCTGTGTCGGGAGGTTCGTTTCTGGTGTCGGGTCCGGACGATGCGCCGACATTGGGGTCCTATATGGAAGGGGCGCGAATCCGCTCCCTGTCTACCATTGTTGGGGGCGCTGTCCCGACTGCGCTGCAGACTCTGCAATATTTGCAAGTCAGGGCTTATGTTATGTCTATCCCTCAGAAACACCATCTTATCAGGGACCCCACGCCTTTTGAATCTCTACACTTGAGGGAGGTTCTTCCTCCTCATGGGATCTCCCTACTTTATCGGCTGCTCTTGAGTGTGGGGGAGGGGGATTTGCCGGCCTATGTGGGGAAATGGGAATCGGATCTCGAGGTGTCCCTTTCGGCAGCGCAGTGGGGGAAGATTTTCTCCTTGACACATGGTTGCTCCCTTAGTACCAGGTCTCAGGAGCTCTCCTATAAGTTCCTTTCGCGCTGGTACCGTACGCCCTCTCGCCTGCATAGCATGTTCCCTGACCACTCGGAGTTGTGCTGGAGGTGTGGCTTGTCAGTGGGGTCGATCCTTCATATCTGGTGGGAGTGCCCCCTTATTGTTCCTTTCTGGAGGGCTATCGAGGCTGTCCTCCCGCGTTTCACTGACTCTCCGCCCCCCTTTCATCCTGCCAGCTACTTGCTCCATCATACCACCACGCCTGTTGCGGTGTATAAGAAGTCCGTGCTCCGACACTTGCTAGACGAGGCTAAAGCCTTGATTCCCTTACATTGGGCTTCTGTCACCCCACCCTCGTTTAGGGAATGGATTCTAAGGGTGGAGAGGGTGCGCGCTTTGGAGGAGCTGGTGGCCCGCTCTGACAGACAGGGTGAGCGCCATAGACAGACCTGGTTCTACTGGTCCCAGTTCTTTTTGGACCCCTCTACCCAACTTCTGCTGCCGTAATTAGGCTGGGGTCTTGGGATTCCTTTGTTGGGGTCTCTGTTTCCTGTTATGTTTTTGCTGATTGGGATATGTCACGTGTTTAGCCCTGCTGCGTCAGGGTGTCGTGATATGCTCCTGTGGTCATGCGCTGTCGATGTTTGATTTTGTTTTTGTCTTCCTTCCCTTCCCCATTCTGTTTTTTGTCTCCCCTTCTCACTTTGTGTATAAAATGTTCTAAAAGTTAATAAACTTTTGATTTACAAAAAAAAAAGAAAATGCAAAGTTGCAAAGTTAAGATGTGTATATGGTTCAATATAAAGTTGACAAAACTTTCAGTATAGAACAGGAGGTCATTGTTAGTAATATGTGCTAACAAGTAACAAGCATAACCTGGAGGCCAATAGAAGCCTTTCAAAAGAAAGGATCGGCAATTTAACAAAAGACATGAACTTATAACCTTTACTCCGTAAGACACATTAATGTCACATGACACGGAAATCTTAATAATTTATAGCAATACAATAATGACAATAATCAACAGAAAACACTGAATTTGTTTTAATGAATTTTCCCTCTATAATTGCTTCCTAGTTTCATCTGGACAAATATGGTAGTTTTGTGTTCTATAAAAGTGTGGTTTAAGCTGGCTAATATGTTTTATAAGATTTATATTAATAAAGTGGTGGCATGAAATTTAAACTAATGATTGTCCCTGTTAATGTATTCAAGATGGTAAATTGGATTTGGCAAAACTGGCTCATATTTAGTTTGAGCAAGACTGGCAGTAAGTAAGTTCTGGTCCATAGAAATAGATGAAAATGGGTCTGCTTTTGATTTATCAGTCAGAAGCATGTAATCTATGAATCACCATGTACGGTATTTAAAAGTTTTTGTTAGTCAAAGAATTCAGATGTTCCAGTCATGTTAAATGTCTTTGATCCTGGCAAACATAAAATCAGTGACCTACTTATATCAACAATTTGAGTTTTTGTAAATATATGCAGATGCTCCTTTTGAACTAATTCAGATGCATAAAATCTATAAACTTCTCTGTGTTATACAAATGAATTAATCCCATTGTTGAGTGCTGTGGAGCATGATGAGGCTACATACACCAATAACCAATAATGCATTACCAGAGTGGAGTTCACAAGGTGGCCCTGGCACTTTAAGACCAGCGGTCACCTGAGAAAATGAATGGCTGGATAAGCGCATGCTATGTTTTTATGGTGACGTAGCATGTGGTCAGGCATATCCAGCTCACAGAATGGCACTGGGGCCATTGTGTTTCCCTACCCTATAGATGATCAAGAGAATAAAGGCTTTCCAGCAAAATTGATTACAAGATATATTGGACTCTGCTTGCAAATTAAGTCTTGTTTGACTGGTCCAATGCAACCAGTTTAACATGATTTCCTTACCAAATCAAAAACATTGGGCTGGGACTCCACTACAACAGGGATGCATAAAAAGTGATTCTGGTGCAAAGTTTTGATTTTATCACCATAAAAACTAGGAATCCAATGGTGGTTGGTCCTTATTTGGTGATAAGACCAAGTTTTAACCTTTGTTCTAGAATCACTTTATATTAATAACCTCAACTGAAGTCTGCTAGTAGGTCATACTAAAGACAGTTTTTTTTGCAGCTTTAAAATGTAATATGCTACCTCACTATATAAAAATGTCACCTCAGTAGGTTACCTGTGTCCTTTACAAGGGTGCAGAGAACATGATTTGGCTTCTGAACATACACTGTAGTGTTAATAGTCGGCTTGACTAACAACTGCATTCTTCCTAATGTCACATTTACAAGCCATTTGTAAAACAGGAAAGTAAAGTGAGCCAAAACAGACATTTTTTTTTTATCAATGTACGTTTTCTTTAGGAGAAAAAAATAGCTTAGAGCAGCTATCCAAAATTTAGCCTCTGTAACAAACATTCTTCTGTAATTCTCTCCAGACTAGTCTGCTAACACTACAGTACCTCTCTGTGTACAAATATGCATTTTTTAAATAATAAACAATATACAACATGACATTTTGCCCTCTGCACGGTAGAAGGCTGCGAACGGGTGGCTGGGTTTAAAAATAAAGTGTTAGGTTGTCTTGTACAGAAAGTTAATAAAAAGACGGAAGTGAAAGGCTGCTCATTATTTTTTATTACTTTCCTTTCTAGCAGAGTGCCTCTTCTCCCTTCTGTTGCATGCTGCTTTATTTCAGTTCATTATAGGACATTTAAATACTTAGGCACAATGATGGCTTTGTCCCAAATCACTAAATTGATCAGGTGACTTGTAGTGTCAGGCCGTCCAGACTCCTGCCTGGCAGCTCTGAGCAGATCTCGTGGCATTGTAATGGACACCATAAACCGACTAAACATTAGAATGCCTAGGTATTTCGCATAAATGATGAGAGTTGCACACATCTAATATACTGCAAAAGGTAAATGTTAGTGGGTCTACAAAAAAAGTAAACTTTTGTTTGCTTTAAACCCTTTGCTAGTGATAGCAAAGGGTTTAAATTTACATTCAAATATTTGCTTTATGTTTTAACTGCCAATGCATTGCTCATTTAGGGTCAAAATCCATATGGCCCTATATGTAGGTTTTGAAAGAACCGAGAACATTTAAACAGGCAAATACTTTAGTAACATTATGAAGCAGTTTTAAATATAAATTTGATGCTGTCACCGGAATGGGGCCCCATTTTGGCAGAAGTTCACACCAGGTTATATCCACAGAGATGCGGAAGAAGATAAAAGAGAGAGGAGGATGATGAAGACGTGGAAGTGGTTGGCAAAGAAGGTATGGAAACATTCAGAGAGCGGGATAGAGCAAACAAGAGTGTGAAAGAGAGAGTGAGAGTGTGAGAGAGTGAATGTGGGCACCAGTCGATGAATTTAGTTCCCAAATTAACAATTTCCCTCAATTTTCATCTGAACCGAATGGGACAAAAACGAACTGAAAACTGTGTCCAAAATGTTTTTGGCCTATTTGCACAGGTCTAATGCATATGCATTTCCAACCAAGCTCAGCCCCATTTGGCATGCATATAAAAGTAGAGCGTTTTAAGAGAGAATACATGGGAACTTGCTTTGTGCGTTAATAAAAATGCTACCTGAAATCTGGTAGCATCTGTATACCCCTGAGGAAGTCTAAAGTTAACACACAAAGACAAAATGTACATCTTCTAGGATTAAGTGAGTACCCCAGCCATATTTTCATGTAAAGGCATATTGACATTTATTTTAAACAGATTCTAATTAATTTCACTGCATGCAAATCAGGGGATGGGTTTCTTAGTTCTGTCTAATTTTTCTCCTGCCCCTGGCTGTTTAGGTTCTCTTCCCACCGATACCCAGTTACACTCCCATTGAAGTGAAGGGAAGCTCAGGGAATGGTTGCAGCCACTTGCATATATCCCAGCTGAACATTAATATATATGCTTCTGGTTTCAGTAGAAGAACCAAAGTCTCATTTTTTAACTCTGATCACGAAAATATCTGCACATCACTATGCTGTTTTCAGTTTTTCAGAAAAAAAGAAAGCTATGTAGAAAGTTTAGTAATTTCAATATAGTAATTACAAATATATCAATACCTTTACAGAAGATTGGATAATTAAAAATGAATATAAAACAATTAAAGTTCATATAACACATATATTTAATAGAAACAATAACCTTCTCTAATGTGATACCATGAGTTGGCACCTGTACAAGACAAAGTATAATTCAATACAACTTAACACTGTCATCATATGCATTTTATTTATTTTTTGTATACCTGGAACTAGTTAATTTGGAAGTAAATGTAATAATTTTAAAAGGAGTCCAAATGTGGAAACTAGGGGAGAGTCAAAGTTTTCCAGGTCTTATCTGGTGCACAGCGTCAGAGCTAAATGTTACAATTGTATCCAGTGGTGTCACTAGGGTTGGTGTCCCCCGGTGCAATGACACATGGTGTCACCCCCTCGACGTGCGTGGTGCCGTAATTCCTCCTCCGCCGTCCAGCGATAATCTGCCAGTGCCAGATCTGCCTCCTCCGCTCCGGTTGCACCGCCTCGGCCGCGCTATGGTAGGGTGATCCCAGACGGATTACACTCTCATAGAGTTCCCTGCCTGGTGTGGTGTCACCCCCTGTAACGCACCCGGGTTGTGACGCCACTGATTGTGTCTGTTGTGCCATAGTCATATGTAAAGGGAAAAATTAGATTCCCTTCTGTACTTATGTTTATTGATCATTTAGCTGACTCTAACCCTAACATTATTTAACAGGAAATACCACAGAACAATGCAAACACTTGTCCATTCTACATTCTATTACTGAGACTTTGCCGTATGTTTATAAAATGTGTTTTGGATTTTCATTCTTGGCAAGCAATGTATTTGTAAAACTATTCCTAAGCAGACATATACTGTAAACAGTCTGCTCAAGCTCCTCTAATATACCCTGCTGTAAGGATTTTAATGAATACAGGATGACCCGAATGAAAAAACATAATAGTCTTATGTACAATCAGCTGTTTTTATATTTAAAGTCCACATTCTTTTGAAAGTATTATTCCCCATACAGGTAACCATGTTATTTTCTAGACCATATCTTATTCCACCTTTTTTCCTTTTTCCCCAATGATCCCCTCCGCCTCCTATAAATACTGCATTTGCCAGATCCACCTACATATGTTCATTTTTTTCATTATTCATTTCAGATGTTCCCACAGCCTTTTCAGAGGCAGAATTAGCTCACGTGCCTTCCCATATGTCAACAATGAATTTCTTTTTTATTGACACACAAATTGTGCCTACTGTCACAAAAGACAATTTATGTCCGAGGCCTAGTGAACAGATGTAAATAGGTGTTTTGTTGTGTGTTTTCTGGGTATTGTACAATGTTCATCGTAAGAAAAGAAAATGACAGGCATTAAGCTAGTGTAAACAAGTAAGAAAAGGTAGGTAAAGCAAGGTTAAAAATTAAGAAGAAGAGGTAGATTTATTTGAACGTCTTGATATAAAAAATATACTGTGCTTCGGACCTTTGCTTACCACTCACATTTCTTTTAATGCTCTAAAGAGACAAGGATGTAGAAGGAGTAAAGAAATATGCCAAAAACTCTGGTTATACATGGGCAAAATGGGCTTGATTCAATGACATGTCTAAAAATGCAGATTGCATACTAAAATTATATATTAATTAGCCTTAATTAGCCTTTGATTTCAGATTAATGTGTGGCGAATCGAGATCACAGCAACAAAGAACCTCCATTGATTTTGCAGTTGCCTGGGCCAGTTAGGGCTGATCAGAGGATCTCTCCTAGTGCTCATGATCACCATTGCCTATAAAAGCAATGTAGCTATGCAGGACAGGGGTACGCTGCCTAACAATCAGGACTGTTCTGTGAAAGTCTAGACACTTGATTAACCCAAACTACTATTCTCTACATAAAAAAGTTCTGGACTAAAGGACAGTATAGTAAGAAATTCATGGTACCTAAACATACATAGAACGTAACTGTCTGCTTTTACCGTTGTTCTTGGTTATACCATGGATAGAGTATAGGTGACCGAGGGCAGCTCATGACATATTGCACCCGCTTTTAATGATCAATATATTAATCACTATATGTATTCAAAAATGTTCACAGGGGGGTAGTGGTTGCGCTTCACACGGATAGTGCTTATTAAAAACAAAGAAAAGCACAATGGTGTAGTATGTCTTATCAAGCAGATTAAATAAAAAGCCAAATTATGGTACTCACAATTTATGGGGGCTTAATGATTAGCCCCCAAATAGGCGCTTGGGCGATATGATCCTCGTCTAGGGATATTCTTGTGTCGTACTCTTACGGTTCTTTTGATGACTTTTTGGAATGTGAAGTACATGCGAGATTATGAAAAGAAGGCAGACACAGTGCTTTCCATATAAAAGGTACAATTAAAAGTAGGATATGGTATCAGTTATACTCACTTTTTGGTGAGCAATGTTGGAATAGCTCACTCCTTTGCGCTTAGGTGGTATGATCCCCACCAAGGATATAGTGCTAGTAGATGGGTTTTCCGGATAAAATATATTAAAAAAGTAAAAACAAGTCCGGGAGCAAGAATAACTATATATATATATTATATATATATATATATAAATAGTTAATTATAATATATATATATATATATAATTAACTATTTATTCAAGCTGGTAATAGAAACCTAGTAAAATATATAAAAAACATACTTTTAATTAACAATGCATTATACAGAGACAGTAAAGCTCTTTCTACAGCAGGAGAACACTAAGGCCCGTTATGGACCATTATGATGTATAGTGAAGTCTCAATACTTAGTAGATTAATAAAAGCATGAAACATCACTGTGAAATTAAGTTGTCATTTAGGCTTTTCAGATGATTGAAATTGTTTGCAGAAAACGTGAAATTGAATATATATATTTGTTAAAAAATGTAGTATGTAATATCATACATAGTATATGATGGGTTGTAGCATATGATATGTATTACCTAGTTAGAAAGTATGTTTGATGTCTTGTTATTATATTTATTCCAGAATAGTCTTCTGTATGGTTTTCATTTCTTTTGCAATTTTATCAAATATAATTTATGGTTTGCTTTTCGAAGAAGTGATCTAAACTAACCAAATAAAAGAGAATTCTTAAATGGTGTTGTAAATAAATAAAGCAAAACACATGTACCTATGCGTGTATGAATGTGTAAGGGACCTCCTTGTGTTTCAAATGCTTTTCACATCGACAAACAATGTACAAATGGCAATATGGATACATTTATTATTCTTGGCAATACCGTCTTAAGGACAGAACGGAACTGCAGAATAGAATCACACCTATATGAGCTTGTTGGACATGCCATTCTAAAACCATGGACATTAATATGGAGATACACCCCCTCTTTGTGGCTATAACAGTCTCCACTATTCTGGGAAGGCTTTTAACAAACATTTGGAGTGTGTCTGTTGGAATTTGTGCCCATTCAGCCCAAACAGCATTTGTGAGGTCAAGCAATGTTGGGAAAGAGGGTCTGGCTTGCGGTCTGCATTCCAATTTATCCCAAAGGTGTTCAGTTGGGTTAAGGTCAGGGTTAACAGTCGTGTTGGAACAGGAAAGGGCCTTCCCCACAACTCTTCACTAGAAATAAGGGGCCCAGCACAAACTTTAAAAAACAGCCCCATACCATAATTCCACCTCTACCAAGGTGACTTGTAGGAAATGTGGCATCCTATGAGAATGGAAGGTTTAAAGTCACTGAGCTCTGCAGTAAGACCGCTTCTACTGCCAGTGTTTGCCTATGGAGAAAGAATGTGCTTTATACACCGGTAAGCAATTGATGTGGCTAAAACACCTTAACTCAATAATTAAGAGGGGTGTCCACATACTTTTGGTCATATAGTGTATATACAGTATCCTAACTGTACGCATTGCTGACACTCTCTTCCATTCTGGACTTATAACTCAATATTACTTATTACCTAAGCTATGTTTCATGAACAATATCCCCTTCATCTCCTAGCTGTAACATTTCTCTGCACAAGTAGCTTAGAAATTTTAGTATGGATTGAATTTGCCTTCTGATATTGATAACCCTGGTAATTTACATTATTCTTGTTGACTATTATCTTACCCGTTTTTGTGTGGAAATCGGTTCATAAACAGGACTATGCATAGGACACGTGGTCACGCGTTTAGACTGGAAGAATGGAGATTTAGTCTAAGGCAAAGGGATGTTTTTTTAAAGTTAGGACAATAAGGATGTGGAATTTTCTGCCTGCAGAGTTAGTTTTATCGGAGTCTGTACAGACGTTTAAACTG
>VKOC01000005.1:39949157-39988156 GCA_009364415.1 Spea multiplicata
TATCTAAAGAAAGCCATTCTTCTCATGGAACAAACAATATAGAATTTGGGTGGGTACACTTAATGAGAGAGAAGAAAATTACAGCTAAACACAAACACTACAGAAATGTCGAAACAGCCACATTCCGGAAGGGTAAAAAAAATGTTATTCACTAAGGTGGGAGTTGGCAGGAAAGTTGCAGTTTCAAGTCACGGTGCATTATTAAGGATTAACAATTAGCACATTATTTAGGCAAGAATGGTCCAGCTGACCCGACATTTCGGATCTATCAGTGAGGTAACTTTCAAGAATTCTTCCTCATTTAAATACGCTTTGAACAGACAGTCGCAGAGGCCAACAAGGCCTAGAGGGACAGGTCTGTGGCCACCAGACTCTCTATTGCAAAATGGAGGGGCAGATCACTGTATTGGTTAGCCAGGCTCTCCTGTGCATAGCTGCTCAATGGACCGGTTAGAAGGGTGATCTCTGATCTCTCGGAAGATCTCCATAGCACGCTGTACTCAGGGCTTCATGCCCATCTGAGCAGAGCACCATGATTTCTAATCCTGATGCTGAGTAGGTTGGATGGCGGCTACAAAGGTAGATGCAGGGGGCACTGCAATTGATCCAAGCTATTTTTCCAGCAGATCTATCTGGGTTTGGCCCTTTATAATGTAAAGTAAAACTCTTCTGCCAAGTGGATAAACCCCATGGGTCCCCTGTGGTTATAGTTAATGCATCTAAAAGCATTTCATCTGAACCAATGTTATTCTTATTAGCACCTTAATAGCTATGAGGAACATAGGGCCATGATTTGTTTTCTTTTATTCAGTTAACAAATGTTCCCAGCAAATTATATCTAAATTATAGCCAACAATCTCTTTAGCCACAGTGTTGCATAAATTAATGTTTGAGAACAAATACCGAAAACTCTGATGCCAGATGTTTTGTCTAACACAGGATTAATTAACTTTTTGGTGAAGTTTTGGTAAAATAGCTGGCTATAACCCTGAATGATTTTGAAAAACAATATGAAGCAAGATAATATTAAGTAAATTGAGTTAAATAATTTAAATAACTTTACAGACCTCTCGTCCGAACCCACCTAGATGATTCTATGGTAGAGGAATTTAAATGCGTGGGGTACACATGTGGCTATTCTGAATCTAAGATGCGACCAAGGACTGATTAAGGTTTGAGTAAAATGCAGTCAAATTCTATGTTTCTAACTCAGCATGTGATTTGACATTATTCTTTGACTTTCAGAACAAGAGTTCAGGGGCGTGACTACAAAACCACAGGGGCCTGGTGCGAAAATTGCCCCGGGGCCCCCCAACTTCACCAAGCAACGTGTCCAACGGTGCCACCTTTGCCCTTAAAACAGCTTGTGAATACCTAATTTGCTCCCAGACAGCTTGTGACTTAAACCTTTGCCCCTATTCTGATATCTGTATATATGTCTGTGCTTAGTATATATAAGGTTGGTGCCTTACACTGCCACCTGGTGGTGAACTTTGGCCATGTTTCTGTCAACTTCCTGTTCCAGGTTATTGCACTGTAAGAAAGTCTCAGGAGAAGAGGTTATGAGCTCTCCCTTTTTTTTACATACTGGCCTTGGAAATATAAGTCTGTAAGTCATTGTTTTAAATGCGTTAGTATATACTTTCACTGATTTAAATACTGTTTCATGTTGGTGTATATTATTTTCATGCCAGTAAGGTGATATGAGCTTGGCTTGCTAGGCCTTGTTTTCTGTCAGTTGATATTTGAATTGTCATCTATATCTGTCACTTGTATGCATTGAAGTTTGAGAATGTAGACAAATTATGTTCTAATATATATATGTTCCTAATTCTGAATATTTTGCAGTTTTACAAAAAGTAAAGTAAAAAAATCAAATATTAAAGAGTCTCAGTAAGAGTCCAAACAGTACCCTTGACTTCCTGGGTTTTTATTGAGAAGATGTTCGCTGTCTGCCAAACCTTGTACTAGCAACACATTGTGAGGGCAGAACAGCCCCCAAGCAGCCTATCAGTGCCCCCAAGCAGTCTGCCTGTGCCATCTTTGCTCCAGCTTTGTACCATCTCTGTACCATCATTACCCATTGAACCCCCTCCAACATACGATCTGGCACAAATATGTAAACAGACGTACACACATAGACACTCATTCTAATACACACTTTCTCTCAGACCACTTAGAAATACAAGCTCACACACAAACACTTACACATTCACATCCATGCTCTCACACACTTCTACATAGACATCCATGCTCTCACACACTTCTACATAGACATCCATGCTCACATACCCTTATACGTAGACATCCATTCTCATTTACACTTATACGTAGACATCCATGCTCACATACATTTATACATAGACAGTCATGCATACATACATACATACAAACAAACATATATATCCCCTGCCTCCCACACTCCATTACCTCTCCTGGAGATTTCCGACCGTGCGAGCAGCCTTGGTTTCACCGCAGGATCATGTGACATATTGTGACCCTGCTGTGTTCCTGTTTCTTTGTGCGGGTTCAAATTTGTTTAGAAAGGGCCATTTGAAGCAGCACGAGCTGACAGAAACAAGTGGTTCTCCGGGCTCCCTAGAGAGACAGCCCTGTTGCAGTTGCAGTTGCTTATGCAACTGTTCATGCTGTATCAAGAACCATGATGGAGATAGCTTACATAAGTTTGTTCCAGAAGCATGGCACTAGAATTAACACAATGTCAATGTATATAAGTAAACCCTGTTGACTAGTTTTCTTGTCCTGGTTCATTTTTGCGTGGACAAACAAGCCTTACGTGTAACGCAACCTTTATAAATGACATCATTACCATGCCTTTATCTAGGTTGCTGCTGAACATTAGCTCAGCGGGTTAGTCTGGAAAGACCTATGTTTACTTAAACCCTGTTAATTTGTACTAATAATTTTGTTTTCCACACTACAACGAACCTTAACATTTTGTATTATTCTTTCAAGTATATCCCCCACCAACTCAGTTAAACGTATAGGTGTGTAATTTCCATTTTAAACAATGGCATCACATTGACTTTTCTCAAATCCTATGGCAATGAGCCAGAGGAAATAGAGTCCCTAAAGAGGTTTGGTAATTACCGCATTCAGCTCATAAAGATCCCTTGTGGTCCAGGTACCTCATTCCGTATAATGTAGGCTAAGTGGAACAATTTTATTTTTTATTTGCTGTCAATAACTGCATCATTGTATATTCGGCAAACCAGTTGCTATTTTGAAAGATAGTCTTCTTTCTATTGAGGTTTTGACAGGAATGTACCTTTTCCTCCAAACGAAAAACAAATATACTGGGCTTAATCTACACTGTTTTGTGATGTTCTTTTTAATGTACTAAAGCATAACTTAGGATACATTAGATAAACATTTGCAATTTTTTTTCTGCTATATTTTTACTTGAATTGATTTTATTCAGTATGAAGCATTGTTTGTAAAGTGATTTAACATGAATTGAACAGGTGTGCAACAGAAAAAATATTAAAACACTTTGTAGGTATTTTAATATATATTTGATTACTGAAAAAAACAAAACAAAAGGTGTAGCTTCAGAGCTACAATGCACCTCTCCTTCTTTGGTTCATGTTTTGTGCCAGTTGATTTTGGTAAAATTTTCTAAAGAAAAATGAAGGTTACCTAAGAAGTATTTCCGTAGCTACTGAGGAGGTCTGGTTTTGATATCTGAGCCTTTCACTTCCACATAAAGGGTTTCAATGACTTGGATGAGGTTAAAAGATGCATGGATTGTTAAAAATAACCACAGTCTCTGGAGACCAGTGGGAAAAGTCAGTATTCTTTTTACATTGGTGGGGTGGTTGAATTGGATATAATGTTTTATAAAGTTTTGTTTACACTATTCAAGTAATTTACGAGAAGATTCGTGTCCATTGGCAAGATTCCAGGTCCAAATGGTAATTTGCCAAGAATAATGTTAAACCCTTAAGGGGGAACTGTTCAAACAAAGCTTTTACCATAACTAAATTCATTCATTAACTACCTATAAATTACAATTGTTCAGTGTGAGTGCTTCAGAGATATATTACATTTAAAACTGAGAGCAGTGGCAGGTTGTGGCGGGGTCAACATTATCCAATTAACATTATCACTCTTTTCCTTGCGCCAGGTATATGAGTCAGGGTAGAGATCTGCAATTCAGGATTGGTATCACCTGATGGGCACAGGAACAGCAGGAACATAGTGCAGAAGTCAAGGGAGGCCAAGGTTGAATACAGCGGGGCAGGACTCGCAACATTGGTAAAAAAGGGATGATGGTCGAGGTCTGGTACACAGTTCATGATTCAATAACAATGGTACAGCAGGATAGGACAACTCAGGGTCAAGGCAAGTAACAGGAAAGCATTATAGGAATTTGGACAAGACCAGTAATAACACCCAGAGACTAAGGATAGCATGCAAAAGGGCTACAAGGTAAGTGAGAGTATACATAGAAGAAGAAGAAAGTGAACACTCAGTTCAATTAAAACTTGGTGTGTGTTCCCCATTAAAAAGTGGCCAAGCTTTAGATTTCCCGATGTACAAGCAGGCAGGGTAAGGTACGTAAAACCCTGCCAGGACATCAAGACCATTGCCTCCCATTGCTAGTACTCTTGTGAGAGGGACTGTAGAGGTAGGGACCTGGGGGCAGGCGTGATACCCTTCCTTACGAACCAGCAGTGTAGAAATAACTAAGATATAACAGAACTAGGACGAACAATAATGCAGATGGTGGGAAAAGAAGGTTAAGATGCTTTTCTCTATGGCGTATACATATAAGGTGAGTTTTAATTATGTATATATTGTTTTCAATATTCAATATGTTAACTCCATTATATTAATTTAGTGTATTGAACTGCAAGCTTAAATTAATATATATCAGAAAATATTTTTCTATTGAAATATAATTGCATTCTGTTTTTTTTTTAAAACCTGTATTTTTCGAGACTGAAATGACTGGATTTAATAACATCTCATAATTATAATATTGCATTCACTCTACTGTCTACATACATGAAAATAGATTTTAAGAATTGTTTTTAATTAGTTATCCTATAATTCATTCCGATTAAATAGATGGCTGGCTTACATTTCTCAAAAAGAACTGTTTAAAGAAAGACTGATATTTTAAATTCGCCTGTTTTGTTACCTTGAAAATCAAACTTGGCTTAGCTACCCCAAATTATTTGCTTGGAAACTAAATTTTACTTATATAAGCGTTCATTTTGCGCTAATTAGTATGAGGGGGCTTAGCTACTCCCAGAGTACAAGACTGAGTATGTGTGAGAGATTATTATCCCTGTAACTGATAAAAACTGCTTAAAGAGACACTACAGTGCTATATGGAGCTTCACAGACAAAGAATTTGCATTAATGTATATGGCAGGCACTTTACCATGCATTTTTAAAACTGTTAAAAAAAAATGGCGTACCTTGGTCCCATTTTTCACACCACTGATTTGAAACTGCAGTCTACGCATGTATCCATACAGGGGGTTTCTTGGTAGACCTCTCCCCACAAAGTCTTGCTGAGCTAGTGCTAGAGCTGACTGTCAGTAAGTACAGCACATGGGTGGATGCAGCAGTTGATATGTTCAACTAAACACATCTCCAGCAAACAACCTAGAGACTTGTCATTAACCCTTACAGTTTGGAACCCATGTAACATTTATTCTTTTTCATGTGTCTTCAAAACTCAATACAAATCGAGATACAAACCCCCCTTTTAACTAGAACCATGTCAACTTGTGAAATACTTTTTCATCATTTGTTCACATACAATTTGATTACAACTCCTGGTACCACCATGTAGCTCTCCAAAATATGTGAAGAACTTTTGGAGCGATGATTTGTTAATCCATTTTTTCTTTTTTTTCCAGTAGTTTGCCATGCTGACATTTGTTAGAAATTAACATAAACAGTTTATCTTCTGTACGTTTTCCTTTATGACTGGTTAACATTTTCCCCTTAGAAGACAAAGGGAGTGATAGAAGAGGCAAACTTTTCATCTTGTCAAGGTCACGGAATAAACAGAGGAGAGATGCACACTGAATACTGAAATATCTTTACAAACAAGTCACATTCAAAATGTCATTCACCTATGTTTTGATGAAATACGTATTATTTTCCTATATGAACTCCAGAGACCAATGCTGGTTACATCTAGTCCATTACATATTTGTCAACCATTTAAAATATGGGATTATTGATGTTACTAATATTTGGGTTTTATTTTTTCTTTTGAGATTGCAGGCTCTTACAAATGATAGCCTTAAAGATGCTGTTCCACTTAGACTTTCCTTCCCCAACTTTCTTAAATATTTAAAGCATTATGTACTTGTTTTCTGTGCATGTTAACTCCTTAACGACAAAGCCCATACGTGTACGGGGTTGCCGTGCAACGTGATAACAACACACCCCGTACAGGTACGGGCTGCTGTTAAATAGCTGCATCGCCACAATAGCGGCGTTTTCCCCGGCGATCGGCGGCCTTGCAGCATCCACGGAAGCCTCACAAGTGAGGCTGACCCTGGATCCGGAGAGGAAAGATCGGCGGCGCCCGGCTAAAACAGTTTAGGAAGCGATCGGAATCGCTTCCTAAGCATAAACTGTGTAGCAACACAACCCCCCTAACCCGATAGCCTTGTGATTGCTCCGAGGAGCAAGTGCCATCCTGTAAATGACGTTGCCGTCGTTCACACGATGGCATTAACAATAGATCTGAAAGGGGCTGTCCACACCCTCTTGAGAACTCTTGAGCTTAAAAGGTCAATGGAGCCCAGCTCACTAATCAGAGTGATTAGTAAAAAAAAAAATGTTCAAAAATGTAAAAAAAAATAAAAAAATATATGGTAACGTAAAAATCCCCACTGTCGCCAAAACAAAAAAAAGTTTAATGAGCAAGTCCTACAATTCTTTATCTTCACAAAAATTCCCACATGGAAAGAGTTAAACTATTGGCATTACAAATGCCCATAGGGTGTCTAGTTTTAAAAAAATGTATGATTTGATGGGGTAAATTGAATTGGCCGGATTCAAAGATGTCCCAAATATGGGACATGGGGGCAGTAGGATCAGATGTCTTAATGGCAAAAAATACACACCTCACAAAGGTGGCCTTTTACCTCCCAAATAACCCAACAAACCCATGCATGTGGGGTATAAACTGCGCTCAGGAGATGTTACTGAACACATATTGGGATGTTGTTTGGCAGGAACATATACCTACTATTTTACTACCATAAAGTTTCACAAAGGCTGATGGTAGAACTAGAGCATGGAAATGGTTAAAATACCAGCATTTGAAATACCTTGGGGTGTCTAGTTTTTAAAAATATATGACTTGATGGGGTAAATTTCATTGGGCCGCTTCAAAGATACCCAAAATGGAACATGGGGGAAGAATTACTAGATTTGTAAAAAATGGTTTTGAAATAGCAAAACGCTACCTGTAATTATTGCCCCATAACGTGCAGAAAAAAGCAAAAAAACAGAAAAACATTGGGTATTTATAAACTCAAGACAAATAGTAGAATCTATTTAGCACATTTTTTCATTCGTTTTTGCAGATAAGTAAAAGTTTTTTGTTTACAAAGTGACAAAAAGTAATTTTATAACAAAAAAATCCCCATATTTTATCATTTTTTATAGTAAAATAGATGATATGATAAAATTAATGGTATCTAATGGTGTCCTGAAAAAAACAATATATAATATGTGTGGGAGCACGGAATGAGAAAGAAGAAAATCACAGTTAAACAGCAACACTAAAAAAATGTTAAAAGAGCCATTGTCCCACAATATACTATGAGTAAGAAACTGTATTGTCCTTAAGGGGTTAAACAAACCTATTCCTCTTTTAAATAATGTACATCTTCTCTAGTTTCTTGTTGAAACCTTTCAGCAGTCCCTCTTAATTTGTTTCTTCTGCTCTGCACTGGCAGCCTGCTTGCCAGTTTTCTCTCATTAAAGAACGGGCATTTGATTAAAGGTCTTTTAGTTTAATGGGGACTGGGGGTAGTTGCAGGAGGTGAGACTTCTGTGATGTAATACATAGAGGAAGGCTTTGGAGGAATGACAGGACTCTAAGGACTCTAAGCAACTCTAATATCTCAATAAACCTCTTAATACAGTTTTTACAGTGACAGAGAACAGGGAAAAATATAAAATGGCAGATTTCCTTTTACTTCTCTTTACATGATGCAGCAGATATCTGGTGATATTTTCATTGTACAATGGTAGCTAACTGCCCCTGTTAACATTAATAGCTTAACGTCTCACAGTATTTAGAAGTACTGGGCTGTTGTGCTGTGTTACTTTGATAAACAGCTTCAGAAATAAATCATTTCTTATTTTATATATCTATATTTTTATATATTTTGTATCAAAAAGTAATATGCTTTTTTCCCCAATTCTGTGATAAAAATGATAATATAAAAGTAAAATGATATTAGTTTATGTGGGTGCAAATATACTATAGGTAGAAGAAATATTGCTGAAAATACCCATAGATATTTGCAATTTGCCCAGATGTGAAATGATTAAAACATCACAAAACATTACTTCATGCTTTGCTAACAGCAACAAGTTTTTGTGTTTCTTTCGTACATGCCCAACTTTGTGCCTTATGATGCCACTGGTAGTATCCATTGAGGGGTCTCACAGAAATAAAGGGAATGCCCATTGAATAAATATTTTTTCTTCTTGAGCATAAATGCAGCGCTTCTTATATTAAGTTAGTACTGACAAAAACCTGGTTTTATATTATTTTGTTCTAAGAGACTTATTTTATCTGCAGACCTAGAGGCTGCCATTGTTGTCAAGTCATGAGATAATGTGGGTGACTCTCCCTGCGCAAACACCACACTGGGCTGATTCTTTACGTTAGCACCATACCTGGGAACTCAGCCAGGACTGCACACTGACGTCAGCGGGCGGTCCCGTGACGTCGGTGGACAGCCCTGTGATGTTGGTGGGCGGTCCCGCTGACATCGGTGGGCGGTCCCGCTGACATCGGTGGGCAATCCCGCAGACGGCAGCGGGAAACACCCCCATTTAAAGGAAAAATGGGCGGAGAGCGGGAAGTGTCAAGACCCCACTGAAGGATTTGGGTCTTGACTCGGAGAACCGGAAAAGCAGTGCTTACTCCGGGAGGCAAACCCAGAGAGTTCCCATAAAAAATGGTGGACATTCCTCATTAAAATTCTAATACCTATTAAAAATATTCAAAAAATATTAAATGTAGAAGAATGGCAGTATGCTGTCAGTAAGTAATGTACAAAAGCCATCAAAACTTTTTGGGGGTTTACTGATATAAATTCAAATGGAACTAAAGAGTGATGCTGCTTCAAAGTCAAGTTCTTTGTTACTAAATGGCAGGATGAAGCAAGTGACATGCTTACTGTAAAAAATAAAAGGTCAAAGATACAATGCTTGGTTTAAAAGTGAGAATAACAATGTTTTTAAAGGTGACAACCTAGTATTTCAATATTCTGCAATTTTTATAAAATCCCTTGCAACATCTAAGGCAAAACGGATTAAAATTGCAGTAACTATGCAGCCTTTTGATATAATTTATAATGTCATATGACTCAAAAATTTATTTATATTTTTAGATGTGCAATTTAAAGATCCTTCTTTTGGAATGTAATATCTACTCTAAGCTTTTAACTGAACTGCGTATTTATGAGTACAATGCTTTATGCTATCCTGGTTACATGTTAATGGAGTTTACTCTTTGCAAGTTATAATTCACATTATGACATTTGAGTGATTAGTTTATTATACTGCTTGTACCTAAAACATTCTAAAAGCTCTTAAAATTCCCTCCCCCTGTTATTTACTGTGATTATCTTTCCAAACGCAAGGGAACAAAAGCACTATCCCTGCCACATATTAGAAAAGAACAATAACTACTTTCGGTAATGACGGATATCATGCTAACTACAGATGTGTCATTGATGTGGACTTTTGGTGGACATGGGGTACACCCCAACACACACTATCTGTATTCTAATTCTAAGTTTTGTATAGTCAACAGGGAAGGGAGAGCGAGGGTCAATGATCCTACAGGTAGTAGGGTGATTCAAACACTTTGAAGAATCTTTCACTTACAAAACAAATAAAATTCAGTTTGACAGACACAAAGGGTATAAACAAAAATCTCCCACTTGGAGTACTAACTAAACATACACGTTATCCTTACTACCATGCTGGACAGCTAGTCTGTTTTGTAAAATTCAACATAGCAAACTGTTAAGCGCTTTTATTATTACAGCCAGTTTTGAATGTATGTGTAATTTATAGAGTATAGAGGCGCTTTACAGTTTACAGTATAATAAAAGGGGAAATACAATAAGTGCGAACATATATTAATTACAGTAGTTTATAGACATATTCATGTGGATACAATAAATATGAATAATAAATGGGGCATTTATCATCCTGAAGCATGAAATGCCCAGACCTCTATGCTCCGAAGTATGAAATTTCTATTTGAATGAATGAAAGTCTACATTTTTCCTGATGCCTAACGCTTACCTGCTGCTCCCACCCACCAACAGAATCACTCCTATGTCAGAAGTATTGGCATCTACCCTTTCACAACCCTCCTTTCCCAGTCTTTACCATACACAAGATGCAAGTCTCTCAAGCACCCTGTGGCATACCCCTGTGGACCTTGAATGCCTTCTCCACTGCTGAGATAAAGGGCTTGCTTGTGTCACGTAAACGGTTACAGAAAGTGATGCTGCCACAAATACTCATTCACTCTCACACTCTCTCAGACAAATACAACTGATATGTGTGCTAACAGTTATGAAAAATTATAAGGAAATGATGTGTTAATGTTTTGTATTAACATTACTTTCCCATAAATATTTAACAAAGAGCTAAAAAAATAATTTGCCTCTGTGTTAACTAATATATTCCTGTGTAAAAAGTATCAAACTGATTACAATGTTTTACTATGTTTTACTATATATGCACCGATTAGCCATAACATTATGATACCTAATATTGTGTAGGTCCCCCCTTTACCATCAAAACAGACCTGACCCTTAAAGACATGGACTCCACTAGACCTCTAAAGGTGTGCTGTGGTATCTGTACGTTAGCAGCAGGTCCTTTAAGTGTGGTAACTTGCAAGGTGGGGCCTCCATGGATACATGCCATATGTTCTCCAGGTAAGCAAACATCCACGTGATGTAAAAGAAAACATGATTTATCAGACCAGGCCACCTTCTTCCATTGCTCCGTGGTCCAGTTCTTATTCTAACGTGCCTATTGTAGGCGCTTACAGCAGTGGACAATGGGCAGCATGGGCAATCTGACTGGTCTGCGGCTACACAGCTCCATATGCAACAAACAGTGATGGGTTGTGTGTTTTGACACATTTCTATCAGCGTTAACTTTTTCAACAACTTGCTCTACAGTAGCTTGTCTGTTGGATTTGACCACATGGGCCAACCTTTACCCCTCATGTGCATTAATGAGCCCTGGCTGCCAATGGCCCTGTTGCTGGTTCACCACTTTACCTTCTTTGGACCACTTTTGATAGGTACTGACCACCGCAGACTGGGAACACCTCACAAGAGCTGCAGTTTTGGAGATGCTCTGACCCGTCATTTAGTCATCACAATTTGACCCTTGTCAAAGTCGCTCAGATCCTTATGCTTCCCCATTTTTCCGGCTTCAACTTTGAGGATGAAATGTTCACTTGCTGCCTAATATATCCCATCCACGGACAAGATTATCATGGTTATTCACTTCATGTTTCAGTGGTCATATATATATATATATATATATATATATATTATTGCTAAGAACAAAGTTGAATGTAATGTAATAATGTAGCAGGATTCATTGATATCTCTAACTTTTATCTGCTTGCTTTTCATACACCGTATGTAACATTCCTGAGCTGCAGGATATGAAAGCAGCTGATGGATTCTTACTGTTGGCCACAGCTAATAAAATGTTCCAAATGTATCCCCCTAATCTCCCAAGATACTAACCACTCTATTATTGTTCTTAGCACAGTTATTATACATATGCTGATTTTATTTGCAGTTATGTCCTACATTTAATGTGGAAATTATTGATGGTTCATAAATAAATGATGTTAATTATGTAGATATTACAACTGAGGATTTCAAATGTTAAATGTCTCCGTATATTGTCTAAATATATGGCAAACAGTAAAATATAATAAAATAATGATAATACTATAGAATAAACTAAAAGTAGATTTTACCATGCTGAGAGTGTGGTAGATAAGCGGGACAACCTTCCAGCAGATGGGCATAAGAATATTGTCAAATTCCAGACAACACCAAGTAGATTGTGTGGTTTTTACTGGAGGAAAAAGGGCAGACTAAATGGATTTTATCTGCCATGAAATTCAATAAGACAGACGGCAGAAAATGTGTGAGGCATCATAAAAAATAGGTGGCCGGAGGAGGTTAAATAGTGGCTGTAGGCACACTTTGCCTATTGTGTGTACAATACAACACAGAATCAGGTAGTTCCAAGAGATGCAGACTTGGTGGTGCCCCAGGTAAGCCATGGTATAATGGAGGGCCAAATCCTGTTGAAAGTACTGGCTGTAGCCCCCCTCACGGTGGCCGTGAACATGGATATAATAATTTAAATACTGTACGACAGAGCTAGTTTACCAGCTGACAGAAAGGACGTGTTTACAGCAAGCAAAAGCGTAATAAAACAATAACTTGGGTGATATTAAATAAACTTCAACAGAGACAGTTAATAATTACTTTACCTGAAAGAATTTTCTTGCCCATAGATAACGTTGTCCTCAAAAAGAGATAACGCATTTTCCTTGAAAATCATGTAAGAAATCCATCATTGCCAAATTTCTCCGTTCCAGAATGTCTACCTGTGTATCATTACTCATCTAAACAACCCAATAAACTCCATGTCTGTGTGATTTATAAATGACTATATGATATATACATATGTTTTCAAGACATCTTCCGACATATATATATTATACATATTTTCACACAATATCCATTAATGTCTTTACAAAGAGGGATTGGGCGTATAAATAAAACAGTCAGCAGAGCAAAGCTTTATTGGCAGCAAAGTGACATTGAGAACTCGAGGGGATTCCTTTGCTGTTCTTGGGAGCCAAACGCAGGAACGGAAAATCAAAGAGTCTCAGAGGCACAATTATTCCGCTCAGTGGCAATGTCAGGATGCTCTTTACACTACAACCTCTGCAAGTAAAGGTGGAATCACTAAATATAGATCTTTCAGCTTCAAAATAAGGAAATATGAGTTATTGTTCTCTTTGTAAAAAAAAGGTTATTTTGTAAGAAAATCTTTGTCTAAAGTTTAAAAGTCATAAAACTAATATTAATACTAATAAGCATTTATGGTTAGCTCTTGTTAGGTCCTTAAATTAGTTTGAAAAGAGCAAAGGGAACGTTCCCTGTTTTAATAGTAATTTTGCATAGGCTATACCGTAGTTTATTTTTTATTAATTTTTACTTTTTCATTGCGTACAAATGTATGTATTTGAGAGGTTCTCCTTCCACCGTTGAGGTAATTATGCTTTCTGCATTTACAATAAATTTCAGTGACTAACTAACTGGGGAGAAGATATAGAAGATATAGAGCTGTTTAAAAAATTGGCTCACACAATGTATGGATGAATTCCTATAAAGATAGAAAAACTGAAAAGTCATCTACTCTGTACCAGAAATAGGCAAAGTGTCTGTATAAGGACACCAGTGTCAGTGGCAAGGTTTGTTAAAGTCCATACAACATCATTAAAATGTCTACCATGAGTAAAGTTAGTGCCTACCCCTGCTCTGTACGTTATAATATAGACAGCATAAATTGTAAAACTTCATTATTCAGGACAATCTGGCTGCCTTGTATATTAGTTTCTGAAAATGGTCAGTTTTTAGGCCAACTCAAGAGCAGGAATAGGTCACATGGTCAGAGGCATATTTAATTTGGGCAGTGCCTTATTCCTGACCAGGGCAACACCCAAGCTAGCCCTTCCACAGCCACCATCCTCACTATGATGTGCCAAGATGTGATATCATTACTTGATGCTCTGTGTCATAGGGCACACAGCACTTTTTAATTCATCCCATGGACGAATGGTAAATAGACCTGCTGGGGAGATCAGAGATCTACTTCGCAACTGGCCAATTGAGCAATGGTAGGGTGACTGCCGCACGTGGCAGAATCTTGGCAGCTGCCCATGACATGCCAAACACATACATACTGTATCCCATTTAGTCCAAATAAACATTTGTAGCCTTGCCTGGTTTCACAAAGCTTCTTAACCAATTATATAGCGGAATTTCATGATTCACATATGACGTACAGGAAATAATAAAAAAACACTGTTCATCCATGTGTGTCTTCTGTGTCAGGTATTATTTTTACATTTCAGTGCTAGGACACAAGAATGCTGAGCACCAGGTGCACAGATGTTTAAGTCGTATATCAGCATAATTGGTATTATATACCAAGAGTATGTCTGCTAAAAGGGACCTTAATGTCCTGAAAGCGTAACCCTTTGAATGCTAGGAAGATGTGCAGCTTGATGCAGAGAAATTAGTTTCACACTGCCTCGAAAACGAAAATGTGAAAGGTTTGAGAATCGCTTGCTGTAATAGAGATTCAGAAAGACTGGGAAAGAACATACAGATGAAGAGTGTTCTTCTTGATAAATATATGGTCATGTATTCGGGGCAATAAAAAAATGGTAATAAATCCTTGGTGAAGAAAGGTTTACTAATTTGGGTGAAGGTTGGTAACAGTGCTACATGAAAGATTAAAGCACAAGATACAAAGAGTAAAGAAAAGCCCTGGAATTAAGATTAATTAAAGGACGACATGACTGAGCATGGGAAGGCATTAAACTATACATAGTGTAGGAATGCTATTTTAAAGACTAGGTGAGAGTCCTCAGTGATATGCCTGGTAGTTACGTATTGCTCATTTTAGGAAAAACCCTGGTACTTATGGCTGCTTGAGGCTAGGTTTCCACTTGGTTTTTTTTTGCTAAAAACGCCCATAAAAAACGCCAATTCAGCCACACAGCGTTTTTTTAGTGAAAAAACGCTGCAGCCAGATGTTAGCTGTTCTTCAATAGGAAATCGCACAATGCCATTTCCACTTGGCGTTTTTCTGTTTGGCGTTTTTTCAGTCCTCTTTGGCGTTTTTCTGCTTTTTTGGGCTCTGTGGCAGTTTTTCAAAATCGCAGCATGTTGACACTCTGGCGTTTTTTGCAAGGAAATCTTGGCGTTTTTCTCCAATAGAAGTCTATGGGAGAGAAAAAACGCCATGAAAAAGCCATGTGGGTTTTTTGCCTTGGCGTTTTTTATGGCGTTTTTTTCCACAGTTACAATGCAGAGGATGGACCCAGTATCTGTGTGTCCTACGAGAAATAGGCTGGAAACAAACAGTTTCACACAAAACAAAGTTCATATTGAATTTTACACCATTTGGAACAAACATTACAAACAAACATACCCGACGCATCAACTGGATCCTGCGCGCCAAAAGCAACAGCAAACAATTTGCACCATCATTTGGGGCAAATCTTCTTAGAGGAGCAGACATTGGAATAAAGCATGCCTTACAAACCACAGAAAAGAGACAAAAGGGTCCGCCGGGGCGTTTAAGTAGAACTCTACCAAGTAAATGACATCAGGAGAGGGCAGATACTTGCCATTTATCCTAATCCCTTTTAGCTGGGTGAAACATCTAACTTGTAAAGGCTGGAAAAACTGCCTAAGGTCAAAAAAAGCAATTTCCACAGAAAGGCTAAAACGCCAGAAAAAACGCCAAAACGCAGGAGAATGCAGTGGCAGTTTTCTTGGCGTTATTCATCAAGAAAAAAACGCAGGACAAAAACCCAAGTGGAAACCTAGGCTTAGACAATTCTAATCTAAACAATAACGTCAAATATCCCCTGATAACTGTATCAACTAAGCAAATAAAAAGTCTAATGTATCTATACCAAATCCATGTTCAAATACACAACTATTTTTTTCCTCCTTTTCTTTAGCCCCTTAATGACAAAGCCTGTACATGTAAGGGCTCAAAATACATCGTTTTCAATGTGTTTAGGGACCACCCATTGTCCTTAAGGGGTTAATAATACATTGTTTCTGTAAGCTGTGTTGTAATTCTATTTATTTTTCCCCTCCCTCCATGTGTAGTACCTGGTTCATGTGATCAAAATGTAAATGGATGTTTGCAATAGACCGCTCCTTGTATCAGAGTAAGCACATGATTGCCCAGAATGTTAAAGTATCATTTGAAGGGTATATAGAAGCCCTAAAAAAATAAGGGTGGTGGAAGAGGACTACAGCTTCTACAGAGAGTAAATGTGAGGTCCGTTGTCATATGCACATTTGACTGAGAAAAGTAGCAGTGTGATACAGCCAAAAGATGAGCAGAAGGACATCAACATGCATGTAATGGAGCACATCCTGGAAATAAGCACCAGGGCTACAAGCAATACAATTAAAGTGTGGTGCAAAAGTTAATGGTTTTTGCTGGGCCATGCAACTCCCGAATCCTCCTGAAGAGAACAGTCTATGCACTGATAGAATAAGAGATGCTCACTCTGAGAAGTTGCTGCTTGGAAACCTGTTGCTTAGCAACGCTATCAAGGCCTTTACCCAGACCCATGCTGCAGGGTTGGATCGGCAGCTTGTGTTTAAGTCTTTTCAAGGATGCACAGAGAAGTAGCATTGGTTTCTGCTGGTTCTGAGGATCTATAATGTAGACATAATTCCTACTGAGCACACGCCGGTTCCCGCAGATTTATTTATAATGCCCTACTGCAATCTCCTATCTGCAGATAGGCTTCTTCTCCATTTTTTTGGATACTTGGTGCACCTGTTACAGAGCTACACAACGTGTAATCACAGCAGTGAATATATGTCTGCAGAAAAAACTTACAACATGGGCCATGCCTCTCTGTGTTGTTTGATTTTAGTGGGTTAGAATATATAAGTACCAGGTCCATTGTGAAAGTGTTATGTGATCCTGGCGGATGTAACCCACCCTTAACAATAGTCACATTGTGGCCCCCTATATATCACCCCCCCCCATTATGTGGATTGCATATATGCGGCTTTACGTTTGCTCTTTTTTTGTTGCTTTGTCAAACATTTGCGGTACCTCAAAATGTAATAATAAAACAAGGTTAATATTACTGATACTAACGTAATTACCAATCTAGTATGAATTATCTAAAGAATGGCCTTGGGAGTCAGACAGGGAACATTTAGTGTTGCTATGGTATTTCATTATCACATTAGTGTTCGAATACTATGGCTCTGTGTTTCTATAGCAACACATAGACTGCAGACAAAATGGCTTTCACAGACCAACACATCAAGAGATGGTGAATGTCTTTAGTGGACACAGAACCAATTTCAGAAAAAGAGAAAAGCTGCACAAATGATGCAGCATATCTGTAGGAATACACCAGCATCTGTGACAATGCTTGTGGAAGTCAATGGTGCAGATAGGAAGTTTAATGAAATGTCTATTTCAAAGCCTATTCACTTCATGAGCAATCGCTCGGCGTACCTGCCCGGGACTTAAAGCATTGGGGTTTTTTAACTTTATTTAACATGAATAATGTTAAATGGTGCCCTGTGCACAGGTTGCACACCCCTTACCTGTATGAGATGCTAAGATCTTATGCAAACTTGGCACCCAGTCATGGTTCAGTGTACCCACACAAATGTTCTGTCCTGTCCCGGACATTTGAAGCTTTAACCTCAAGACACGGCATCCAACATTTTTTTTTTCTCATTGAGTTTACTGTTCTTCCAACCTAGGTCTGATTAGCTAAGCCTGTGCTGTTATTTTAGAACAACCCCTATTATTATTTTTCTTGTTTTACAAAAGTGATCAAAAGCTTGCATACCCTTGGAGAATTGGTAATATATGTACCACTTTTAAAGAAAACAAAAGTGAGCAGGCAAAACCCATTTCTTTTTATTTCTTATGGGATTCATATTCAACTGTAGGTTATAACAGAAATGGCCACAAAAACAAACATGGCAAAGAAAAAAAAAAAAAAAAGGAACCGACCACCGTTCAAAAGTCTGCATACTTTTAGTTCTTAATACTGTGTATTGCCCCCTTTAGCATCAATGGCAGCATGCAGTCTTTTGTAATAGTTGTCTATGAGGCCCCAAATTCTTGCAGCTGCCCATTGTCCATTACATGTACATATTAACCCATAACAAATCAATAAAAAAAACACCGAATTGTAAATTGGATTAAATTGGCCGTAGCTTTATTTAAATGGGCATAAGAGGCATTAACAACACAAACCATTTAATGTAATAACCAAATAAATTCTTATATATAATACACCAAATACAATCCACCCCTTTCTCAGCCAGATTGTGTAACACCAAGCCTCTGTCCACCTCAACACAGGGGCGACCTTTACCCCTTATAAAACTACGACAATATAACATATTAATACAGGGGAGGGGGGTGGGACGCTCGCTCAGCAACAGCTCCTTGAAGATTTCTCTTGAGGGAAGTTTAATCTCCCTGCGCGCAGCTTATTTATTTATTTTAAAATTGTCTCGCACCGCGAGCACAGCTGATTGCACCAGCAACCTAGAATTAGATTTGGCTAACCTAGCCCGCCAAAACTTTATGCCTTAACTTTTCTGACCTTTTAGTGACCCCGTTATATAACTAATGTCCAGCAATGGACAATTAGCACGCCGCTTAGGAAGCTTGCGCTTTCAATTCCCTCATTGCAAAATGCAAAATGCAAGAGTCTTTCGTTTAGTCGCTGCATGAACAAATAATAAGTGGCTTGATGATATTAACCCCTTAGTACACGGGACGTACCTGGTACTTCCTGGTTAACAGTCACCTGTAGACCGGGACGTACAGGTACGTCTCTTCCAAAAAACGCCCCCACATCACCACAATCGCGTGATCGTGGGGGCGCTGCTGCTGCTGTCTGCAAGGAGTCCTGGGCAGACAGCCACAGCGTGTCTAAGGCCCGCCCCCAAGCTACGATCACTCCCATGGAGTGATTCTCTAGGCAGAAACAGATTCAGGGAAGGGGGGGGTATTGAATGGGACCTGACCCAACACCCCCCTGCTGCCTGATCGCTCCATGAGAGCATCAGTGCAGCGTTAACCCCGGCATTGAAGGGGTTAATTCCCGTTTTCCAGGGGGCTCTGCTGCTGGTGGTCTGCCTTCCAGGCAGACCAGCAACAGCAAAAACCAGCCCCCAGAAGTCCTCTGATCAGTCCTGTAAGACTGATCAGAGAGACTCCTCCCCTACAATCTCCAGTCTATTGGAGATTGTGTCCCAGCTGCCAGAGGCAGCTTCAGGGACAGGGAGACAGGGCTCTTTGGTCTCCATAATTTCCCTGTGAAGTTTGGCAGACATCAGTGAAGAAATGGCTGGCTGAAAACTGTCAAAACTACCCTAGTTGAACACCTTGACTCGTCTACTGTTCATAAATATATACTTTTATGGGGTACTTTACAGTGGGGGGGCTTCCAAAATGTCCCAAATGGGATATGGGCCCAGTAAACCAATTCCTGAAAACTTGCGCATGTTCCAGTTATGGCCTCATGGCTTCCTCAAAAAATGCATGAACCATGCATGTGAGGCCTTGTTGGAATCGGGGGATCTTGGTGAACAAAATATGGTGTTTTCTTCCACTGTTGCACTTATGGTGTGCAAGAAATTCAGTGCAACATTGAAATGTATGCGTTAAAAACGCAATAAAAATATTTCCCTGTGAAGTTTGGCAGACATCAGTGAAGAAATGGCTAGCTGAAAACTGTCAAAACTACCCTAGTTGAACACCTTGACTTGTCTACTGTTAATAAATATATACTTTTATGGGGTAATTTACAGTGGGGGGCTTCCAAAATGTCCCAAATGGGATATGGGCCCAGGAAACCAATTTCTGAAAATTCCAAATTTGAAAACTAAAATGCGCATGTTCCAGTTTTTCCCTCATAGCTTCCTCAAAAAATGCATGAACCATGCATGTGAGGCCTTGTTGGAACCGGGGGATGTTGGTGAACACAATTTGGTGTTTTGTTCTGCAGTTGCACATATTCTATACAAAATATAATATAAAATCTAAAGCAACATTGCAACGTATGCAAAAAAAACAAAAAAAATATAAAAATACCTCAAAATTTGGCAGCAATTGGCGATAAAATCCCTGTTTGAAAAGTGTCAAAATGACCCTAGTTGTACACCTTGACTTATCTACTGTTCATAAACATATAATTTTGGGGGGATAATCAGTATCTGTGACAACTATTGCAGTTATTAGACTATGATGCCAAATTTGAAAAAAAATTACATTTCAAAAACGTGATGCATGCCTTGCAATATTTGCCCTATACCGGTCAAAATAGATAAAAATCCTGGCCATGTTGGGTGGTTTCCAAATCAGGACAAGTTAATGAATATATTTGGGATAATTTTTTCCCATTGGTTCAATGTGTGTACAATTTGTATGTATACAAAACTGTAAAAAAATGCGTTTTTTTCATTTTCCCCCCACTTTTTCCAGTTTTTTTCAACCAAAACAATGTACTACCCAGCTTAATATGGTTTGAAATGAAAGCCCTACTTGTGCTGAAAAACACAATATATGATTTGTGTGGGTGCACCAATTGAGGTCAGGATACTGTGATGGCCATCCCATGTACAGCTTTGTGCGGAAGAATGTAAATTGTCTACCAGTATTTTCTAATAACATGCTGCACTCATCTTGCCATCAATTTGCACAATATTCCCTGTGACTTCAGCACTTGCACCCCCCCCCAAAACATTTTTTCGCTATAGGCCTTGTTGACTTCTCTCCAAACATGACGTTTATAGTTGTGACCGTAAAGCTCTATTTTGGTCTCCTCGCTCCAAATTACATTGTGTCAGAAGCTGTGAGGAGTGCCAAGATGTTGTCGGGCAAATTGTAACCGGGCGTTTTTGTGGCATTGGCGCAGTAAAGGCTTCTTTCTGGCAACTCAACCATGCAGCTCGTTTTTGTTCGAGTATCATCATATTGTGCTCCTTGAAACAACCACGCCGCCTTTTTCCAGAGCAGCCTGTATTTCTCTTGAGGTTACCTGTGGGTTTTTCTTTGTATCTGAAATCTTTCTCGGTCTAACCTTCTTTTCAAGTGAATGAATGGTACTGACTGCCATTTTCAAGGCTTCGGTTATCTTTTTATATCCTTTTCCGTCTTTATAAAGTTCCATTACCGTGTTACGCAGATCTTCTGACAGCTCTTTTCTGCTAATTGCAATTTAAAAAGCCACAGGTGTTGGAAATTAACCTTTAATTGCATTTTAACCTGTGTGTGTCACTTTGTGTGTCTGTAACAATGCCAAACATTCATGGGTATGTTAAGTTTTGATCAGGGCCGTTTGAGTGATATCTGTTATCATTATGATTTAAAAAGGAGCCAAACAACTATGTGAAAATGAATGGCTTCATATCATCACTAGCCTTAATTTTTTCTCATGATATTTCAAAATCAATGCCAATTTCTGCCAGGGTATGCAAACTTTTGAGCACAACTGTAAATATGTACACATGGGCACAGAGACTATGGCAGTCAAACACAAGTCTAAGCATGCTTATGCTGTTTCTTACCATTAAAAATACTGTTAGGTCCAACCAACCACAGATTTACTATACTGGTGCTAAAACCTAGAAAATACAAATTTCATAATCACCGGAAGAGAAACCTTATGCCTACACGTTGCTTATGCTATATAAGTGTTAAGTTTATTATATTAGAGCAGATGTAAAATAAGACATAATAAATACTGTATTGGCCTGATTATTTTGGAGTTGCCACACTTTTTTGGAGTTGCAAAATTTGTATCGCACAACACCCAGGACATGCCATTCTGGGCGCTGGGCAGGTGTTTTTTCTTTTTCATTTAGCCCTGCTGCGGGCAAGCAGCAGGGTTAGGATCCAGGTCTCCCGCAGCACTGCAGGCCGGTGGTCATCTACGGAATGCAGGCAACCAGAGCTGCTGTCGGCACTTCCGCTGGAGCTCCAGCGTTCACCGGCTGCCAGAGATGAGGATCCCCCGCAGCAGGGAACCTGTATACTCTTTTCTGGCAGCCGGTGAACGTCTGCACGATGTGCAAAGACAACCTCCGCTACCAGCACTTCTGCCGGGGCTTCTATAGTGGAGTGCCATATAAAATGTTCTTTGGTACATTTTTGCATGCAGTTCATGTAAGTCTGCCAGCATACACGATGCCTTCTGCAACTAAATGCACTCCATTGTAGAATTTAAAAGTAGCTGTTAGGAACCCAATTCTGTAATGGAAACATATTAGTAATAACCAATATGATACATGATTATGTATGTAGTATTGTACTCTTTCCTCTTATAATTTAATCTCATAAAAAACAACACAAATCCTTGAAGAAGCTTTTTCAATTTTCAAGACAACAGTATCTGATTTTGTGTCACATGACAAATACCGTATTAGCTCGGATATAGGCCGCACCTGAATATAGGCCGCCCCCTAAAAGTTAGGTGCTTTTTTAAAGAAAAAAAATTCTTAGTAAAAAAAAAACACTTAGTGGAACAGATATCTGCTGCCCGCCCAGATTATGCTCCACTCTGCCCTCCCCGACATGCTGCCACTCTGCCCCCCTGAGATATGTTCGGTACTCTATCCCCCCCCTATATGCACTCTGCCTCCCCGAGATTGGCCTGCCACTCTGCCCTCCCCAGATATGCCTGCCTCTCTACCCCCCGAGATATGCTGCGCTCTGCCACCCCCTAGACTGACCGGTGCAGACTCCCCGGGGTCTTGCAGGGCCGTCGGGGGACAGCTACGCAGTACGTGTATTCAACTTCCAGTGCTGGCACTTACGCCGTGGGAAGTGTCGGCAAGGAAGATTGTTAGCGTACATCGCGCAGACGTTCACCGGCTGCGGCGATGCAAGCGCTAACAACCTCCGCTTGGGAATTCCCGGTAAGGGAGATTGTTAAAGCACATCGTGCAGACGTGCCGGCAGCAGAGGTTGTTTATGCTTGCATCGCCGCTGCCGGTGAACGTATGCGCGATGCGCTTAGACAACCTCCCGTGTCGGCACTCCCCCCGCGGGAAGTGTTGGCAGGGGTGGCTGTCTGAGCGTATCCGAGAGTAGGATACAGGTCCCCTGCACCGCTGCGGGGGATCTGTATCCTAACCCCTCTGCCTGCCCAGAATATAGGCCGCACCCCCACTTTAAAGACTTAAAGTGGGGGGGGGGTGCGGCCTATATTCGGGCCAATACGGTATATTTAGGGTGTTTCTTATCAACCCATTAAATTCTCAGTAAGTCTGTAACTGAATTGCAATCTGTGCAGATTTGTATTACCTCTGCAAACTTGATTGGTGGTAAAATGGCTGCATGAAAAGTGTAAAAATACCAGGTCAAAATGCCCAGTTGAACACGCTGGTCGTCCGCTTTTAAAAATCATGTACATGTGGCTTGATTCAGGCATCCAGGAGTGTTACAATGTCACTATGGTTTTGAAAAAAGCAAAACGCTACTTGTACTTGCAAAGAAAGAAAATAATTGGGTACTTCTAAACTCAGGACAAATATTAGAATATTTTTAGCAGTTTTTTCCATTAGCTTTTGTGGATGAGCGAAAAAAAATTTAAAAATATCTGAAAAAAGTGTTTTTGATTTTAATTTTGCACCATATTTTATAATTTGTCTTTACACAATACATTAGATGATGGTATAATGGTATCTAAAGAAATCCCTTCTTGTCTTGAAAAAAAAAATAATTTGTATGGATACAGTAAATAAGAAACAGGGACGGACTCCAATATGCACTAAGAATTAAAATCTGGGGACAAGATTGTTCTTTAATTTTGGTCTTTTAATCTTTAATCTTTTAAAACTCCAACATAGACTGTGGTTTATTCAATAAGCACTGTAGGAGAAATGCACTGATAACGGAAAATCTAATCTTACAGACTTATCCATGCATTATGAATGATCAGCTCTGCAACTCTTTCCTGCATAAAAGGTGTAACGGAGCTGGCTAGTCCGACCGACTACCTCCGATGTCTTGTGCTCCCTTAGCCTGGGACAACACACTTTCCCCGGTTCCCCAGTCACTCGCCGAGACTCAGTGTAGGGGAAAACCAAACGAAGACTGATTTATTTCTTACACACAGCGCTGGATATATCCAGCAAAACACACATTTACATAAAACAAGATATTGGGACACAAACCGCCCCCTTAATCTGCCTCCCAGAGACAACAGGGGCAGTAACGGGATTAACAATACAATAGGTAGGGGAGACTGATTTATATAACATTACTAAAAGAATGGCGGCCTCTCCCTGGTGGCAGACCCTGGCTGTCTGCTGGAGATAATCCCCTCAGCCAGTGATGAGAAGATACTGCTGGGGGTAGCCACAGAAGTCTCTACAAACCCAGGGCCCATAGTCAATAGGGAGGAGGCTGGCAGTCAGGCTTCTCCAGTGGCCCCAGTGATGGAGGCCTCCGTCACAATTCTTCCCCCTTCGAATTGGACTGACATAGGATGAGACCCCAAACGGGTTGACTCCGTAGTCAGTCAGTTTATTTGGCCCATTAATGCCCTCCCAAAATTGGTGCTCCTGCTGCTGGGGAGATGGGCCGGCTGCGCCATCTCCCGGGTACCGCTGGGGAGGGATGCCTCCTGCATCCCCTCCCTGGTGCTCCTGCTGCCGTTGAGAAGGGAGTTCAGGTTCCTCCGGTACCGGAATGAGGTTCTGCCGCTGGGGAGATGGACCGGCTGTTCCACCTCCCTGCTTCTGCTGGGGAGGTAGGTTGGCTGCTGGATCTCCCTGAATTCCTGCAGCTTTGGTAGGTGCTGGGCAGAGGCCAGCGATGCTCTGCCCGGTTGCCCGCACTTCAGCTGGGGTTAGGGCACCTTGTGGGTCGGCCTGCCGCTGGAGAGGGAGGACCGGTTCCTCTGCTCCCGGACATGTGAGCTGCCGCTGGGGAGAAGGGCCGACTGCCGCATCTTCCTGGATCCCTGTAGTCATTGCAGGTGTGGGGCAGAAGCCAGCAGCGCTCTGCCCAGTTGCCAGCTCTTCAGCTGGGTGGGTGCTAGTGGAGACCGCAGTCCCATCCACTACACCCTGAAAACTTTCTTCCTTTCCCTGGGAAGGGAAGCCAATTGCAAGCCCTCCCGGACCAACCTCCTCAGATGTGAAATCAGTTAAATCCACAATCTCTGGATCTGGTTGTGGTGTAAAGTCGCGCAGCTCCAGTATCGGATCTGGATTAGCTGCCCAGTATCCCTCTGACTCAGGGGTGGAGACCGCAGTCCCATCCACCCCTACTGGATCAACATCCTCAGCTGAACACTCAATCACATCCACAAAATCCACACAATCCCTGGACACTGGGGCATTCTGTTGAACGCGTTCGAACAGTTTTTTATACGCCTTCTCCAGTTCCCACTCCTGTGTAATTAGAAAGTCTAAATCACCTCTGAGTCCCAGTGCATCTGGGAGGTCCCACTCCCTGAAATCCCGGATGTCCTCGATCCGCCACTCCGCTGTACTGCCGAAGTCCGGATCCTCCTGCAGACTATCCCATAATAATCCAGGGCCACCGCAGTCATAGTCCTCTGGAGAACAATCTTTCGCAGTTCCCCAATATGCTTGCTCTGTAAACCACTGCAGATCCCTATAGTGATCTTCCAGCTCTACGTCCTGCTGGACCAGCTTGTCCAATTCGGATACCCATTGCTCCTGGGGTTGCTGTCCCAGGAATGGCATCCGTAGTTCCCGCTGGTCTCTAATCTTTTGTTCGGAGCTTGGAAGACACTGACCCCGGCGTATAACAGCCCTCTGCCATACTGACCGTCGAACCACTTGCCTCAGGTTCTGGTATTGTTCTGTAGGCAGGGCAGTGGTGTAGCAGGAGAGGATGACCCGCAGCAGCCCCTGGAATTCTGATACCACATCCATGTCCTCGTCAAGGCGACCGAAGTCTGCCGTCCTGTCGGTCAATCCCGGTAGAAAGTAAGTGTCCCTCAGACTAAGAAGAATTCCCGCCGCTTGCCACCAATGTAACGGAGCTGGCTAGTCCGACCGACTGCCTCCGCTTCCTTGTGCTCCCTTAGCCTGGGACAACACACTTTCCCCGGTTCCCCAGTCACTCGCCGAGACTCAGTGTAGGGGAAAACCAAACGAAGACTGATTTATTTTAGACACACAGAGCTGGATATATCCAGCAAAACACACATTTACATAAAACAAGATATTGGGACACAAACCGCCCCCTTAATCTGCCTCCCAGAGACAACAGGGGCAGTAACGGGATTAACAATACAATAGGTGGGGGAGACTGATTTATATAACATTACTAAAAGAATGGCGGCACTCTCCTGGTGGCAGACCTGGCTGTCTGCTGGAGATAATCCCCTCAGCCAGTGATGAGAAGATACTGCTGGGGGTAGCCACAGAAGTCTCTACAAACCAGGGCCCATAGTCAATAGGGAGGAGGCTGGCAGTCAGGCTTCTCCAGTGGCCCCAGTGATGGAGGCCTCCGTCACAAAAGGCTCTTCACAATTCATTTGAGATTTTTTCACGCCCCCCCCCCCAACATTTGAGGTGATCAAATCAGGACACTTTAATATGGGTTCCTGGTTAAGGGTGCGTTAGAGATGAGTTTGGATGGAGCGGAACATCTAGTCTACCTTACCCATCTGACCAGCTTGTGGCATTGAGCTGAAATGTGCAGCGAGGTGGCCGTGTGGTGATTGAGGTCTGTGCGGCAAAGTTTGGAAATTCCTTGTTACAAACTGAACTGTATCTTAACACAAGAAACCAGAAGATTGAAGATTTTTATTGTAACTTGGTCTAAGTAAATCAACCTCCTTAAAACAAAGCTGTGTGAACTAGGGACATGGATTGCTTAGCAAGCGGTATTCTGATTTATGTATTCCTGGTATGAAAAATATGTGCTCTGTTATTTTTCTTGTTTACCAAGCTAAGCTTCATCAAGCAGTTTTGACGTTAGCATTGTCTGCCTCTGCATTAGACATCTGCGGATCAAGGATGCACATGATGGGTCTGGATGTTTGCACATCTATTAAGAGCTATGAGATGAGGGTATATTATATCTTGTTGTCATGGTTTCCAAATCTAAGGAACGCAGAGCACAGAGTGTCCAAGAAACTGTTTCCAAAGAAGACAAGAATAAGATGAACAGTTAGAAGGCGGTGGATACAGTGTGCAGTTCATGGACGATCAGCATTGAAGTGGTTGGTATAAATGATGCTACCAAATAAACTGATTAATTACTGCTCAGGTAACCAACTAGAATATAAAAGAGACGTGGCAGAGTTTACATAATGCTGCACTAGTAGCGTCATTTCGAGAACATTATAAATAAGTGGAGACTTTTCCAAATATTAACTATTTAATAGCCCATGATAAAGATTCTATTGCAGCAACTCACTAATCAAACAATCCTTGGGGAAACCAATACTTATTAGACGGGAAGGATATTCTTAATTACTGTAATGTGTACACAAGTAGGGGTTTCAGGTGTGATACAGTGCTAGTAAATATAAATAAGAGCACAATACGGAGTCAGTCCCAGACTTTGTCGACTTTCAGGCCATTTTCCATGTTCATACATAGACCACAGAAACCTACAATTTGACAGCAGATGATAACCATTTGGTCCATCTAGTCTGCCCATTTTCCCTGATATAAAGACTCAGCCCTTAATCGGTCCTTGGTTGTTTCTTAGATTCAGGATAGCTTTATGCCTATTCCATGCATGCTTAAATTCACTCTGTATTAGCCGTTCTATTCATCTATCATTCTCTTGATAAAGTAGAAATGGAAGAAAATGTTTGTTTTTAATAAATGTAATTGTGTAAATAAAAAAAATTGTCTTCTAAATGTGTTTTTTGTTTATGTTAATAAATATCAACAATTCAAAACCACATCAACTACAGCAAAAGTTTCTCGCTTGGGGCGATAAAGTGCCGCCTCTTCAAAAGTGCCGCCTGGGGCCCTGCTACCAGAGATCACCCAGATGTATCCTCCTATTGTGCCTGTTGGAATCTCTTCCAGCACCAGTCAGCATGCACACTTTGGAACGCTTCTATGTTTACCCTATAAGTAGACACAACAACCTTCAATTGAGTACAGCAAGAATGAACATTTTATTGAACAGAACACAACATATTTATACACTGAAACATCAAGACAACAACCAGGATTAAACAACAGAGGGCTCAATCACACCAGTACATATTTGAATTATATCACAGAAGATTAACACAATTTAACTAGAACAATGTAAAAACTAACTTAAGGTGCAGGGAAACAATGACCATGGAAGGGGCCTCCCATGGCGTGGGCTATCTGCTGTGTGTGTACATTTAAACCTGTATTGATAAGTGAACCCCATATTTCCCCACAGAAGGAACCATGGTTCAGATGCCCAAGTTGAATGTGGGAAAGTGGCCATGTGATTGCATAGTTCAGGGGTGGGGGGCTGTGTCTGGCCCAGCAATGTATTTCGTCACAAACATAATGAAACATTCTAACTTTACAACATTGATTTTGTATTGAAGTTTCCCATTTAAGAATGAAGACTCTGCAGGCTAATCCTGATTTCATTGAGCAAGACAATTGGTTTTCAGGAAGTTGTTGTACTGATTTGTTGGTTAGGTCTCCCTTGCTCTTCATAGTCAACGCTACACTTAGTCTTCATCAATGCATACCTTGCTAGAGTTTATATCTCAGCTGTGTTTTCCATGGGCACATATATATTCAATAAGGCAATATTGGCGATATTACTTAATCATGGGGGATCTAATGATGTGGTCCAAGGCATGGATTGGACATCATGTTCTGATCATGATTATTATTTTTCTCCTTTCTAATAGCATATTTTTTCTATGTGCTACATGTTAGGTATCTACAGTATCTATCTGTCTATCTATCTTTCCATCTTAATGTGGCTCCTTGTACGGTGGCAATGGAGGGGGTTGCTCAAGGTAAATATGCCTCTGGGTGTACCATTGTGAGGAGTTGGAAAGCTTTACTTATAGCCTCATTTGCCTTTATAGTCAATGTAGTTTGCTCAGTTATGTGATCAAATTTGCATTTCCCATTGATGATTCTGCCTGCAGTATTATGGATTGTCTGTAGTGATTGAACAGGTCACCTGACATACTCACATACAGGGCAATATTGTAGTCCAAGCACGATAGGACTAGGAATGTGGTTACAATTTTCACCCTTTTTTTTAGGTGTGCTATTGTGTCTATCATGTTCACTGTCTTTACAGCAATTTTCTAGTTGCCTTGATCTGCGGTTTTAGTGTAAGATTGTTGTTTATTACGGCTCCTATGTTTTGACCTATTGAGATAGGGAGAAAGGAGACACGAGGGAGTTCTCTCTGGGTTTGACCCGGAGATTGCCGGGTGAAGCACCGGTTCTCCGCGTCAAGACCCGAATCCTCCTTGACATGTCCCCCCTCCCGCCCATTTTCCCTTTAAATGGGGGTGTTTCCCGCTGCCTTTAGTGGGAACGCCCTCGACATCAGCGGGAACTCCCACCGACAACAGGGGGAACTCCCAATGACGTCAGGGGGAACTCCCAACGACATCAGTGGGCAGCCCTGGCTGCGTCCCGCTAGGGAAGCCTCCGGGTAGCCAGAGCACAGAAGATCCCAGGTATGGGAGTAAGCTATGGTGGAGAGGAGTTCTGCTGCTTGTTGAGAAGTAATGCTTGATCAGTTATAGCACCACCAGCTCAGTTTACATGTTCCTGTTAGTATCAAGTCCAGTTTATTTATTTTTATTGTCTACGCCAAGACACAAAATTCAAATAAGCTCAATGACTCTTTTTTTTCTAGACAGGCCAAAAACAAGAATTAACTCATATGTGACTCATTAGGTGGCCAAGGAACAATAACAGCCAACAGTTAGTGTCTTCAAAATTACTGACAGAAATGATATAACAACGAAAAAGCAACAAATCAGTGTACACCCAGCAAATTCTGCTTAAAACCATTTAAAACCATTCCTAATCCGTAAACCCTGCATAAGCATGTTTCCATTCTTTATCAATGCAACACTTTAGCGAGAGATACAGAGGGAAGTGAACTAGGAGTTTCCTGAACATTATGTTATAGAACATTGAGTATCTACTCAATACATGCTTTTGCCACGCGTCGAGTGTTACCGTGTTTTCTGTTTGACACGTTCTACGTGAAGCAACAGACATCATGGTAGAAGTGCTGAGTCGAATCCTTTTACTGCGTCACATATTAGTCGTCTACGCTATAGAATTCCATTTATCACACGGATCCTGTGTCACCGTGGCAGTAAAGGTAGTAATTGGCTAGATACAGAAATAACTCTTCCATATCAAGCTATTTTGAGCCAGGGACGAGCACGACTACAAGAGCCTCCCCTCCCTTTCTCTCATTCATAGCAGATGAGTCTTATTCTCCAGGGAGGGATGAGTCACATGCCCTTGCTCTTTCGCTCTCCAAATTTCTGCATATGTTTGGAATTTATATTTGTTCAGATGACGTAAAACGAGGGGTCTGAGGAAGCTGGTGTCTCAAGAGAGGTACTGATCTTTGCAGCTAAGTAAAAAGGATTAGCATGATATAACTGTCAAAGGAACAAAGTGAATGATTAGAAGGTTGATGGCATTCACCGAGAAGAAACTCTAGCTAACCCACACAACGTAGAAATGTTCTGTCAAAGACGTCTTACTGACATTGTTTCCTGCCAACAGACGTCACATTCTTTTGGCCATTATTCTTTTGTATTGAACTTAATTGTCAATCCGTAAGGTATAATAGTTCCCGATTCTCTTCTGTATCTGGAGAAGACCTGAGTGTTCCACCAGTTTGTCTCTCCATAGAAGGACATATTTAATGTGGTTGAGGTTATTTCTACTATCTGTGTAGTCATGGAAGTGGTGTTTGGGGTTTTTTCTTTCCAGTTGGTCACAAAACATTATTCTGCACAGAACAACATATATAGTATAGAGTCACACATGTGCTTTTAGGTTTTTATTTTATGTTCAAATGTTACTGTGGTGTTTTCAGGGTAAACACTAGTGTTTGCAGCACTTTCTTAAAGAGACACAGACGCTCTCCATAGCTTGCATATATTTATGCATAAAATGCATAGGGTATGTGAAAATGTGCTCAGGCACAGAGGCAATGAATAGCACAAAGCGTCAATTAAAGCCGTTAACATGAAAGAATGATGTTGTTACATACTATTAAAGAATACAATACAATGAGGGCCAGCTTTAGGTGTGCAGTCGTCCTGTGCAGGCCACTCCTGTGGTGCCCCCTCCAGTGTCATCACCCCATCCCCCTTCAACACCTCCTTTGTCACCTCCTTCACTGTAACAAATCTCTCTTTTTCCTCCCTCATTCAATTCAGGAATAGATCAAATAAACAACACATGGAAACACAATATTGCAGATATAGATCAACTGAACAAGACATAAAAATCCTGTATTTGCAGATATTAATAAATGATGACAAATAGATGAAACCATGGCATTGCAGGTAAAAAGCAACCGAATAACACACAAACCCAGCCTTGAAAGTATAGATGAACTGAAAATCACATGTAATCTCAGCATTGAGCGTATAGATCAAACAAATAATGCATGGAAACCCTATATTGCAGACAGAGATCACCGGTAACAAACTCCAAAGACCTGCCCTTGCACCCAGATTTGCACACATAGGACTTGCCCCAGCACCCAGATTCAATTACTGGACCTGCCCAGCACTCAGATCGGATGCATAGGACTTGCAATCTGTTTTCTCAAACAGCATGTCTCTGTCATATTTGTCCCCAAACAATACGTCTGTGCAATCCTTAGCCCAAACAGCCTACCTGGGCCAGCTTTGTCCCAAACAGTTTATCTGTGCCATCTTTGCTCCAAACAACTTGTCTGTGCCATCTTTGCCACCAAATAGCCTGCCTGTGTCATATTTGGCCCCTCCCATTTACGCATACAAATCCATGCTATCACACACACCTATACATACATAAGTACATTCACTCATTCACATATACTCATTGAGTAACACATACTCATTCATTAAAGACAGCCCTGTTCACAATAACAGAAGTTACAGGCTACAATTATGGGCCACATCCTTAAACTTGAAGCTAGGTTTTACTTTAAGTTGTAGATTAGGCTTATATTTAGCCATGTTCTGTATTGTAATTAGCATGACATAACTGCAAATCATGTATTTGTGTTTAAGGAACATTAACACTGAAATTGTATATATTAGCAAATTGTCACATATTAAAACAAGGTCACTCCTACTGTAGTACGACCATCCATCACATGGTCTGTAGTTCAATGGCATATCAGAATATAAGAGCAGGGTCTATAGTAACTCTGCTGAAGCACAAATTTAGCTCCTTCCATATTGGCTTCAGTGGTATCGGAGACTGCAAATGTTAGTAATACCTTTTGCAACATATCCAAAGAGTGAAGATGGATTCATTACATGTCAACCATACTATGCATGTAGATGCCTCATTGTATAGCTTTTGTCCTCTAATTCAGATAAAAATGCTCATTGTTCCCTTCCCCACTGATATGTGCACTGTTTTTGCATAACCAAGATAGTTTTTAGTTCTGAATAAGACTTTCACGTTTTAGAGTTTGTAAGAAAATCCTGCTTTCTAAGCAAGCCTCCTGATACCTTGATATCTACTTACAATAGCTTTTTTACAGGGATCCAAGAAAAAAAATTGTGTTCATTTTTACTTATGATACCGGCAATCACTCTGCTGTGAAACACACAAGAAGACATGTTAACTATAATACATTCGTATGATGTGAAATAAAAAAAATATTCATAGAGAAAAAATCTGTCAAATTTTAGCACACAACATCTAAAGCAATATTTGTATAGATCTGAATATACAGCTGTAGTATGGCAGACATTTCAGGTGCAACAAATCATGTATTGGCCAGAATATTCTGTACAGTGACTTCAAGCTTCTGGTGTTGCCCTGGAAACAAAACTCTTGGTCAGTTCACAGATAAGATTGCCAATCGGCTATTTAAACACAGAGTGGACTGTAACATGTTAAATTCATAGATTGTGTTCTTAAAGGCTGAGCTTGCAATCGTATTCATGCAATGAGAAGAAACCTTAGTCATCAACCAGCATGTGACTCAGCGGAGGGGAAAGACGATTTGGCACAGAGAACAGCAACGTAGGAAAACGCATGAAACCTAACAGTTTGCCTAATTGATTCCTGGATATATCGGGTTATTAAACATCCATAAAAATATTTTACTTACAATTTAAGGAGCATAAGGCACTCAACAACCAATAGGATTTTTAGCATTAAGGAACACTCAATATAAAAACGTATTCTGAAGGTCATTTTGGACTCTTTTACTGCATGCATGCATTCTAGTTATTAGAGTTAGAAAGTGTCTCACTTTATTTTTCACTGGTTGTCTCCACTAAAAACATGGTGCTCACTTAAGTACAATTCCTGCACTAGCACTCAATGGAAGTAGCGTGTGTTGGTGGACCTAATAATTTGTGCCATGCAGGGCTGGTCCAAAATTCTTCAAAAAGGGCCGATCCAACTCAGACCAGCCAACTTGCAGAGGCAGGAACACAACAAGGTCACAATGTTACTTGACCCTGCAGTAAAAGTGAGGCTGCTAGTATAGTGTGCGCGAGCAGCTTGAAAGAAGGCTCTAGACAAATTAAAAGCGTAAGGGAGTAAGAGAGTCATAGGGTTAGGGAGAGTAAGTGTGTATGTGTAAGTATGTTTGTGTATGTGTTATTGTGTGCTAAAATGTGTATGTGTGTTAGCATGAGTGTGTAAGTGCATGCTAGTATGAATATGTATGTTACTGTGAGTGTGTAGGTTTGTGTAAGTGTGAGTGTTTGTAAATATGTGTACCAATGTGTATATCGGGGGCGATTCCCAGCTTCCAGGTTCCAGATTCCCAGAGTCCAGGTTCTTTCAAGTGCCAAGGTGTGTATGTCCAAAATTTTATGTAATGTAGATATTATCTGGCTCTATTATCTATAGTTAAAGATCATGATCACTATTACTTTTTGTGTTAAATTTTATAATACTAATTTCTTGTAAACATGTTCCATGTGCTTGTTAATCACACACATGAATGCACATTGCTGAAATTCTGACCTATTTATACTTTTGATTATTCTGTCCAGCATTTAAAATGTTAACAGGTCATTATTACAATGGACAGCAGATTTGCCACGTTTCTCAAATCCTTACAGCTTATTACATTAAATACGTGGTCTGTAGGTTCAAGGAATCCTGTGCGTTCCCCAATGTGGGTCACCTTTTTACAGCCAATCTGCTCACCTAAACGCGAGTTAATCGCTAGGTAGCGGGCACACAGATTGTTTGTGAAACTGTGTCACACAATATACGTTGTAGTGTCATACACATCGGTGTGTTTAATTGTATTTTGACTGCCACTTTTTCGTTATTTGCTTGTTATTTTCCTTTTTACACACCTGTATATACCATTTATTATTGTATAGTACTATATATATATATATATATATACATACATACATATATATATATATATTAGTAACCCAGATTATCATCTTGTTCTGAATATAAGCCCTGCTATAAGGTCACACTTGGTTGCTCTGTCATCATTGTAATTTTGGGGACAGCAGTGAAGCGGGTTGTAGACAGGAAACTCATTAAAATAATAGTTAACCCACTATTTGCCAGAGATCACACAAAACAATTACACTGATTGCAATGCACATGGTTCAGACAGTTATGTTAAATGAATGTATTTATACTACTGAGATATAAGTGCAAAAGTCTGTAGCAAGAGAAAACAGACTACCTGGGGAGGTCTGATTATTAATGGTATTGACTGCAGACACAGATACAAACCGGATCCGGCACAGAAAACCAGTACGGTGAACACTGGGAACACTGGCGAACTCTACACGTTTTCCAGAAGCCCTGTAGGGTATTGTTAACTAAATAACATTACTCATGTTCCAGCAGAAAGCAGAGCACGGATTTAACTCTTTGTTTGCAGGACCTTCTACATTAAGATGTAATGTACACTCTTCTCACTTCAAGCCAGGGGATTCATGACACATCTATTAAAATATAACGTGCGTGTTCATCCTTGCATGATATTTGCTCGCGGCTGGCTGCAGATGATGGTAGTTGTAGTTTAAGAACAGCCTTTGAACCACAGCCAAGCCGTCTGCCCATCTATACTCTAGACGGAAGCATGTGAGAGTTTATTGATGAATGGGAAGTCTTAATGTCCCCTCTCCTTGATTAGTCCATTTTAAATTTCACTTGCAGGGTCCTGTGCTCCCAAGTGACGTCACAGCACCCAGCTAGGCGTGCAGGGGGTTAACGACTTCTTGGAGCTCCCTCCCCAGTGCTCTTTTGCACACAGCGTGACGTCATGGCGGTCACATGATGTGCCCTATTAAGAAAAAGGGAGCTGTTCTGGTGCTGAAACAATATCTTCATCGTGAGAGGGAGCTATGATCAGCCACCGTCCCTCTGTCTGAAGCACACAGGTAGGACTGCTCTTCTGTGGGGATGTGCATGCATCATAATGCAACATATAACCATGACATCAAATGCAAACAGAACTGCAAGGGCTACATGAGCAAATCCTCAACACACCAATACTTTGTTACTCACTCTTTCAAAGAAATCCAAATGGTTAAATGATAACATTAAGAGATCTAAAAGGCACCCCATTTCAAAGGACTTTAATTTAGATTATTGTATTATTTTATTTGACTTGCATGATTGTGTAAGCACACACACACACACATATATATATATATGTATAATATAGCATTCATGCACATACATGAGTAGACAATTATAGTTGCGATCTGTGTTAATGTGTAATACATTCCGTGATGCTGTGTGATTTGCAATCTTTGAAAGACAGTTCTCTCCATAATATCAATGTTAGAAGCCATCTGCGCTCATGTATCATTCAGACCAAGGCGAAAATCACTGTAACTCTTGCACTGCCTGGGGTCACATAAAGATTTGCCATTGCCTGTTGCTATGCTGTTGATATTTCCCAGCCCTGGGCTAAACTGTCTCAATATGGGAACTGCTACCATGTTATTCCTAGGGCTGTGTTAGATTATCAATCAGCGTTATCACGCATAACACAAAATTTGGTTAAAATAGACAAGAACACAATATATATTTTACTTTTTGTAAATTTCACTCTTTACAATACGTGGCGACTGTATGATATATATAGATTGATTATACTGGATCATGGCAACAGCTGGGTGGCTAATGTTTGACAATGCAACAGGTTTTAATTTGTTTCTGAAATTATATATAAATCTTTAAGTATAAACGTGAGTTTCGCTGTTTGTCAGTTATACATCATTACACAGGCAAATGCTTTCATTTGATAGGCAGTTTAATAAAAGCATATAGTACTCCAGTTTTTTTAAAACATAATCTATTATGCTGCTTTCCTTAAGGAACATGGTGTTCAATATATTGATCACTAATTAACCGTTTCAGCATCAATACATTTCTTCATTATAGTCCATATTCCAGCGTTCTTAAACCAAAACAAATAAACTTTGTTTTTGTTTAAAAGAGATATATAATTTAATGTGGTATAAAACTAAATAGACTAACTCTTGATGGTGTGTCCGTAATTTATAATATTTAATTACCATTCCGAGAAATTATTGTGAACCTACATAGCTTAGTGCATATGCCTGTGATTTATGGCAGTCCTTCAATATATCAGAATGGGATGTCACCATTGAGATGGAGGCTCATCTACAAGTATAAGGAGTGGCCAGTAATTTTCTTTTATCTAGCGCGCAGTTCTCTGCAACAAACATTAGGAACATCTACCCCCATGTCTTTTTGCTGCCTGATAATGCGTTTCTTTTAGAAGTGATCCTTAGAACTGTGGGTGGTTCTGGCAAATGTAAGATAATGAAAGAACACTAAAGAGCTGTGATGAAGGAGAGCCAATTCCATGTCTCTGCAATGCATTTGTAGACTCCCAGATCCCAGAAATGCTACCCACAGAGCCCAGGTACAAGATATACAGTAAGCTATTTAGAGAATAAGGATCTATAAATGCAAAGACATTAACTGCATTGCTATAAGGAGATACTTTTATTGTGGTAATCAATCAGTGTAAGAGATTTGTATTGACCGTTGTGTGTCAGATATTTGGAAGCTACACATTAACCAGTAACAGTAACCCAACAACCCAATGTTCATGCTACTGGCATATTTATTATGGCATTAAAGAGTATCAATATATGTTGATAGCTTCATATCCCTAATGTACGCAACTATTTTAACTCATTGTCACATATCCATTTGCATTTCTCTTATAGGGAACATTGAGAAACATGGCTCGTTTAAGGAATTGCTGTCTTTTGAGTTTTCTGTCCCTGTCACTTTTAATTCTTCTAATGCCCTTCACTGATGCTGCATCATTCCAATATTACCAAGTGCCGCAACAGGACCAAGAATATAGAATGAAAAGTATTCAAAGGCTGCCCAGCCCTGATATGTTGAAGGCATTGGAATACATTGAAAACCTCAGGAAGCAAGCAAGCAGAACAGAAAGCATCCCAGACTATACATTGTACCCAGGGGCACCATTCATCTCAGAGCAGAAAGACACCAGTTTTCAGCCACTTTCTCCAGAGAGTGGCAAAAATCCTTCCATGGATGATGAGTCTGAGTGGATGCGAGCTATGTTGGAAGCCCTTGTGCAGGCTGAAAAAGACGCTAAAGTAAATCAACCAGAGAAGAACAAGCAGTACAGCAGCATGATGGACAAAAACATTCCACCCGAGTTGTTTGAAGACTATGAATGGCCTGAGAAAAGACCTAAAAGTGTCAAGTTTCCTGGAAGGTACTTTGAGGACTACTCCAGAGATAGCCCTTTAAAACGCACCAATGAAATTGTGGAAGGTCAGTATACCCCTCAGAGTCTAGCAACCCTGCAGTCTGTCTTCCAGGAACTGGGGAAGTTAAAAGGCCAAGCCAATAATAAAAGAGACCGTTTAGAAGAAGACCAAAAACTCTACAAAGATGATGAGGATGATATGTATAAAGCCAACAATATTGCTTATGAAGATGTAGCAGGGGGAGAAGAATGGAGTCCTATAGAGGAGAAGGTTGAAAGCCAGACTCAAGAGGAACTGAAAGAGAGTAAGGAAGAGCTGGAGAAAACAGATGACATGGAAGAGGAAATGAAGCGATCTAGATTGCTTGGTTTACAGGATGAAGACACCGAAAAAGAAAATAAAAACCTGGAATCCGAGAACCTGGCAAATTTAATGAATTATTACATGAGGATGTGGATGAACAGAATCGAAAAAAGCAAGCAAAATGCAGAGAAACGATCAGCAAAGTACTCAGGAAAAGACCTAGACGCAGATGCTATTTACCAGTTAATAGATATATCTAGAAATTTACAAATCCCACCAGAAGATCTCATTGACATGCTGCAAGATGAAGATGGAAAGAAGCTAGGTGGAAGGCTGGAATCTGAAAAGGAAGTGGAAGTGCCCGATGATCTGGATGAAGTTACTGAAACCACTGTGGGAAAGGTAGATGTCATCAAGAACAAGCAAGGATTCATAAAACAGCCATCAAGTTCTCTGTTATCTAATATTCCTGAAGACTTAACTGTGGAGGATATGGTAAATCTCTTAGGAGGCGATAAGCTGCCAAATCAGAAATCTGCTTTTGTAAACCAGTTCAAACAAAAGAATGGTCTGCCAAGGCCTTATCCAATGTTAAGTAAAATGAAGGGACGCAAAGGCACTTGGCAAAATGATTTTGACAAAAGACAAATGGAATATGAGCCGAGGTCCGACA
>VKOC01000005.1:39995553-40032226 GCA_009364415.1 Spea multiplicata
TGATCAATTAATCAAGGGCATTTGATTAGCAGCACTTGCCTGCTAAGTTAGCATGCTAAAATTCCTATAATGCAGTAAGGGAGTAAATGTTTTTCACACATGGCTTCTCCATTTTGGCTTTATTTTTGTTGAATAAATCATGAAACTAATTATTTAGCTCATTTTTAGACCTGCTAAGGGACAGATAAATGTCCTGATATGCAAAACCATAGTGTTTAAAAGAGGGTGTACTATCTTTATCACACAACTTTATATGTCATATTAAAGGGACCAGCGATGGTTGAGCACACCTTTAAACAGGGAGAGGGGCGATACAATCAAAACTTTTAATATATGAACATAAAGGCATGATTGAGAAATAAACTACATTTTTGGGCTGGCTCCTATATCCAAAACAAATTTGTCTATCCCCGATCTAGATTGTTTTGTGTGTGTGTATAATTTTTTTTTTTGATGGTCATTTTGGACTCCTCACTCCTTTTTGAAACCAAACCTTCCTATGATGCTGCCACATTGAACTTTGTGTGCAACAAGAGAATATACAGAGGTCTATGCTGGATCTTCTAATCGCTCCATCTCACCATGACACTGCAGCACGTTGGGGTGGACCCCTAACTATTTCCTCCTTCCTCATTCGTAGTTGAGCACAAGTGAGGGGGCAATGCAGGTTCCTGTGAAAGGCATTGGGATCCTGGTGAGCTGTAACTTTTGCCCACTTTACAGACAGCCTTGGTGAGTGGTTATTTCCATGACTAGAATATGGATTTTTAATCAGTCCCTTGTAAAGGCATAATGCAGTTCAGTAGAGTGTGTATAGCAGCAAACACAACAGGGTACGCAGATTTTCAAAAACACTGATGGCTTTAACAAGCAAGGAAGGTATAATGTAAACATACAAACATGCAACGATTCATGAATAGGTTACAGCAGATGTTTCAGACTGCTTGTCTTCCAGCTAATGTACAAAATACAGCGCTAAACTGACTGTTTCTTTGGACAATGGCAGAACTACAATCACATAGAAAAATTACTTTAGAACGTATCAGTCATCTTTCAAAGGTTATAAAGATTTGTTTAACCAATATCTGATTTTTCTCACCATTTACTAAATACAGAGGCCAGTTGGGGGTTTGTAGTCTGTCTATGTGTCAAAGCAACAAGTTCTAAACAGGTAGGAGACAATGAAAAGAGTCGGTAAAACAGAACTGAAATAAGCACTCATACTCCATGTTGCATCTTTTTGCAGTATGTTAATATCAGGTGTGCTGGCTGCAAACATAATATACAGACCTAAAATCCAGGAAACCTTTCCTATATACACACACAGAATCTTTCATATTCAGAATGTAAAATAAGGTCTAGGCGACTTTCTTTTTCATAGTTATTTCTTACATTCGGCATTGCATACAAAAGAAAAACATCACTCAATTCCGGACAAACTGTACAAATAGAAAGATCATATATATTTTTGTTTTAAGTATCTCCCCACTGGTGCACAGAATGATTGGAAGTGTGGATGTTTGCACTGTAACACCAGCAAAAAAAACTAAACTAAAGAAAGGGGGGGAAAAAACAAAAATCTTGGTTTTGTTTGGTTTGTTCTCATTAAAGGATTCTTGTCTTGCGAAGGTGATTGATGCTTCCAGTGCTCCGGGGGTCATACAGGTTAGAACCACAAGCAGGACTCCTCCTTTAGTACTGATACTGTTGCTGAATCCCTCTAAAAGTCCCAGTTCATTTGGTCCAATATGGACTTGATGACGAGAGATACTGTTACAGCTTTTTCAGGGTTTCCTACCGACTCCTTCCACCTCCACTACTTCCACTTGCCCTCGGACCTCCTCGCCATGACTGGTTTGAGTTCATGTTGCTGTTTGATCCTGAGCCACCTCGGCCCCAGCTTCCTGATCCTCGCCCTCCTCTTGAACCCTCGTCCTGCTCCAGTGAGCTGGAGCGACTCGGTCTTTGTGATCTTGAGTGGCCAGAGCTTTCACGACCTGTTTGTAAAAGCAAAATCCACAGTGTTGTAACAACCAAAGATGTCCAATCTGCACCAAATATCTACTTTGTATATTTAAAACAAATGCCTTACATGTATGATAACTGAGCTGATCATGCATTGTACAACTCACTTTAATAATAAAATCTATTGAGGATCCTAATCTTAGTCAAGATAACTGTAGTGGCAATTTCAAATATAATGTGTGTTGCATACTATATACCAGTTTACATGCACTAACCTTTCCCAGTTTCCTCAGGTAGCCCTCCTGATGGGTCTATATCCCTGGGGTCTGGAGTACCTGGCCCATCATGCCAGGGTCTCTTGCGTGGTGGAAGAGAAGCCATATCCATTGCTTGCAATGAAGACGTACGTTCCCTGCTTGGTGGGGAGTGACTGTCAGGTGTTGGGATATCCCTTCGAGGACTGCCATGAAAGTGTTCCATTCCTGAAATAGGATAGAGAAAGTGTGTGGAACAGAAGCAGCAGGGATATCACACAACGTCCAAAATAAATAAATAGGAGTGAGAAATGGGAATGACTTTTTTAAAAAAAAGTTAAAAAGTAGGTATGCAAGCGGTATCCCTGCATTATAGGGACCGTGAACAAGCTCTAATGTGCATGTTTTTGAAACTAAAAACTAAACCAACTAACTTTTCCATAAAATCTTGTTAAGAAAATGAGGTTTCCCTCTATTAGAGACTTATTGTTATTTTCAGTTATAGTACATTTTGTTCTCCCCCCCATTAGACTGGGCTTCCTGAACTGAGTTCAGGAATACCCTTAGATACAGTTAATGATTCTTCATTGTCAACTGTCCTGTGCTGTGACTACTCTCAGGATGCTCAAAATAACTATATTATTAGTGATGACTTAAAATTGTAATGGGATGAGGATGCAAAATTTGGAGCCATTTAAGGTTACACACATTCACTAAACTACTGGACAAAATCAACATACCAACTTCTTTCCCAGAATCTCGGGATTGGTGGTTTGGTCCGCGGTCAGAACTAGAAAACTGCTCTGGAGTGGGAAGGAGCCCCTTTCTTGCTTCTGCGAGACAATGCAGAAAACAGGCATTCTTAAATATTTAATTCTTTTTTACCTTACAGAAGACTTCTAAAACATTTTTTTTTTATATAGCCTAAATGAAATGAAAAAAAGATGCTGTAAGCTCATTAAATGTAAAGATATATGGACTCTAGCGCTGGACTCTTACTGTAAATAAATTTAATCTTGACTAATTAGTATTTGAATAAAAAAAGGGTCGGACTGGGGATGATTAGGCGGCCTTGGTACTTTAACCTCTTGACTGCTAACGACGGCATGGTGCCGTCGCTAGCAGTCCCAGTCAGGTGCTAACGACGGCACCATGCCGTCGCTAGCACTATCTTACCTTGATGGGGGTCTGTGGACCCCCATCACCACCTATCCCGGCGATCTGCCCCTCATGTTGAAGGGCATCGCTGGGACCACCCGATCCGGCCGGTGACGTCGCGCGTAATGACGCGATGACGTCACCGCGCAACTTTATTTACAACTGACAATTGTCAGTTAAAGCGGCATGGGGGCATGCTGCTTAGATGCCTGTATCTCAGGCATCTAAGCAGCTACAGACCCCCAACATATACCGTTGGAAAGGTAATCGCCTCACCTTTCCAACGGTATAATGCTTGTGAAAAAATAATAAAAACTTTTAAGTTAAAAAAATTAAAATGTAAAAAAAAAGTTAAAAAAATGATTTGGGGGTCTCTAAAGGCAGATGAATAAAGATCAAAATTGCCCAGAGACCCCCAAATTAAATTATTTAAACATTAACTAGCTTAACTTTAAAAAAAAAAAAAAGTTTAAGTATTCTAGCTAAATGATCACTGTGGTAGCCAATGTTACTACAGTGATCATATAGCTATGAAAAGTCAGATTCCCTTTATAAAAATGGCCGATACAAAATTTTAACCCCATGATCCCTTTGATCATGGGGTTAAATGTAGCCAATGGTAAAGGGAAGAAATTTTTGAAATCCTGATGACCTGTAAGTATTAGTAAAATCAGCCGCTTAGCCTGTAAGGTACGTGAGTAACCAGCTACTTGCATTTTTACTGCAAAACTTATTTTTGCTGTAAAAGTGATTTTTTTCTCTCCCTTTACGATCATTTCTTTGGGAATTGTAAGGGGAAAGAATGGTGTGTGCTTCTGTGAGTGAATGTACGGATAGTATGGTGTGTGCTTCTGCGAGTGAATGGAGATATGAAAGGTGTGTGAATGGTCAGTAATTAGGGTTGAAGCCTTGACGTGGCATTACTGCTCGCGCAAGAAGTTAAATTATGGCACAAAAAGTACACATTTGCAGAAACTACACCCCTTGGCGCATCAAATGAGGGGCTGCATGTGTCTCTAGGACAAACCTGGAGTGCGCAAGACACAAATGAACATGTCGCTATGGTTAGAAAAAACATATTTTCTAGCCAAAGCGACATATTCCATCATTATTTGTGCACTCAACTTTTGTCCTAGAAATACATGTAACCCCTCATTTGAAGCTCCAAGGGGTGTAGTTTCTTGAAATGTGTACTTTATGTACCCTAATTTAACTTCCCAGATGTCTAGACCACTTTATCTTCAGATATGGCAGATTTCAGAATCTTGTTAAAAATTGTCTTAAAACATTTAGGGGTGATGCCTGCAATTAGACAGCTCTAGGCAGCTGGGAAGTTAAATTATGGTACAAAAAGTATACATTTGCAGAAACTACACCCCTTGGCGCATCAAATGAGGGGCTGCATGTGTTTCTAGGACAAACCTGGAGTGCGTAAGACATAAATGAACTTGTCGCTTTCAATTTTATTTTTTTTAATTTATTTTTAGTGTGATATTCACTTATTTTCTTGTGCAAGTCAGATTTGTGATACAAATACAAGTGAGACCTCATTTGCTGCGGCTGGGGGTGTAGTTTCTAAAAATATATAGTTTTGTTGGCATATTTTAACATCCCGGGCAGCTAGAGCTGTTTAATTGATGGCACCCGTACATTAAATTTAAAGATGTCTTTTGTGATAGTCTAGTAAATTGAACTTTTAGCAATAAAATATTAGAAAAACACAGTCTACTGTTCTCAATGTCTGTTTATTTTAGACCGGTTACCTACTACAAATATTTAGCAACACAGGTTTTGATATTAGAGTTTAGAAAAATAAAATTACAATCTAGTTTTTATTGAGTGGGAAGTGAAAAAATACACCTTTTTCCCATTTTTGGCTTTATTTTGCAAACCTAATCAGACATACACATATAAAAATGGTATATTTGGAATCTGCTGGGTGTGCTGAAAAAAACAATATATGGTTTGTATCGTTTATTCCCAAGAAATGTACTTCTAAACGCGTTTAAACGAAAGGTGCACCAAAATGCAGAAAAACAGCTTAGCATCCAGGTGGGAAAGGGCTTAGCAGCCAAGGGGTTAAAGGCCTGCAGCCGCCAGATTACTTAACTATAGCTGGATACACGAGGCAGCATGTTTTTATGCTAACACAGCATATGGCTGGGCATATCCAGCCGTTGACGGCACAAAGATCTGCCACTAGGACAGCAAATCAGGTGAGTACGGAACATTGTTGGCCAGCAGCCCCCAGAGCATTTGCCCTGTGCGCCAGATGGCCAGTCTAGGCCTTCCAAGTGGGATTTAAACAACGCAGTCAATTTTGGGATTTAAAATGCTTGCAGGTTCAAATCACCGGAAATATCCCCACCTCTGTGGGAGGCTCGTCCACGTCCTCTGCCCCCTTCTCGCCCTCTTATTGGCTCATCCTTTGGATCAAATACATCATCTGGAGCAAACTCATCAGCATTGGAAAAGCTGTCTCTTCCTCGTGAACCCCGTCCTTCATGCCTCTGGGGTCCACCTCTACGGAAACTAAAATAAAATAATCGCAACATCACCAAGGCTGGCTGGTAACAACATTTAGCAAGAATTAGATATATCCAAATTAATGTAGTCTCTGTGATTATAAAGCGACACAGAAACAATGCATTCAGAATACTGTTCATACCTGGGATTCTAACTTGAGTGCAAAATCCCCAGTTGATTTCCACAAGGTAATATTCCTCCCCAATGTTAAAACAATGCACAATAAATCAAATGCATGCTGCATCCAAAAGGAGCCACCCAACATCCCCTCAATATATAACAAGCAACTCAGACCTTCATTTTTTTATTATTTACAGAAGTTTTGTGGGGAATTGGGGGGTGGGGTAAAATAAACAAAATACAACCTTGCCATATCGTGCCTGCTTCACACATCCATTGGCTGTGGATCAATATATTTTAAAGTGAACACAGACATCGTTGGCGATGGAGGCGCATAAGAAGAGTGTAAAAAAGTTTCCGTGAGAGAGATGTGCCATGTAGCAGAGCCTGATTTTTGATGGACAGCAAAGTTCCATTTTAAGACAGATATCCAACCCAAAGCTACTAAGTTACAGCGTAGTCAAGGGATTTGAAGACGAGCAACCCATATTAATGTCTTAAAGTACTGGCATATTGGTATAACGATATGTTCATTTAATGAGAAACCTTTAAACATAAAATATATTGCACTTAGATCTTGTGAAATCTTACAAGTTATTCATTGTAAACTCACACATTGCAAAAAGTTAACTTGTGACTTACTGACCTCTCATCTCTCTGTCCCCGATACCTCAAATCCTCAGAGTCTCTTGAGTATCTCTCCTCTGAGTGTCTTCTACCCTCCCAGCGGTTTGAATCTCTGTCTCGATCTGGAAAATCTCTATGATTGGAAGGATATGGAGGCCCTGGACCTCCACGCCTCCATTTCTCGTCATGGGGTAGAGGACCCCCACCTCTTCCATCAAACTCTCGAACCCGAGGACCATATCGATCATCTGAGTGGTAATCATCAGGGTGCTCATGTGGATCAGTGTGCGGACCCCGTCTGTCAGGAGGTCCTCTACTGTCACAGGAGTCATTCCACTCTGGGCCACCTCTGTACGGCCCACGCTCTGGACTTGGGTCTCGTCTACGGTCAGGTTGTGAGCCTAACTGATGGTTTGTGGGCCCCCGCATATCACCTTGAGAAATGTGTAAAAGAGGACAGTTAGGAACTGCTTATGGGAAAAAATACATATGGCACATTTGTACGTACGCGTTACTCTTTTGGGTCAGGTTTGTTACATAGATTGACAAACATACAACAAAAGCTCAGTACAATTAACTGGTTAATTATACAAAATTACTAAACATTTACAAAAGAAACATTGACGAAGAAGAAGCAGACTGCACCTTTGTTGGGACTGGGCCCTTGATGACCTTGGTTCAGTGGTGGGGCACGTCCTTGTGGGCCTTGTTGCCCTAAACCAGGGAGCAGAGGAGGTGGCCCCTGGATTTTTCCAACCTAAGAGGGGAGGAACACTGATAACTGAAAATCACAAAGACATATTTTCAGACGGAAGAAAATTCTCCTACACGGTGTGAGTCTATATAGACCGGTCTCTAGTGCCTTTAGCCTATTTATTGTGCCTTTGCTGAGAGGATGCAGGTTTGCTGTGGGGCAGAAGAGCTTCAGAAAAACTCTGTAAAAGGTACTCACAGTCAATTAAACGCGGTAATACTTTCTCTATACTTTAGTTTACCGACAAAATAAATGGATGATGCCCGTGGGACAGACCATTCCGTGCAGCACAATAATTAGAATTGTAGAAAACAAACAAAAGTTTAACTATGCATCACCAGAGGTGTCAGAGTACATAATTAATATGAACATGCAGGGATCGCAAAGAGGCTGGCCAGCAGCAGTAGTGCCTTTGGATTTTACTTTATGAGTTATTAAGCAAAATTAGCTACTTTTGATACAAAAGACTGGTACATGACTGCTGCTATGCGGACATCTGTGGAATATGATGGCACTATATAGATCAATAAATAATAATAACGTAAGGTCCACAAAGAGATGATCGCCTGAAGTTTTGTTTTTTACTTCTGGCTCTAGCATCCTCAACACCACTGGTTTTGCAGACATGGATTAGTAAAGCAATCATTCTTTCCTTCTTTAAACACAGAAAGAAATCGGCACTACTGACCATTTTAAAGAGCTTTTTAAGAGCTGATGTTTACCAACTTATGAATGGTCTGAGAATACACACTCTATTGTTACAGAGGGGAGACATGTCTAATACTACATTTTCTAGGTAGTTGCGGTGGAAATTGGCAAACAATGCTTTAGGCCATTAGTATTGCCCTGTAAAGATGAACTATAGGTACAGGTACTCGACTGGAACCCAGAAACCTATTGAAAAGATGCTGTACCTAAGCTGCATATTTTAAAATGACATTTTATTTCTCACGTGGATAGTGATGGAAATATCCCTAGAAACCATCCCTTATGCCAATATATATAGCTCGTGTGAATATAACTATAATGTTACATACATCTAGATATATGGCGCCTTTGTATTTGCTTGCTGTCTAGGCTTTACCTGGAATATAGGTTATCCTATAAGTTTCGTGAAGTTTCAATTGCAGGATGTGTATTTTATGATTAATATTTATTTTGGGAAAGTGAACCTTGTTTTCCAGCCAACAATGCGATTCTTGACTTTAAAGCCAAGACTGCCTGATTTCAACTCCTCCAGGAAAACACTAGAGGAGACAATGTTTGTTCGTTGTGCCCGTTTTGGTTAGCGATTGTACAGATGATTTGCACAGAGCATCCCTCCACAATGTATCCATTCATTCGGCACATAGTAAATAGCAAAAAATAACAGCTTGGCCCCTTTCAAAACTCTTATTCCTGCATATTATTCCTGTTTTTAAGCATTCACACACTGTATACATACACTATGCTACTATGCCACTTATTCGTAAACGTGCGCGGTGCGGGAGGAGCACTTGGTTTCCACCAAAAGGACTGTAAACATTACACGAATATTCTAATTATAATCACACAGTAAATGTAACTTCTTTGAAATCTAGTCTGCGTCGGTGCCATTTTTCTGTACAGTTTTGATTTGTAACAGACAGCCGTAACTACACGGCATTTCACAGGCAAGCGTTTCTGAAGGAGGAGCTTTTATTGGGGCTTTTATTTATTACAATTTAGCCAACTGTGCCTCTAAAGTGGCTGCCCAGTGAGAAACGTTTAGAGAAGCAAGGAAGCGATTTATTTGAACATTTTTAAAGATCAAATCTGACATTTCTACTTTCATTTCTTACACATAGGTTTGCATATTTATTTTCTTTTCCAATTATTTTTTGCCGCGCTCTACGTAGGAGCTGCTCTCTTAATGCAAAGATGTTGCTCTGCCTTTAGGTAGTTGTGTTAGATTCACAGAGCGATCATGAGGTTATAAACCGTCCCTAGCCGTCTTTTACGTGCTCACAGAGTGCAGGGAACGTCTTAACGTTTCCTACTTCTACACCCGAGAGTACACATACACACGCATACATATATATATATATATATATATATATATATATATATATTACACACACACACACTTTTTTTTATCAAATCACATTTCCAAGGTGCAATAACCCTATACAATACTGTTTTTTTCTGAACAATTTAATATGTGTAACTGTTCAGATGAATAAGGGCTCACTTTAAAGGGAAACGTTTGCTTGTGTGTATAGGACAGGGTAAAATATACAATATATTTTCATTCTATTCAATTAATCAAAATAGTTTGGGCTGCGCCTCTCGGCTCTCTTACACCGCTGGCTACGACGTGCCGAACTACTGTATAATCTTATGCCAGCCGCTATTCACCTCCACTTTTGTTAGCAACAATATGCCGGTTGGTAGCAAGCGCCTAATCTCTCCTATAACAACTGGATTACAGAAATGAACTTCAATTCTGTCACATCGGTTAACAAGGACCTTGTAATGAGAACGCAGCGGTCCAATGAAGCGCAGTGCCATCTAGTTATTCAGATACAATAGCACCATCTACAGTGGAAAAAGCACCGGCTACAACACTACCTTCTGGGCTTAAACGTACGTTCATTTATTTTAGTCACTTCAGTCCTTTAAATCGTTTCTATGGAGATGATTAAATAGTGAAAAAACTACCGGATGCTGCAAGTTTGTTTGCCTTTTAATAAATCTCATACACACAAACATCATATATGTATACACAAGGTACAAGCCCCAATTAAGTATAAAATTCACAGCTCGTTGAAAAATATTTCTGTACAGACTCGGCTTGTAAACTTTTGTTTTGGGAGCTAGTTTATTTCCCGATAAATCATTTAGATTTGGGAAAATAATAGATGTAGTAGAGTATTTTTATTTTATTTTCTGGCAGAACATTTTAAGATAATACTAAGTCTCATTCCACAGCCAGCAAAATGTTTTGCTAATGTAAGCAGTTTCCAATCCATCTTAAATCAACACGTTCCCTTAGTATTTTACGGATTGTTAGTTAATTTTACACATTCCCTGATTAACCTGAACATAACACTGTTCCTCTCAGTCTACCTCCTGCCAACACTAAAGGCAGTTACCTGGTTAAAAGGCCTGGGCCCATCACCCAGTAATGCAGCTTTTTGTTGTGTTGGTTGAGATAATCTTGCTGGGTTCTGCTGACTGTGAGGTACTGGCTGGTTTCCTTGAGCTCCATGTGGTCCACGAATATCTTGAGATGATCCCCCCCTGTTTTGAGCTCCTCTTACATCCTGATGCCCCCTTAATTCATGAGGTCCGCCAATGTCAGGATGTCCCCTCATTTCTGGAAGATGAATATCTTGGGGACCTCGTAGGTCTGGGGGTGCCCTCATATCTTGAGAAACATGCAAATCAGGTGGGCCCCTCCCATCTTGAGAATTTCTCATATTTTGAGGACCACGTATTTCATGTCCACTTCTCATGTCGTTAGGTCTTCTCATTTCCTGCGGTCCTCGCATTTCAGGAGGTACCCTCATATCTTGGGGGCCACGCATTTCAGGGGGACCTCTCATATCATGTGCACTACGCATATCTGGTTGTCCTCTCATGTCAGGGGGTCCACGCATATCATGGGGGCCACGCATGTCATGGGGGCCTCGCAAATCTGGGGGTCCACGCATGTCTGAAAGCCCCCTCATATCCTGAGGGCCCCCTCTCATATCTGGAGGCCCGCGCATGTCAGGGGGTCCACGCATATCCATAGGACCTCTCATATCCTGGGGCCCACGCATGTCAGGAGGGCCACGCATATCATGATGACCACGCATATCTGGAGGGCCACGCATATCTGGGGGACCCCTCATGTCTTGAGGGCCACGCATATCCGGGGGACCACGCATATCATGATGACCACGCATGTCCTGAGGGCCGCGCATATCTGGGGGCCCTCGCATATCCAGTGGACCACGCATGTCAGGGGGGCCGCGCATGTCTAAGGGCCCCCTCATGTCTTGAGGCCCACGCATTTCTGGCAGGCCCCGCATATCTTGTGGTACACGTATATCTGAAGGACCCCTCATATCTGGGACACCACGCATGTCTGCGGGTCCTCGTATCTCCATGGGTGCATGTAAATCAGGTCCATGTCCAACCATTGCGCCTGAGGGGCCTCTTATATCTTGTGCTGGATGTCCCATTAACATGCCTTGATTAGGCCCTTGATTGTCTCTGAGTCCATGGGGCATTTGAACTCTTGGAGTTACTCCCATAGGCGGACCTTGTGGACCAAGTGGTCCCTGTATTCCATGGTGAGGGCTCACTCCCTGAACACCTCTTGGACCTGCAGGACCTTGAGGTCCCAAGTGACCCTGTAGTCCAGGATTAGCTGGAGGACCTTGCGAACCAACTGGGCCATGTGGACCTGAAAGTCTGGGCATCCCAGGATGCATTTCTTGAGGCCTTATTCCTTGTGGACCTGGGCCCATGAAACCTTGCGGACCTGCAGGTCCCTGGGGCCCTTGTGGTCTGAACTGTCCCTGAGGGCCTTGTGGCATATTCATTGGCATCTGCTGGGTAGGAGGAGGTTGCTGGAATCCTTGGGGTGGCTGAGAATGAGGTCCTGTGCCCTGAAAGGCTGGTGGCACATGGGGTGCTCCTGGCAAAGGAGAAGCAAGACCCTGAGTCTGCCCTGTAGACTCCACCTGCTTCTGTGCTATTCTTTCAATCTTCAGTTGCTGGAAAGATTACAAAAAAACAACATGAATGAGAAGTAGTAAAACATACATTTTCATATTTAACTAGCTGCACATATTCATGAAAATGGGTTTTAAAGATACACTTATCTTAAATGTGTACATTGTCCAAAACCTTACTTTTTAATGGGCTTCAAGAAAATATGTTTTTTTTTTAATACTGTAAAATACTTGTGTATTAAAATGTTTTATTAAAAATTTAAGTTACAGAAAAGCCAGTCGGGATATTCTCCACCTTAAAAGATCATTTCAAAGTTAATTCTTGTAATAATAAAATTGATTGATCTAAAATATCTTGGATGATTGGTCTACTTTAACTATATTTTTAGGGGAGGCTCCTGTTAAAAGAAAAGTTGGTTGAGCATCTTAAAATACATCATCTTGGACTGTAGCTATACATCAGAGATAAAACTGTACTTTTAGAGCAATATCAAAAGGGCCTGAATCTGCTGTATGTCTCTACAAGGGCCGGCCCAACCATGGAGCAGAGTGGGGCAATTGCTCCAGGCGGCACTTTTGAAGAGGCGGCACTTTGCCGCCCTAATCGGCTTTTTTTTTTTTTAAGCAGAAGAGAGAGGGGCGCTGAGTGGTTTTCGCTTACCAAGTTTTCAGTATCCGCTCGGCACCCCTCTCCTCTGCGAGTCCTCTAGCTCGGTCTCGGTGCCGGCTTGTAATGCTGAGTGCCGAAATATGACGTTATTTCCAGAGCTCAGCAGTAAAGCAGTGCGCACCGTAGCAGAGCAAGGAGACCTGCCGCAGGACTGCTGAAAGGTAAGTGAAGTACAAAAGGGGGGGGGGTAGGGTAGATAATAGGGAGGGAGGAGTAGATAATGACCCCTTGCAGAGGGGGGGGGGCGGCATTTTAAACTTCGCCCCAGGCGGCATTAGGCCTTGGGCCGGCCCTGGTCTCTACTGCATTATCCATTTATCTAAACTTTCCCATGTATGTGACTTCTATCTATATTGCTCTCTGTTTTCATTAATCAAAAGAACAAATGTTACACTTGGTTCTAGTTCTAATTGGTTCTAGAATTATTATAGATTTTACAAAGCGGAACTACCACCAAACGGATGGTATATGTGCTCATGACCATTCAATGCTTATCATACCTGGGAACTTCTTAGATCCAGGTAACCGGAGCCTTCCCTTGTGGGTGGTCCCGCTGACGTCAGCGGGAAACACCACCATTTAAAGGGAAAATGGGCGTATCAAGACCCTGCTCGCGACCCGGGTCTTTACACAGAGAACCAGAGAAGAGGCGACTCACATGGAGATCTCTGGGCGAGTTCCCAGATATGCTTATAATAGTCTTTAAATGTCATCAATACCTCCAGCAACTGGGGATTTGTGTATTGCAGGGCTGCCATTTCCTGCTCAATCTCAGCCTGGTTCTTTTTCTTCTCATCATGTTTAACCTCTTCCTTACGCTCGGGAACAGCTTCTGCTGCTGGTGCAAGAGGTACCTTATTTTGCATCCAGGCCTTAGAGAGACAGAGGGAGAGCGATTATGATAAAATACCTACAAATTATTATTACACAGTCAAGAATATGAACAAATCCGGGCTATAATACAAAATGAGCTTATGCAGAAGGTATGCTATATAGGTATCCCTTTTTATGTCTAAGGGATTTTGCTTGTTCAAGCTCTGTTGGCTTCCTATGGTAAATAAAGCATGCAGACTGCAACAACTTTGCATATAAGCACAAATCTCTTTACATTAATTCATAAGTAAGGGAATTTAATCTAACACAAATATTGAGACAGAAGAATGTGCAAAGTGATTTAGCTACCCCAAAATACAACTTAAAGTACCAACGGATATTTTTTTTTTTTTGAGTGTCGTACACTAAGTGTGACAATACTGAAAACAAAGAAAGGAACAGAAAATACATATTGTATGGGTATTGGTGTTTTTCTCCTATCGCACCTGTTGGAACTGCACTGGTATAGGTTTGGCATAAGGAACTTTTTTCTGGGGTACTTTCTTTAGATCCTTCTGCATCACCTCGTCCATTCCCCAGTCCAGCCCAGGAATGGTCATTTCCACGGCACTTGCTTCCTCCTTGCCTGAAGGCAGAGCAAAGGAAAAGATTAGGAAACACAGGAAAACATTTAACAAATGAACAGTGAAGATTCTGATAACAACTAACCCATCTGTTCCTGTTCCATTGCCATTTTCAGCTGTTCTGGGATTCCCATACCAGGAATAACGGCTAGATTGTTGGGTTCAACATCATCTAAAAAAATAAATAAATAAAAATGAATCCAGTATATATATATATATATATATATATATATATATATATATAAAAGTTTTTGTTTGAGCTATCGCATATTTTTCATTTGGCATGAAGCTATTTTTGCTATATGTACATTGTTACTGAGTGGATACACAGAGGTTAGTGAGCACGCACATGCTTTAAGGATACATGTTAATATACATAGTATAGATTAGCTGTAGATATAGTATAAATTACCATATTCTACACCATCCTCTGACATGCCAGGCAGTAGATTCAAGTTGTAACGGTCACGCATTTTATCGCCAGGGCGATTTCTTGTCCAGAATTTGCTTTAAAAGAACAAAAAAAAGTTATATAAAAATATACAAAAAGGCTGCTGTATAACAAACAAAATACCAAAATATTCAGTTACCTGGTGTGATCATTAGATCCTGAGCACAGTATATGTCCCAGTGGATGCCAAGCAAGGCTCCAGATCATACCCTCATGAGCAATCTCCATGCCACCTACCTCCTTTTCTACCCTGTAGAAAAGACAGATTATATCACAAACGTATATAAATCCGAAAGCCTATAAATAGATTAGCAAAACTGCTACATACCCGACGTGCCAGAACAGAAGAGAGCCATCAGAACCCCCACTGGCAAAGAGACCCTCGTGCACTGGATGCCAGGCAACAGCTGGGAGAAAAAGAAAACAATAAGCATGTGAAAGTATTCAGACGGGCCCACTGTCGGAGAGAGAAAGAAGAACAAAAGACCACCAAGGCTAACCTGTGGCTTCTTTTTTGTGGCCTCTGAAAACTTGCAACTCTTCACGAAGGTTGCGGATGTCAAACAGCTTGCAGAGATGGTCTCGGGAAGCAGTGAGCAGCCAATTTCCATTGAGGTTCCATTTCACTTCCATTACTGTGTTCTTATGAGCATGTCTAGTACAGGAAGAAGATGAACATAAGTCTAGGTACTGAGGTACCGACATTATTTTTTGCAGTTAAACACATTAAAGTAAGCTGAAAATCCCACCAAGGGAACAAAAACCTGGCATCAAACATTTATAGTACTAGGGATCATTGTTTGATAAAAATATGAAAGAAAAACAAAGAAAAACAAAAAACTTACAATGTTGCAAGACTCTGCCCATTTTTTGGATCCCAGAATTTAATAGGCTGTTGGCTGTCCTTGCTTCCAGAAACAAGAAGTCCTTTGGTAGGATGCCAATCAACACATTTAACATCTGCACCATGCCCTGAAAAGAAGGAGAAAATACTGTACTGTCTACGCAGACACGGGCTGGTTTCATTCTTCAAAGTTTACATTCCAAGTGGGGGGGTCACAAGCAGATTAATGATTTTCTCGGTTTCTATGATGGAATTAGCTGTGTTATTGAAAATGTTACAAAACCAAAAGAAACTCTTGTGAAGAGATCCACCTGCACTTTGTTCCAGCAGCTGCTCCACGCTTTAAAAGTGCATGATGTCTCTTTCTACGTCTTTCTCAAAATATTGTGTTTGAGGATTCCAAGCAGGTATTGAAATGAAACAAAACCATGGTCGCTCCTGGTCGGAGGGATGCTTAACCTTGGAACACCAGTTAAGACCTCGAAATACTGCAGGGTTAAAATGTCCTTGCGTTGCAAAGGTGCCTTGTTAACGGTAGACACAATGGACCTTGAATTGCAGGAGCGTCTCTAAGTTAAAATGTAATGCTTATCCAGTTAGGATAACTTTAGGGTTAGAGAAGACTTGTCGAGATTGGGGTAATGGCGGGCAACATATGGCCATATAGTGTTATGTAATCCCCAATATTTATACTCTAATTACGTGGTTATTGCTGGGTGTCGGGATTTCTTGTTTTGTTCTATGTTCATTTCAGTCGATTAGGCAGAACCCCAAACTTGAATGTAAATGATTTTTAGGGTATGTTTACTTTTTTTGTATTTGTGTGTATAATTGGAGGCTTTGACCAGACCTTAGTGTTAAGCACCCCACCTACCATACAGACGCTTCATTTATGGTGTCGACAGAAGAGTATCGGTGGGTTAAATGGCAATGCAGTCCCACTGATTCAGCTCCATGTAAGCAATACTTTGCTTTGTTGTATGTACGTATTGGTCATTTCAGCAGCACCCCAATTTGTTTTCATACTCTTGTTAATGACCAATGGTACACCTTGCATAGGTTAAATCAAGAGGAATGGTATGCCGACAACAGGACAGTGCTGGCATTCTCAACTACTTCTATATAAATCAAAGAAAACGGCTATATCCTGCGGTAGAGTTTTCTGACAAAAATGTAAACTCAGGAAACACTGCCTCGTTCTTCCTATCAGCCACTGGTACAATATGGATCTATATTCTGGTTAGGAATCAGAGGGCTTTATTTCCTACAGCATTACTGTTTTTTTGTGACGTGTATCTTTTTTGTAATTGTAACTAGTGATTGTTCTAGACTGACATATACTTTCTTATATTTCACTTTTGCAGTGCGGGCCATTAAATTATCAGCAATTTATGCAAGGTTTTCCTGCTCTACGCTTCCACTTATGATTTATGCGCCATCAAAACCAAAACTGTATTCCCGAGCAGCAGCGTGAATAAAAATAGCCATACTGTTTTGAAATATATCCGTGTGTTTTGGGAGGATGCCGTGTGTACTTAATTTGCTTTTTACAGTCATTCTTGAATATGAAGTTACAAATACCTCCTAGCTTTATAGCACAACAGATAAAAAAAAAGGCATGTAAGACCTATATTTAAACACAGATGCAACACATAATTAGCATTCTAAACAGCACCTTTGAGCGCCTGGATTTGCTGAGGAAGAGTAGTGTTTCCTGCCAACATGGTTTTTATAAAATGACTTTGTTTAAAGATCTATTTTTCTTGTAGCCAGCCATTTTGTATACCACTTTTCACTTTACCTCAACTTTAATAAACCAGGTTTACTTCTCAAATGTAATTACATGTTTGTTTTTATTGGAAAGCTTCATACACTCAACCTCCCCACATTTTATATCATGGAAATACAACACACAACACACAGTGTAACTATAAGGCCATTGTGTCATGTGTAGCCACAACATGTATTTGCACATATGGTACCAAATCTGAGAACAAAAGGATTGCTGGAAGAAAAATATGAAAACCCAACATGAAGGAGACATGGCAAACATATGGCATACTGTTCCACACATGATCATTTGGTCAGGTGACAATGGAAGGCAAATGGATGGCATTTTCCATTGTCTCGAGTACACTGGTGAGGATAAAACCAGATCCATGGCAATTTTAGAGGAAAACTCAGCGTTTAAAGGCTCCACCTACTGAGTGTGCAGCCAAATTGTTCTAAGATAATTTAAATCAGAAACAAGCCTGGGCTCAGTCAAAGCCCAGACTTGTAAAAACGGTCCCTTGAGTTCTTGTACTTTCCCCATTGGAATGTTGCAAGATCCAGAAATGATAGGCCAGCAAACATATACATGCTATCAAAAGGTGCTTCTAATAAGTACCAACTTTGGGGTGAATACTAATAAAGAAAATGTAAAAAAAAATACATTTTAATTTGCATTAAATTAAAAATAAAGACATGGTAAGTGGGATAAAAAAAAAAAGTTCTACTTTATTTATTAGGGATGCACCGAAATATCGGCGGTCGAAACATATCAGCCGAAAATGGCATTATCTGCAAAATGCCGAAATAAAATAAATAAAAAAAGACACCCAAAAATAATCTGGTGTATGAACGAGTCTGCGTGATTGAGGGAGGGAACGAACGAGTCTGCGTGAATTCGAGGGGAGGGAACGAACGAGTCTGCGTGATTGAGGGAGGGAACGAAGAGTCTGCGTGATTGAGGGAGGGAACGAACGAGTCTGCTGATTGAGGGAGGGAACGAACGAGTCTGCGTGGCATTGAGGGAGGGAACGAACGAGTCTGCGTGATTGAGGGAGGGAACGAACGAGTCTGCGTATTGAAGGGAGGGACACGAACGAGTCCTCGCGTGATTGAGGGAGGGAACGAACGAGCTCTGCGTGATTGAGGAGGGAACGAACGAGTCTGCGTGATTGAGGAGGGAACGAACGACGTCTGCGTGATTGAGGGAGGGAACCGAACGACGTCTGCGTGATTGAAGGGAGGGAACGAACGAGTCCTGCGTGATTGAAGGGAGGGAACGAACGAGTCTGTGCAGTGATTGAGGGAGGGAACGAAACGAGTCTGCGTGAATTGAGGGAGGGACTACGAGTCTGCGTGATTGAGGGAGGGAAACGAACGAGTCCTGCGTGATTGGGGGGGACCACGGTCTGCTGATTGAAGCGGAGGGAACGAACATCTGGCGTCGATTGAGGGAAGGGAACGAACGAGTCTGCGTTGGATTGAGGCGGAACGAACGAGTCTGCGTGATTGAGGGAGGGAACGAACGAGTCCTGCGTGATTGAGGGAGGGAACGAACGAGTCTGCGTGATTGAGGGAGGGAAACGAACGAGTCTGCGTGATTGAGGAGGGAACGAACGAGTGCTGCGTGATTGAGGGAGGGAACGAACGAGTCTGCGTGATTTGAGGGAAGGGAACGAACGAGTCTGCCGTGATTGAGGGAGGGACGAACCGAGTCTGCGTGATTGAGGGAGGGGAACCGAACGAGTCTGCTGATTGAGGAGGGAAGAAAAATCCGAGTCTGCGTGATTGAGGGGAGGTACGAATTCGAGACGAGTCCCTGCGTGATGAGGGAGGGAACGAACGAGTCTGGTGATTGAGGGAGGGAACGAAGAGTTCTGCGTGATTGAGAGGGAGGGAACGAACGAGTCCTGAGTGATTGAGGAGGGAACGAAACGAGTCTGGCACGTGAGAAGGGAGGGGAACGAACGAGTCTGCGTGATTGAGGGAGGGAACGAACGAGTCTGCGTGATTGAGGGAGGTGAACGAACGAGTCTGCGTGAATTGAAGGGAGGGAAACGACGAGTCTGCGTTGATTGAGGGAGGAACGACACCGAAGTCTGCGTGATTGAGGAAGGAACTGAACGGTCTGGCGTGATTGAGGAGGGGAACGAACGAGTCCTGCGTGATTGAGGGAGGGAACGAACGAGTCCTGCGTGATTTGAGGGAGGGAACCGAACGAGTCTGCGTGAATTGAGGGAGGGAAACGAACAGTCCTGCGTGATTGAGGGAGGGAACGAACGTGTGTGCGTGATTTGAGGGCGGGAAACGAACGTGTGTGCGTGATTGAGAGGGAGGGACCGAACGTGTGTGCGTGATTGAGCGGAACGAAACGTGTCGGTGCGTATTGAGGGAACGAACGTGTGTGCGTGATTGAGGGAACGAACGAGAGAAGGATGTTTAGCATGGATGTGTAAGATGGGGGGGCATGGCACAGGGAGGCTGTGATGTGAAGACCACATCCTGCAGGGCAGCATTTTATCTGTGCTGGGAGCATCAATACACAAGGGGCAGCTAGCCATGTTTCATTATGTATTGGATTGTGCATGATAGGAGTGTGATTGTTATATTAAATGTACTAATTGGCCCAAATATAAGCCACACTTTTTTCCCCCCACTTGAGAGGGGTGCGGCCTATATTCAGGGTTTAGCACAGGGATGCGCACTTTGTATCGTCCAGGACATGCAGTTGTAGGCACATGTTTTAGCCCTGTTGTGGGTAAACAGCAGGATTAGGATCCAGATTCCCCCGGCACTGCAGGGGACCTGGATCCTCCTCTCCGGGAGCCGTGGACGTAAGCGCGATGTGCGTAGACAACCTCCGCTGTCGGCACTTCCGCCGGGACTTCTATGGTGGCGCACCGGAGTGACATAACCTTCTGGTGCTCCACCATAGAAAGTGGCGGCAGCGGAGGTTGTCTGCATGCATCGCACAGATGTCCACCAGCCGGCCCCACTACATACCCGGGGCTCTGGGGGTGCATTGGTAAGTAGGGGGTGAGTGGCACATCAGGGGGGCAGAGTGGCACATCTAGGGGGCATAAAGCATATCAGGGGTTATAAAGCATATTAGGGGCAGGGTGGCATTTCTATAAGTAAAGTGCATTATGAATTAAGGGGGGACCTTAAAATGGCTATTGGTTTTCTGTTTCTATATAAGATACGCTGACAAACTGTATAGTAGACACCAAAAATGTTAAACTACATGTATTCCTGTTCATTAGATAAAACATTGTTTTACCATTCCACCGTGTATTTTTTTCTTTTAAAATTTTCTTTAAAATAGCACCAAACTTTAAGGGTGTGGCCTATATTCGAGCAAATACGGTATATGATTGCTAACAGCAATCATACTCCTATCTCTCCTATACTCCTATCATGCCCAGCATGTACTGTTTGCCTGGGCATGATAGGAGTGTGCGTGCTGTTACCAATCATATACCTATTAATAGTGTGTGATATATATATATATATAATATACATGGTGTTTGGGGGGGGGGGGTCATCTTCGGCTTCCTTTTTGTCCAAGTGCATCCAGAATTTTCATTTTGGTGCATCCCTAATATTTATATGCAGAGTTAATTGCCTGCAAAGCCTATGGAATCTGTTAGCAACAGCAATAGTAAGGTTGTACCAGGATAGAAACAAATTACTAGAAATATATAATTTGTACTTCAAAAGATGTGACACTTTACTCTCTATTCAACTAATGTTATCAGTTTTCCCAAAATTACCTACCTCTTAATATTCTTTCCTCGTGACAACGCAGAAAATCCCAGATCCTAACTGTGCCGTCGTCTGAGCAGGTGGCAAATTTATTGTCCGTTGGAGAAAAACTGTTACACGGAGACAAGCATCATTGGAGAAGTCAGAAATGCAATCGACATGCAATCCTCCCCTGTGATAATATTACACCAACTTGTTGTGTCCTGAGAACTGGGTTAGACAGACCTGGGTAATATTGTTAATTCTAGACTCTGCAACTGTGTAGTTCCATTACAGAAACCTTAGCTAGAGATCCCCAGCTTAGGTTCTGAGACTAAAACAAAAAGCCCTATCTGCTTATAGTGGATCTGTTGAGGATGTTGCAGATCGTAAGAGAAGCCACGTTAACTTTTTTTCTTAAGAATTACTTCTCGTTCATTTCTCTACCCTACCATTGTTGCTCGGGTCAGGCAGCCTTTTTAAACAAGGGAGGTGAAAAGGTAGATGTTTAGCACAGTAACTTGACTAGATAAGCTAGTTGGTCCAACGTGTGCCACAGTCTTCGCTTCCATGTTATACTATTAAACTAAATGTTCCACACAAGTAGGACGACTAAACAAAAATGCAGAAGCTATTGGATATGAATTTAGTGCTAAGAAGTGACAGCGGTAGATGACTTTTAAGCTTTTTTCCTATTTAATTACAAACAACCAGTCTCACATTTACCAGTTTATGGTAAGAGGTTTCGGCTCAACATACAGTCCAATTTATGATATGTCATATAGATTTATTAAATCAATGTCAAAAATGATTTAAAACGCCAATTTTCTAGTGGAAATAGCAATTATTTGGTTTTTTTTTTTTTTGGGGGTGGACACTCAACTTAAAAACTCCTGAAAAAAGAGAAACCTCAGAAAAAATCCAATGCGCACCGCACTGATAGAAAAGTTGCTGAAGTCTTTCAGACCATGGATTAGGATTAAACCTTTTGCTTCTACAGTCTGGGGAAACAAATAACCAAAACATTGGATTTGATGAGTTTGTGAACTTCCTCTCATTCTCAGTTTCTTTATGAAACTTTCTTCAGAATGGTAAGTCACATAATTGATATTCAATACTGATATTCAATGAGCCTCTTCATATTTTTTATGCCAAATCGGATATTCTACATCGCCAAGTTTCAAAGAGCAAAATGAATTTGTGGAAGAACAGTATGTATCGTCACTGCAGAAGTGGTATTTTCTTGCGTTGAAACCATTACATTGTTGATTTACTCGTGGGTTTTAGGTAGTTGCCCTGTTGGATCACCCAACTTCTATTTATCTCCTAATGGGAGTCAGATGGCCTAACATTCTTACGCAGAATGTCTTCATTAAAGATAATTTATTTTCCTTTTGAGGTAAATTGTCTCCATTGACGGAAATTTTTTTTATAGTCAACAAGGGTTTTAGAAATACTTCTGTAACTAACCCTTTACAATCAGTGGCAAGCTACAGCGGGTGCACAGCGCCCAGACACATGGTAAATGAGGCGATAAGCAAGGTCATGTAACTCCAAGGTCATACGGCCAGCAGAGAGTGCAAGGGGCATGGAAAACAAGGCTCCACTAAAGGTAAGAGCGATGGGGAAGGACTGGGAGGGAGACGTGTGAGCTACATGTATAACGGGAGAGAGTATGTATGTCTGTGTATGGTGTTACCCCCGCCACAACCAATGATGTACCAGGTACAGTATGAAAAGATGCCCCTGAAGGACTGACGTACCTGGCATGCCAGACTACAGCAGATACCCCGCATGTCTATATATACACATACACGCAAAATTTGTGTGGGTACGCTAAATTAGAGAGGGGAGGACGACATGGGTAACACGAAAAACTGCTCTGGAGCTGTAGCATAAAGTAGCCTCAGTTCTTAAGGGGGTTAAAGTAGGTTTGTGTAAGTATGGTATTATTTAAAGGTTTAGATGTAATGTAAGGAAGTTTTATTTTCCTGCAAGGGTGGCAGATAAAAGTAATCAAGTGAGGTAGATTAAACATTCACGGGACAGGCATAAATCTATCCTGAATCTATGGCAAGACCAACGACTCATTAAGTTACATCAGGAAAAATGTGTAGACTAGATGGACCTAATGATCGTTATCTGCCATCAAATTCTAAGTGTTAGAGAGTGTATGCATGGACGTATGTAAGTATGGTGTTAAAATGAGCATGTGCCACTGTATGACAGTATCAGCATATGGCACTAGAGCATCTTGGGTGAGGAAGAGGAGGGAGACCGTGTATAGTGACTTAGCTGAAGATGAGATCAAATATAATGACGAATATCTGCAGCAATCCAGGTAATCCCAAAGGGTTCATACTTTCTCCTGCAGCTGTATGTGACCAAAAACGAAGGCCACTTTCTCTAGTCACGTGTCTAAAATGCTGTGGATTGAAATATATGTTGGATACATTTGTAATTATTTCATACATTTTTGGAAACTGAATTTAAAGTTCAAATCTTCATTTATCTTTCAAAGCATGCATATTGGATACAGTCAGGTCCATAAACATTTGGACAGTGGCACAATTCTCACAATTTTGGCTCTAACATCACAATATACTTGAAATGAAGCAATCAACGCGTGGTGACAACTGCCTGGAGTCTGCATCACATGTACATCACCAAATTCTGGGTTTCCTCCCTGGCGATGCTTTGCCAGGCCTTTGGCTTCAGCAAATGAAATGCATGTTCAGTTGGGTTGAAGTCGGGTGACTCGGCCATTGAAGATTATGCCACTTCTTTGCCTTCGCTGTATGTTTTGAGTCATTGTCCATCTGTACTGTGAAGCACCGGCGTATAAGCTTTGAAGGATTTGGCTGCATCTGAGCTAATAATATAGCGCTATACACTTCGGAATTTGTCCTGCTACTTCTGTCTGCAGTTACTTCATCGATAAACACTAGTGACCCGGTTCCATTGGCAGCCATATATGCACGTCATAACACTGCCTCCATGTTTTACAGAGGATGCGGTATGCTTTGGATCATAAATCATTCCTTCCCTTCTCTGAACCCTTCTCCTCTCATCATTCTGGTTTAGGCTGATCTTAGTTGCATCTGTCCAAAGAATATTGTTCCTTCCTAGTCTTGAGGGTTATTGGTGGTTTGCCCCCTTTTGGTATACCCACAGGTATTTACTTTCAAGTCTTCTCTTGATTATAGACAATAATATTCCTACTTCCTGGAGAGTGTTCTTGAAATAACTAGATGCTATGAAGGGGTTTTCTTCACCAAGGAAATAATTCTGTCATCCACTACAGTTTCCTTCTGTGCAGACCTTTTGGTGTGGTTGAGCTCACCAGTGCATTCCTTCTTCAGAGTGTACCAAAATCTTGATTTAGCCACTCCTAATGTTAATGCTACCACTTTGGATTCTTTCGGCATAGTGATGGCCTGCTTTACTTCCATTAACAGCTCTTTGGACCTCATATTGAGAGTTCCCAGCATCAGTTTCAAAATGCAAATTCCACATTTGGAATCAACTCTAGATCTTTTAACTGCTTAATCGCTAATGAAATGAGGGAACAACCCGCACCTTGCCACAAAATAGCATCTCAGTCAATTGTCCCTTGAAAAGGAGAGGACTACATATAACAAGTGCTATAATTCCTAAACTACTTAAACTATTGGGCTGTAAAAACTCTCAAAAGAAAGCCGAAAGACTGCACTTTATCAATCACATCTTCATTACGAAAACTGAAAAAGCTTAGTCACATCTTCATTACGAAAACTGAAAAAGCTTGGTACCTTACATTACCATCTACAAGTCAAACCATGGGATTTTAATGTATATATATATATGTATATATATATATTTGCATATTTTACAAGATACTTTGCTCTACAGTTGAAATGTAGTTCTCACTGAATCAAAATTCAAACTGGCCAAAAGAAAAATAAGATTTTTCTGTGGGGAGGGCAATAATGTCTTACATTTTTGCAGCAAAATAAACATTTCCAACTTACGAATTGCATACATAAATATTTATATTAAATCCTGAGGGTGGTCGAAGTAACCATCGCATTCAAATATGCCTTTTATGTCAGTCCTCTAACTAGGTATCTAGTATCAAAACCTTGCTAATGGGGAGAGGCCAATAACCTCTCTCGCCAATCAATTTCAGTCTTTGTGGATGTAATTTGGTTTAGGTTAGAAATTATAATCTAAATATGTATCTAAATTTCTTTGAGGGCACATCATTTTCTTAAAGGCACCAAGTATAATTTTAAGCTTTGTTGAGGTTGCACTGGACTAGACCCACATCCAACTAAGCTCTGTTGTGATGAGCTATTGAAGAATCCACAAAAATTTTCTCTGAAGAACATGGGACAAGACTGAAAAACTATGCTCAAGTCGGTTAATGATTTGGGCTAAAAGGCAGGAGGCTATGCTTGCTTACCCCTTTATTCAATATGGTCTCTCTCTAGTGGCTGCTTTGCTTTCAACAATTTCCATAGCTTAAAAAAAACAAGGTATGCTCTTATTACTTTTCGATTGCATAGGTGTCAAATAGGAATGAGTTTCTTTTCATATAATTTAAAATAAAAAAACTATGGGCTTCAAGTGTTGGCTGTGTACTTTATATTTTCCAACAAAAACCTTCACCTACATGGAACCACTTACTCAATTTACCAACTTTCTGCTACTTAAGCTATTTGATGACATCACAGCAATTGCTGGAAGCTGCCATCATGGGATTTTTACTTGGTGATAAACTCAATGGAAGTGGTTTGGTTTTGCCATTTTGTCACAAGAAACCGTGTACATAAACTCACAGATCCATTGAAATATTAGCTTACAGTGATTTCCAACACATGAATTTCTTCCGCAAGGAGAAGAGTGTTCTTTACAATGCATACTTTATAAGTAGCGAGATGAAATGTTTCATGTCATCGCAGCTCACTGGGGTCTATTAACTAAAGATAGAGTTTGCAGGAGAGTTGTAACTTCACTATACATTATGAAGAGCCAGCTCTGCTGGAGAAGGAGGGGTGCTGGCCCTGTATAATACAGTCAAATCCATTAAGGTTCTTGACTAACTTGCTAGTGATGTATTATGCATAGTGACATGAGTTAAAACCAGACCTCCTTTCGGTGAATATGCCCCAATGTCTGATGAACACCTTAGTGCTACAGGATTCTGCTGTCACTGACCAGTATCATCAGAAAATTGCCTCAACAATTATTCACTGCCACTTCAAAACTGTTTTTTGTTACTGTATCATATTAACAAACTATATCTTAAGGCCGCACAATTAAAAAAAGTTTCTATTGAAGCCCTCTTTTCTCAACACATCTTAGTTTGTATCCTTATTCTGTCCTACTCCATTTCCCCCCCCCCACTAAAACTATGTTTCATTGACACTAAGGTTAAGAGGTCATGAAAGGGAATCCCACGATGCTTTCATGATTTTGTTATTGTGCTACAGTATTTTAAGAATATGTAATGTTTATCACAAAGTTTCATAAAATAGCCACTATTAGTATGTTTCAAGTGAGTACTCACCTATCCTTGATCCTCTATTTGAGAATTGAGTTATGACCTGGAACCATCTTGAAGATCAGAAAAGAGCATTGATCGCATCATTTGATGCAGCATGCAATGTGATATACATATTTAAATCGCAAAAATCAAACACCCTTAATCTATGTAGTGTATTGTCACAAATAGCAAAACTGGTCTATTTTTAACAATACTCTCCTTTCCTATACCAGTGCATCAGCCTAATGCCATCCCATACAAATCTCAGATAGAAAAGGTCATACTCAACAGAAGTAAACACTGGATATACTGCCTGTAAACCACACTTGGAATACCAGACATATCCATGTAATAGTAAGTATTAGTAAGTTTCACTGCTCTTCTGTTACAAGAAACAAAAAACAACATATTACTTACAACAAAATAATTATATATATATATTTAAAAAAAAAAAAAAAAAAAAAAAAAAAAAAAAAAAAAAAAAGATTGTGGTATTTATTCTTCAGCATCATTGCACCCCCTTACTCCTAAATGCCCACTTCCCTCTTCTATGCTATCGTTTCCTTGAATTGAAGTTTCCAGCACCTCTACTGTATACATATTCATAAATATATGAAAACCAATTTTGTGAAGCGGTTCACTATAACTGGGGCACTTTTAGATTGAAAAATCATGGTGTCATCCTAAAACATTGCTATAAGGAAATTCAGAAAGGGCAGGATTATGTGCAGGCATATGTTAATACATCAGAAACCAGCTGCCGCATTGAGTAGAATAATAGCATAGGAATCTTCTGAAACAATTTCTGTGTGGGCAATCAAAATGGTCCAGACATAACATGAATGATATGTACATTTGCTTTCCCTTGGAGTTTCTGTGAGTTACCGAACTGATTAGGACCAAGAGAACCCCTGTCTGACGCATGTCCCACAAAAATGAGAAATTAAACCCCTCCCCACTGCCGGCAGGTCCTAAATTGTCCAATGGTCTGAGTGGGACTGGCCCACAAGGTAGTAATGCATGAGAGTGGGAAAACTTAAAAAAAAAACAAAAACTAGGACATAAAAAATAAAATAAAAATCAGTCTATACAATTGGTCTAATATTCAGGATAGCCATGTGCACATCTCAGTATCTCTAACCACTTATGCTGCAAAATGTTTCCACTTCTGAATTTCACTTGGTGCCATGCGTTCCCCAGGTAAGCAAGGAACACACATCCAGCCGTAAAATAAATTCATCAGACCAGGCCACTCTCTGTGTCCAGTACTTATGCTCACGCGCCCATTGTAGGTGCTTTTGGTAGTGGAGAGGGGTCAGCATGGGCACCCTGACTGGTCTGCGGCTAGGCAGCCGCATACACAATAAACTGTGATGCACAGTATGTTCTGCCACCTTTCTATAAGAACCATCACTAACTTTTGCAGCATTTTGAGCTACAGTAGCTCGTCTGTTGGATTTGACCACACGGGCCAGCCTTTACTCCCCACAAGCATCAATTAGCCTTGGCCACCCATGACCCTGTCGCTGGTTCAACGATTTTCCTTCTTTGGACCAAGTTTCATAAGTACTGACCATTGCAAACCCAGTGCTGCAATTTTGTAAATCCTCTGAACCAGTCATCTAGCCATGAGAACTAGGCCCTTGTCAAAGTAGCTCAGATCCTTATGCGTGCCCATATTCCATGCTTCTAATATCAAATTTGGGGACTAACGTTCTGCCTAATATATTCCACTCACCGACAGGTGCCATAATAACAAGGTTATCCATGGTCATAACCTTTATGTATGTAGTCATGTGACACAAAAGAAGTTTTGTTGCCTTAACAGAAACCATTTCTTCAGTGTTTGTTTTGTGTGATTAAACCCGTTGAAGAACAGAAATGATACATGTTCCAAATCCACACACAAACCATTAAATACCTACAGCTCGACTTGTTTTTGCTTTTTCATCAGCGCCCTTTTCCGGAGACATTCTAGTGCAAAGCCCTGTGTTATTTGAGTGAAACTAAATACAGTGAAATCAAGAGCAAAAAACCCCCAAATATGGTCACTTTATTAGGTACATCTTGCCAGTACCGGGTTGGGCCCCCTTTTGCCTTCAGAACTGCCATTCTTCGTGGCATACTTTCTACAACGTGCTGGAAACATTCCTCAGATTATGGTCCATATGGATATGATGGCATCATGCACTTGCTGCAGATCTGTTGGCTGCACATCCATGATGCGAATCTCCCGTTCCACCACATCCCAAAGGTGCTCTACTGGATTGAGATCTGGTGACTGAAGGTAACTGAAGTACAGTGAACTTATTGTCTTTGTCAAGAAACCAGTTTGACATTTTGAGATTTGTGGCATGGTGCATTCATTAGCCTGCTGGAAGCAGCCATCAGAAGATGGGGCCAACCCTGGTCAGCAACAATACTCAGCTAGGCTGCCATGTTTAAACTTTGCTCAATTGGAAAATGTCCCCCAGACCATTACACCACCACCACTCTGAACCTTTGATACAAGGCAGGACGGATAGATGCTTTCATGTTGTTTACACCAAAGTCTGACCCTGCCATCTGAATGTCGCAGCTGGAATTGAGACTCATGAGACCAGGCAACGTTCTTCCAGTCTTCCATTGTCCAATTTTGGTGAGCCTGTGCGAATTGTAGCCTCAGTTTCCTGTTCTTAGCGGACATGAGTGGCACCCAGAGAGGTCTTCTGCAGCTGTAGCCCATCTGCCTCAAGGTTTGACGTGTTGCACGTTTAGAGATGGTTTTAACGAGTGGTTACTGTTGCCTTTCTGTCATCTCAAACCAGTCTGCCCATTATCCTCCGACCTAAACAAGGCATTTCCGTCCACACAACTGCCACTCACTGGATATCTTCTCTTTTTTCACACCATTCTCTAAGCCCTAGAGATGTTTGTGCGTGAAAATCCCAGTAGATCAGCAGTTTCTGAAATACTAAAATCAAGCCTGTCTGGCACCAACAACCATGCCAATTCAAAGTCACTTAAATCCCCTCTCTTCTCCATTCTGATGCTTGGTTTGAACTTCAGCAAGTTCTCTTGACCACATCTACATGCCTACATGCATTGAGTTGCTGCCATGTGATTGCTTAAGACAAATAGCTAATCAGCCAATTAAGGAGGTGTACCTAATAAAGTGGCCAGTGAGTGTATACATACACGCACAAAATGTTTTCTCGATCCTTCTAAAGCTCAGTTTCAGCAAAAGGTGCTGAATAGATTAAAAGTGATAAGAAAATACAGCAGAGCCTTACGCTACCAACAAAGTTGACAAGACATGTTAACATATTAGCCAATCAGTGCACAGAATAACCAGAGCATGTTTTACCGCTGCTTCTAATTTTTTTTTTTTTAATACAGTTTGATGTCCCATACAGTCTAATCTAAGAAGTGCATTCTTCATAGGGTAGGTTGTATGGGACATCAAACTGTCCCTTTAATAAAAGCATACAGAACTGTTTGGAATCAGTGGCTGACAATTTCAAGTTCTTGTATGACTAGAGATAGACTTGAAATCTATGTTTCCGGTTAATATGTTAAAAACTGCACATACATGACATTACAAAGGAAGTTGGGGTTACTTACAAACATATATACTGTATATATATTTACAGACTGTATATATTTTTAATAAAGAAAGCAGAAAAAAAAAGTATTCACAAAATACGGAAAGGACTGCCTGGCACATTGCAGAAAGTTATGTTACAAAATACAAAAATATTTAACGAAGATAATGGTTGTTCAGAACATTGCATGTTCTTTCTAAAGAAGCCGCGTTCATTCCAGAAAAAAGGAACATTATAACTTTATTTTTTATATGGGAGCCTGGATTTATAAGGAAAAGGATTTCAGTTTTGATATTTCCATTGCAAATGAGCAGCGTATCAGACATCTTTAAGACATTGCAATATCCAGTCAAAATAGCGAATGTCTAAAATCACATAACTGAAAACTACTCATTTATTATTTTACTGAAAGTTCCAATGGTTTAATGCAGCAACAAATTCTTACTGTTGCCCCTCGTATCTCCAGATGTGATGGCTTAGGCAGCTACGTGAAGCATCATTCCTGGTGTCCAAGCGGCCATTAGAGAATGGGGGCTGCAGCCCTCAGTTGACTACCTCACTGAAGGGTGGCTTGGATGTGAATGTGCGGGAAGTATTTTCTTAGGTGGTTTCAGAGGGGGGATATCGTTCTGTACATATTTCATAAGATTAAAATAATTACATGCCTGGCACTCTTTAGAGACATAAGCGCAATAAGTATTGGAAGATTAAAGACAGCCGAGGCAGAAAACCATATAGTAAATACAGGAAACAAAAAAGAATCGTGGCTATTAAAGCAGAGAAATGACTTGTCTCTGATGGCGAGCAAACAGGTGGTTTAAATAACAAATGTAGCTGATACTGATGGCATGAATTGCCTGTACTTCAGAATCATTCAATTCTAAATTTGGATGTATTCACAAATTATATTTATCGCTCACCAAGCCCAATACCAGCTCGGAAAAGTGATGAAAAACAAATATTTTTGAATATCTGATAAAGTGCACCTTGCTACTTTCATAACTTGCAAGCCTAGCCTGAAACTAAGAGACCTCAGGAAAATAAACCTGTTTTATAAAGTTGTCAGCTATTAAGGCCACTAAGACTTTTTGTTTGTTAGCGCTTGTTGTCAATACAGTCAAAATGCTGCCAGACCACATTGGTCAAAAATAAAATACTCTTCCTTCTCTTGGGATCTACAGGATTGCCCCACTCATTAAAATGGCAAAGTGTCACTTTAACATAAACATTTTAAAGTGAAAGTGTATGCTTTAACCCGTCTATTATCTCTGCGCCATCATGAAACCAGGATAGCGATAAAAGCTACAAATATGGTTGCTGGGAGGTCCGTGAGTTTATGCCACAGGACGCTCTTTGCATGATCTGGGACAGAATCAAAGACAGCCTGGACGATCATGTACCACCCAGGCATTCATATTGAAAAATACATGAATTGGCACATTTAGAAATTTAGCTGGCGCTATGTTTATAAGAAAAAAAAACTAGTAATACATTTTTAACTTATAGGGACCCCTCAGTGATGCCACCATGAAATAATCAGGGTATTCCCTGCTCAATTCTTATCTTTGAACTGCCAAGTTTATTCCTTCAAAGAGGAAGCTACTAAACCCCTCCAACTCTGTAAATGTGCACCCTTCTTAAATACTTTACTCCTCACCACTTATTCACCTCACAATCATCCAAACTGACTGGCATATGTCTTCGTGACCTTCCTTCTCCACAGCGACCAATGCTGGACTCCTTCCCTGACTTATACATTTCATTTCAATTTCTGTCATTATACGGATTGCACATTTTGTCGTACTAAAGTCCTCGCAGAATGCCACTAGCTAACAATCCACACAGAAACTGCCTCGGAAGCACCTAATGCAAGGAGAGGGTGGAATCTAGTGTCTGCTAATGCTCCACGGTGAACCTGGACCTACCCGCATAATATATATATATATATATAGATTCTCTGCTCGACAGTCAAGATGTAGATTCCAACCTTTAATCTCAACTGCTGTGCCTGCCAACGTCCAGCTCTATTTAATTATTTATTGACTTGTATAACGCCATCATATTACACGGTGCTCTAAAATCTGCCTGTTTATGTTCATGTAGCAAAGTATGCCCTGGAAGCCATTATATCAAGAGGAACAAGTACAAGGATAACGTCTGCAGAGCTGAAACGGTCTGTGTAAAGCATTAATACAATAATTCAAGGGATTCTTGTTAGGATGTGTCAGAATTGTCTCATGTCATTTATGAATGTAAATATCCAGATGCATATTGATTTGCCGTACTTTCAGATTGTGGTGGCATTGTTGACGGAAATCTGTTAACTATTTTGATGCAAACACGGTGTTACAAGAGAAAGGTGAAATAGTAATTTATCAAGAAAGGGGCAGTATTTTGAAGACATTACTAAAGACCTCCTATAACTTTCCCCGTGTGTGACTATTTTCTCAAAGCCTTTGTACTTAGGGAGAAGATTTCTTTTTTCTTTTATTAGCATGTGTATGAGAAGGTCAGCTTTTATTACTTGGATGCGCGCTTTATTTAGCATCTCCGGACTATTAAACATACTGAACTCTTTATTAATAAAGAAAAGATCTCGGCATACACAGTGCGAGTGAAAAATGATATACATTGCTGCATTAGTGCAAGAGGTAGAGGAGAAATAAATGTTCAGAAGATCCTGCACAAGACTGACTGAACCCTCCCACCATAACATCCTAAAGTGAAACCCACCACATTTGTTGGAAGTACATATAGACCACTGGGGGAGGATACCAATAGAAACTATGCAAAAGTGTAGAGTTGTTATAAACCTGGCTTCTCTAATCGCCTCCTTATGCGCCTGGAACATCTTGACGTTGTTCATGTTGGACTGCCAGTATTTCACGTAGCCGCTGTGGTCCGCAGTCAGCATCCACATGTCATTGTGTGACCATGTCATGGCACGGACTGGGCTATCGTGAGCCTGTAGAAGATAAACAAGAGGGGGGACACCGAATTTACCAATACCATAGAGTCTACACATCTCTATAGGATCGTGTGCTTGTACCTTCCATAACTACTTAACATTCACCATGTAAATTTTCTCCAGGCCCAGAACACAATTAAAGGTAAAATGTTCCGCAAACTCATCACAGGACAATGTATGGGCTAAAGAATGTACACACAGGTACACGTGTGATGTCTGCAAATTCTATTGCGAAATAAAAGTAATGTGAGATGCCAATGCCTAGTGCTAATGTCAGCACTTACCTGTAAAATAGTTTCAAAATTAAAAGTGAGCCCATTCCACAAAGTAAATTCTCCACTTGATGCTCCAGTTACCAAGCGGCGGCCTTCAGGGGTCCACTAAAACAGAGAAATATTACAAAGTAGTATTACACCACTCTTCTTCCCAGAGCATATACTCAGATAGGACACCGTGCTCACAAGAGCAAACATTCCTAATGCTAGATACTCACTCTGACTACAAATACCGGACATTTCACTTTGTTGGTTGATGTACGCACAAACTTGGTTGTCACAGCATTGAGTGGGTTGTTGACCATCCCAATGGGAGGAACCAGCTGCAAAACAAGACATTGAACTTGACCAACACAAAAATTGGTTGTATAAATCTATTCTCTTTACATATGCAGATATATACCATATATAATCTCTATAGATATCATTACAGAGTGGTTGGAAACAGAAACCAGAATGGGTATTTTAGATTACAATATTTGTCCATTCTCTACAAGTTAACAGTAGGAAAAACCAACAAACCAAAAATTCAAATGCAAGGAAAACTGTATAAATGCACCTAAAGAACATAAGATAACCAAGAACTGTAATATATAAACATTTAAGAAACCCCGAGCAGATACTCACATCATTGTAATAGCCGCCATCAGGCTGGATGGCTCTCATGTCCCTGTGATCTCTCTGCCACACACGATTCTGAGAAGAAAACAAAACCAAGAGCTTCAGTAAGCAGACTTGCAGATTATACCCACAAACATTACTGCTTTCAGACAATGCAAAGCATAAGGTGTTAGGATCTTTAACGCTAAACTTTGTGAACAAGAAGATTTTAATTTTGAGTAGTGTCAATACTTTAGTTAACAGATGACATATAAACAATCTGTAAAAAAGGGGGGGAAATCCAATATATGCCAGAGATAACCAGAGAGTAGGAAGTATAGTTTATTAATTGGCCACGGCACAATCTACAGCTTATAGTAGACACAGAAATCTGTACAGAAAATAAAATACCTCAAGGTATTTGATGACAGAAGGGTTGTAGTCTATGGTCTTGCGGTTCACAGCCTTGCGCATGCGCTTCCCATCGAAGGTGAGCTGCTGCATGGCCTGTTGCTGCGCATAATCGGGGCGCTTGTAGAAGAGCTGACGGGGAGCCTGATGCTGGAACCGTGGCATGTGGAAAAACCGAGGGGGAGAGCCAATTTCGGTTGCCATGGTAAAGGCGGACAAAATGAGAGATATGGAAAACTGTAAACGCAAGTGTGTATTTCGTTAGAAGACATGATATCCATTTCAGATTTTATATTATACTGAAAGATGCACACATATTTCCAAAACACATGCCAGAACCCACTGGCCCCTTCTGACATTTGCCAGCTAATTCAGTGTATGTTGCAATGTCACGATACACGCTCCACTTTATGGGTATGCAGATGACAGACAACAACCTTATGACACGACAATCTGCAATATAGCGGCAAAACATTGTTGTAAATTCCACTTGTACCGCTGATTAAAGTTAGGATTACTTTTGTGTTTAAAAGGCTTTTCCCATGAGAGGAGTCTGGATGAACACATTTCCTGCTAGCCACTGCAGCTGTCCCATATGAATGCTCCCAGGGGTCTGCTGAGACCACCCATGTGCATGGTCAGAAAGCACACCTACTGAGTTTTTTGTTTTGTTTTTTTAAAATCAATGATTGGCTGCACTGAGAAGCCAAGATGTGAGCGGTAAATCAGACTGCTGAAGGTCTGAGCACTGCAGCTTCTCCTTTAACGTAATTTTAATAAACAGTTAGGTCCTTGAATATGCATTTTTCATCGGTGGAGCCACGTGGGACACTAGACTGTGTAATAACATATTTCATGAATGTTTAAGACAAATCTAAAGCAGCATTTTCTTACCTAGGGCACCATGTGTGACAGATTGTACAGTATGGTACAATCAGCAGTTAAATACCACATACATTTTTTTTCAATAATGCTTATTCATTCATAAATAATTTGATTATTGGGTGCAAATATGGAAAAACATCGATAGTCGTAAAATTTTTTGTAGGCAAGCCATACCTAACCTTCCCTGTAGTAAGCTGGAACACAATCACATGATGTCATCGTTCCAATCAGCATAACAAAATATCCCATAGCCCTTCGGGCTAGATATGCTTTCAGGGATATCCCTTCATTACTTTCAAATGTCACAATACGAGATCATACATTGGAACAATTTAACCCCTTTCGGACCGGCGTTGGAAAACTGGGTCTTCCCTTGAAGACCGCAGTTTTTGTTTTTTTTAAATATTTAAATTCCGTGCTTGTGATTCGCTGCAAAGCGATCACGTGCACGGAATTGAGGGGGAGCAGCCGCCCCTCGCGATCCCAGCGTTCAAAGCGACGCTGGATCGCGTATCATCGATGGCGTACCTGGTACGTCCCGGTCTGCCGGTGACCTTTGACCCGGAAGTACCAGGCATGTCCCGTCTTGAAAGGGTTAAAATTTTGTCTGACTACAACATTTCACCTTGCATCTGACATCTAAAAATGAACATATACTGGGACATTAGACCACTATTAAAGAGGTAGTCATGACAAAAAGAACCCGGCCCCCCCGTATAGTCAAGCAAACAGGCAAGATGGGCATGCATGAGTTTCCCCAATGTTTGTGCCCGTGCAAAGAGCATACAGCATTGGCATACTGCAAACATAAGTAAGAGGTTCGAATATCTTATGTCTTTAGAACGCTAGCCAATACGGACACAAAACACCTGCAAAGCACTTGGAAGACGGTTAAAGACTGGAAGGTTCTGTAACATATTATGCTAGTGGTGTCCTGTAAACACAATGGAATTAACCAAACCCCGTCGCTGGCTGAGAGAGGCAACATGCTATCCATTTGTATATCTATTACAATGTTACACTGTGACGTGCGTCGCTGGACCATGCAGCCCCAAGGAATAATGTTTGTTTAAGTACTTGACAAGCATCACACACACAATAGTTGTTATCCAGTGGCAGGAAGGGGCTGTTTTTGTTTTTCTGTTTTGTCCCAGACACTCCTACTATAGATATACGGCAGTAACGGAGGCGGGTAGAGAGGCAGAGCGGTGTATGGTAGGGGGGAGGAGTCAGAGGGGTGTATGGGAGCCACCCTCCCATACACCACTGTGGCTCCTCCCCCTCCCATACGCCACTCTGCCTCTCTACCCGGCTCCCTGCTGTGTCTAGTGAAGATCCGTTGCTGACAGGAGGCAGAGTGGAGTATGGGAGGAGGAGGAGGCAGAGTGGAGTATGGGA
>VKOC01000005.1:40052717-40067280 GCA_009364415.1 Spea multiplicata
CATTCAGGTACTCGGCATGGACTGCCACAATATGATATTATATTCAGCATCATGAAGTCATTCATCTCAATCTGTGACAGGGCAGCAACCTGATAAACTGAACTTAAACAACATGCGCATGAGCATACCTGCAAACTCTCAGACCCAGAGTCTCTAAGTCAGTTTCCGCTTTCTCCGGGCAGGGGAGAAGTGTTTGGCTGTGCCCACTCTTCACTGACTAAGACTGTCTACAGCTACTGCTGCCCCTTCGTGTAGCTAAATCATCCTATTGACAAAGTCACACACCAAGAGAAAGAGTGCTCCTGGTAGCCCATCTTGGGAGGTTCCCCAGTATGAGGCAAACAGACTGGTGTTAGCAATGCCCGGGCAGGTGTATTTGGCACAGAATTTATTCTACCCAAGTACTCCCGTTATGTGAATAATCTGACAGCAATGAAAACAAACTAACACATTTTTAGTAAGACCTGGAACTCTTTTTTTTCTTAATACTTCCCAAAACAAAACAATTGTTATTGCACATGCCAGTCATCAGCTACATAAACAATGAATAAATCATATACACTTTTCTGTGTAATACAGTTTTGAAATTATTTTCCTGAAATCACAAAGAAAATAAAAGGTTTCTAAATCAATTATCAAGATAAATAATAATAAATGAAGGACAGTCAAGAAGAGCTGTGCAAATTAAAGTTTAGTATTTAAAAAGCCAAATATACCTTACCGAGCAGAGCCACGTTCACAGCACCGGGTTTGCGTGGACAGAGAATGGATACAGCTGTTATTAGCCCCAAAGTTCCCTCAGAGCCAATGAACAGCTGCTTTAGATCATAGCCGGTGTTGTCTTTCCGAAGAGAGTTAAGACAGTTCAGGATTGTGCCATCCGGAAGGACCTTAGACAAGAGATTAAGAACTCTATAAACCATACAATGTACATGGACAATAGATATCACATCGAAAATGGTCTGTTTCTAGACACCACCTACTGCTTCTAATCCCAGAACCGTCCCTCGGAGAGATCCGTATCTAAGAAGCCTGAGGCCACCAGCGTTAGTGGCCAAGTTGCCTCCTATGTGACAGCTTCCCTTTGCACCAAGATCTAGAGGCATTGTATATCCTCGCCTTTCCAGGTATTTGTCCAGAGCCTCCAGAACACATCCTGCTTGGCATACCAAAGCACCTAAAACACATAAGGGACTAATATTACAAGGTAAATAAATAAAACACCATGAAGGAGTGCTATTAAACTTCATTTATTTTTTTATCCTATACAATCTCGTAACATGAATATGTTCCAAATACGCCTAAATGCCACCGCATCCTAAATTATAAGTTATACTCTCTCTGGGGTGATTGGGAATGTAAGTAATATAATTTGGTCCATTTGAGCACCTGAGTGTTTATGTCAATTGTCATGTATCTGGCACACACATTTTAACAGGATCTTTAATTACTATATGTCAACAATGATCAACAATGTGTATACATTAAAAGAGGGATTTAAAATAAATTACTTACCAGAGATATCATCAAAACTGATTACTTGGTCCATAAGAGCAGTGGAGATGAGGATCTCATCAAACACGGGGACGCTGCCCCCAACTAAGCCTGTGTTCCCACCCTGAGGGGTTACAGCCAGGTTCCTCTCATTACAATATCTGTGAAAAAAGAAGAAAATAGTGGATCTAAGTACATGTCGTGGTGATCTTATAACCCCCAAACGCTCTACATTACTTGGCACAGCAGAACATCTCTTTATATGCAACTTGTTTTACAGCAGCAGTAATACTTGTGCTTTATTTATTTTGGCCCATTTCTAAATGTTTTTTTTGTGTATGCCACATGGAGTAACATGGACCTCAAACATCATTTCCATCCTAAATAGTCTATTTTGCTCCAATTTTTAAACAAATATATACACATACTGCCGCTCAAAAGTTTGGAGAAGTCACTTGGAGAAATGTCCTTGTTTTTGAATGAAAAGCAAGTTTTGCCCATTAAAATAACATCAGATGGATCAGAAATACAGTGCAGACATTGCTAATGTTGTAAATGACTATTGTAGCTGTTTTTAATAGAAATCGTCATAGGTGTATAGAGGCCATTTATCACTCCCATCACTCCTGTGTTCCAATGGCATGTTGTGTTCACTAGTTTAAAAGGCTAATTAGTGTCAGAGAACCCTTCTGCAATTATGTTACAGCTAGAGATTTCCTTGTTTCCATTGAAAACAACTAAGCGACCCTAAACTTTTGAACAGTAGCGTATATTTCAGATATATAGAAATATGTGAAAATCTACCAATTTAAAGGTGGTTACCTTAGGATCTCAGACACTTCGTTTGTATTTTGAGGTCTAAGAAGCACCTTGCTGTGACCTAAAATAAATCCAGAGGACCAAGTTACATTAGTGTATGGGAAACATGATAAAACAACTTCATATATATATATATATATATATATATATATATATATATATATATAAACTAGAATGATTGGAATTACATGAAGAAATGAATTATTGTTCAGCCTGTCCTTCTGTAACTGGAAACATTAGATTCCAAAATTTGAAATTTAATAAAAAGGACATTTTAACAGGGTCAGGCATATCTACACAGAAATTAAAAGCCAGAAAAATAAATAAACGGCAAGTTGCTTGATTTTTCTGGGATCTAGGAAGACGTGTTCATTGAGAACAAAAAAAACAACCCAGTGGGCCGAGCCTGGCTTGGCCCGACTCATGAACATCCCCAGGAACTCATCGGGCTTCCTTTCGGTTGAATTTTATTTATACAGCACCAGCAGGTTCTTTAGTGCAGAGAATATAAAGTTACTGGAACAGGCCACGGTCCTGGTAAAATGCGATTCATTTGGTTATATCGCTGGTATTCTATTTTCTTTGTTTTGTTCAGGATATCCACATGTATTTATGTATATGTTACATTGTATTTATTTAGTTGGTTGGTTATAGTTAGAATGTTGGGCCCCTGTTTTCAGAATATTATTGGGACTGCATTATACTGACTTGCAGGGTTACATTGTAATATTTCATGTTTCCACCCTGTATGTGTATTGGGAATGGCTTACTGTCTAGTCTGTCTAATCCCTTCACCTCTGTTGTGCATTTGCCATTGTTGTATGTGTGATGAGATTAGCCCGGCGCCGATGTTCTTTGTGTCATTGTGTTTTGTGTTATGTTAATCTTTTCCTGTTTCCTGTGTCTGTCAATTTCTCCATGTAAAATGGTTATATGAACCATGCCTAGTCCCTGTGAAGTGAGTGCTCTTGCTTCACGACTGGTGTGACGTGTTGTGAAGACCCTCTTTCCCTGGAGGAGCGCGTTTACTCTGTGAATCGGAACCGATACCCATCTTGTAGCTAGCTTTTGCTATGAGGAAGGGGCAGCGACAGAAAGGACAATAAGGAGAGTATCCTGCTTCTATGAGGTTACAGGCGAGCTCATCCACCTTAATGTTCAGCACTGTACCCAATTGTCTAGTAATTTAACAAACACAGCTTTGCTAACAAATAAATACATAAAACCCACACTTCTTGATGCTTCATTGCATACATCTTACCACGTACTGTGCGGAGCCAATCAATGTTATGGCTTCTCAGATCGTCTTCCTCCGTGACTACTCTTCCTGGAACCAGTTGCTGGAAGTAGTTCAGGTCCTGAGCTGTGACTTGGGAAAATGGTAGACGGGACACCTTATAACGCTCCGACGTGAGAGGGGGGTCCACAGGCTTTACACTCAGCAGTCTACATCCTGAAGCTATGGCAAACTGCTCCCTGCATGGCTTAGCCATTCGGAGGATCTTTGTCATTGTCCATGTCCTGGAACACCACCTGAAGGGCACTCCGAGTTCAGAAAAAGTCATAACTACCCTACAATACATAAAGATGAGTCAGTATATGAACAAGAAGTTCGGTAATAAAGCGGCGTATAGGTTACAGAACGTTTAGTTGTTAGCATGTACATGAGGCAAATACAAGGATGGTACATGATTTGGAATGGCCCATGTACATGTACTTGGTAATGAAACTACTCTTCCTAAAGACTTCCACTGTGGGAGTGAACGAGCAGCAATGAAAGATCATTGTAATCCCATACAAAGATTACGGTGGCTCTCTACCATCCGGGTGTCAGGATCCCAGGTTCAGCGTGGAAACGGGAGAATTTGTTGAGACATTAAAAGCAGGCATTTATGCAGAATCCCTTTATGGTCACACACCTTATCTCGTATAGACCGATTGTGGTTACCGTAGTATTCTTAAATCATTCTTAAAAAGGGTAAAGAGATTCAACAAAAACAATTATCACAATCAGCGTGGGAAATAACCATCTGCTAGGGGTCTATAGTCTATAAACAACGTGGCAGATTCCATTAAAGGCTCTGAAAGTAAGTATCGTGTTGCTGATTTTGGTTAATGATATCAAACCTATGGATTCTCGCCGATGCCTATACTGAAGTAATGGAGCCTGATGTAACATTTTAACCAAATTTGAGGAAGGCAGACCTTAAAAAATTGTCTTAAGAGAGCAAAGAGATAACTGTATCCATACCTACCAACTGGTTCTTTCTCACGCCATACAATATACAGTAATATTGCTTATTTTAGAATGGATTAGATGGACTGAAGATAATTCTTGGCTGGAACTCTGTGCGAGTGGAAGAAAGGCATTCAGGATTTTCTTGGGGGGGGGGCTCACACTATTTTGTTTATTAACTATAAATAGAAGAACTGAATAATATTTATACAAAAACAGCGATATACAGTTAGGGAACATACACTTTATGTCCTGTTACACTTTTTTGTTTATGAATATGTTTATTTATGTTAGGAATGGCACCAAATGTTTCTTTTTTCGTTGACTTAAAATGAAATTCTTAACATGTGTTGTCGATGCTTTTTGTACAGATGCAGGAGCCAGCCATAAAACACGGGAGCTGCTGCGCTCCTACGGCAGGGTGACATGATTTCACATTACGTGACCCGCTGAAAATTTGTTACCTATGCATACCTCCCAACATTTCAAAAAGGGACACTTTTTCACGATATTCTTGTAAGAAACTTTTATTTCTTTATTAATTCATGTAAACTATTTTTTCAGATTTATTAAAAGCTATGATTGAGAATTTTTTGTTTTTTATTTTTATTTCCTTTTATTTGCCAGCCTCCCCCCCCCAGTTATGCATATCTCTCCCCAGGCTTGCCACTCTGCCCCCATAAATGCCTTATACCCCCTATATGACACTCTGCCTTCCTGATATGCCTTATTCCAGTGCTGCGGAATCGGCCGGCGCTTTATAAATAAATGTAACGTAATACCCCCTAAATGCCGCTCTGCTCCATGATATGCCTTATACCCCCAATATGCCTTACATCCCCTATATGGCACTCTGCATCCAGAAATGCCTTATACCCCCTATATGGCACTCTGCCTCCAGAAATGCCTTATACCCCCCCCCCATATGACACTCTGCCTTCCTGATATGCTTAATTCCAGCGCTGCGGAATTGGCGGGCGCTTTATAAATAAATGTAACGTAATACCCCCTAAATGCCACTCTGCTCCATGATATGCCTTATACCCCCATATGCCACTCTGCCTCCAGAAATGCATTATAGCTCCCTCTGTCCCATGATATGCCTTGTAACCCCCTAGATGGCAGAATGGCATATAGGGGTATAAGGCATTTCTGGAGGCAGAGTGACATAAAGCCATATCATGGGGCACTCTGCCTCCAGAAAAGCCTTATGCCCCCCATATAACACTAACCCACCCCCGACTTGATGGGGCCGCAGGTGGAGGCCGTTTATTCGTACCACGTCTTAACCCCTTAAGGACAATGGGCGGTCCCTAAACCCATTGAAAAATTTTGAGCCCGTACATGTACGGGCTTTGTCATTAAGGGGTTAAAAGGGGTGGGACGAAGATCTGAGGCACGGTGAGTGCACGCCAGCCCCTTTAATTTCATTAGACGCCGGTGGCCGCCGGTATCCTGGTGGGCCAGCCCGGCCCTGGCCTCACCCAGGGATAGGCAGGACAGAGACCCAAAATCGGGACTGTTCCGCCTAAATCGGGCCAGTTGGGGTGCATGCCTATGCATAATATATTTACAGTTATAATTTCACACCTAGTGTCACAGTCTTCATTGCACAGTCCTGATTTCCAGGCAGTGAGGATCATGGGCTAGTTGAAAAGATCCTCTGATATAGGGAGCTGTAAGATAAATGGTGTGTGGTGTTCCATGTAGCCACTCCACAGACATATCTGGGATCTCTCCAGGTTTGCCTGCTTCTCTGGTTCTCCAGGTTGAAACCCAAATCCTCCGGGTCACAGAAGAGGGCCCTGACACGCTCCACTCCCCGCCCATTTGCCTCTTAAATTTGGGTGTGTCCTGCAACATCAGCCAGAACGCCCACTGATGTCCACATCCCCAAACCCAGGTGAGATGGGGGGTATGCATTAATGATATATTTTAACCCAAACGGTGCTTTTATCACTGGTACATCAAATTCCTTAATTCAATACTACAACAGAATGTTTGTGATGGACCATTAAAGGGGTTAATATTTAAAGACTCTCTGGGTCAATTCATTGTCCAAATGCTCATAAGTAATCATCCGTTAACAAAAAGCATTTTTCTGCATTGTGTATTCATGAAATTCAAATTGATATATATATGGTATATAGGTGCGGAATTATTCAGTTATTCTGAATAATTGATTGCCTCCCACTCTCTCTTATGTACTGTTGCCTTACTTGATCAGCACAACTTAAATGTTTCCAGAATAATAAAATCTACATTGGATTCCACAGCTGTCTCAATCCCCGAACTGAGTCACCAAGTGCGCATGGAACATTTTGATTTATATTCCTCCTATCTAAGTAAATTACTGTCCCGTGTCCTGCCAATTTTTAAAATTGGTGCATACAATGGAACACTAAACGGTTAAAATTACACACTGTATAAGGGGGGGATAAAGAAAATGTACATGAATCTGTGCAAATACGGTGCAACATTATATGGTGCCGATCAACATCGTATCTGTCTAGCAAATTATTTGCACAATAAACAAAGTAATCTTCAGTGCAATGTCCTGTGAGTGGTTACTCCCTTCCATCCTTGGATTATGTTCCAGACTATTCCAAATTTAAAAGCCACTGTATTCATTAATATTTGAATGTGCTTGTGTGCGGTTACATATGTGTGCTGTGTGCTGTCCAACCATCATACGCACTTTAATGCATAGAATAGCTGAGCGTCATCTTATACTTTGCCTTTCTCTATAAATGTATATTATAGGAATATTTTCTGTATTCAAGTGCATCAATCCCACTGAGTTCTAAGAAAGCACTTTTCTGCCAGCGAGTGGCTGCTTCTAGCATCCAAGACTAGCGAGAGGGGGGGAGGGTACAGTCTTACTTAGTAAGTACCTTCATGTGCATTTTTTGTTGGTGAGGCTGTTTGGGACAGTAGACTGTACCTTTAAATTCAATGTAATCACTGTTAGCATATAGAGTGCAAACAACCAATCAGAAAGCTTGCACTTCCTGAATAAAGCACGAATGGACAAGAGGCTAGATTTCCATTTCTAGAGGCATACTGACTAAGCAAGGGGTCTGCAGGTTACTTGAAGGTTCACGATGAGTTCACGATTATTATTTGTTTTATATAGCTCCATCAAATTCCGTAGCGCTGTACAATGCAAAGTTACTACAGCATGTGACTTCTTGAAAGCCATCCCTTTGTGACACATTGTGTACTATCATTTAGAAGACGTGTGACTACTTAATCACCTGAGTAATTTATAGTACCCAGTTTTTATAGTACCCAGTAGAACATCATACCTGCCAAGTGCATCGTTTTGTGGGTTATGGGACATTACTCAGTAGGGTATTGTCCAGCAGCTATTAGGTAAGAGCTACAGCTGATAGCAACCATTGTCCAGTGAAAAGAGATACACCAGTGGGTACCCCTCAAAAGATTACTATTAATGACTTGGCGTATGCCAAGTAAAAAAACAAGAATTCCCCTCCCCATAAACGTACCCCCAAAACCCTGCATATAGGGAAAGGGAGGGCCAAATAAAAAGAAAATCAGCATAATACTAAATATAAATTGCTACCTAACACTTATATGCAATGAGACCAACAAACAACTAATTCCGTCAGGTAACTTCACGGGTACTAAAGCCTGCTAGACACCGGCTTCATCATCGTCAGGGGCAAAAGTGCACTGCCAACAATTCTTGCCACCAATTGGCTGATTGAAGCAACCAATCAGTGGCAGGATAGCGCTTCCAGTGAAGACAGCGGGGGCAGTTTCTACACGTGCCCTGGGGTCTAAATAGACAGTAAGGGGAAATGCATATAATTTATTCCGTAGGAGCCTCCAATGCATTTGTAAGGGGGGGCACCTTAATGTTAGCGTTTCCGAGACGGGGTTTGAAATATAGCCGTTTATATGAGGTCATTTTGACAGAGGACTAATTGTTTCAGAGAGAAGGCTAGGGCCGGGGATTTACCATTACATTTTATATACCTTTTGTGACCTATTAATAGTGAGTTATACAACTATGCAAGGCACTAAAAATAATCATATATTTATTATACATGGTTCAATGTACAGCTCTCCTGGTATTTCTCTACATATTACTGCGATTATTAGAAGACACTGAGCAAACATTCTGCGCTCCTAGAGAAGCAGGACATTAGCGGAAGAGATGGAGTCAGGGGGGTATGTAACACAAGTGCCTTCCGCCGCCTCCGCGTACATTGCAAACTCCATGCTATAAAGCTGAATAAGAAAACCCCAACCAACCAATCTAGTGACCGCTAGTAACCCCGAGCAACAGACGCGTCACAAAACTCATACCCGCCAACCTCTGAGCGTTAGCCAATTACTGAATGCGTACCATCTGAAGCCTCCTGATGTCCCAGAGAGCTAATGTTCTATTGGACGATTAGATGCTGTGGCGGAGTAAGACTGGGGCTTGATGGTGCATGGGAAACAAACAAGTGGGTCACTTTGTATTTCCGTCTCGCGATGCGCTTTTCCGCTATAAACGGTATATGATTGGTACAACGCTACACCTCACCCCGACGTTACGTGCAGATTCGGTGGTTTTAAGTGCAGCTTTCGTGGCGTTTCTATCGCCGCTGACCGCGCACAGTTTCTGCACTGCTATAGGCAGCCTCAATAAGCGCCCATTATAATCGTCTTCGAAACCCCCATGATAATGTTTCTGTGTAATAATCTCTATGGCAGGCGGTGGCCAAGGACACCTACATCCCTCCGACTGAATAATAAAGTTAGACCACGGGTACAAACCTGCGTGGGTCCTCCAGTCGGGTGCTGCCGACAGTATGGAGGACGCAGGCTTCAGGCCCGCCCATACCCCGTAGCCTAGCATAGACCATGCCAAAGGGTATGTCTCAGTGATCAGGGATCACCGAGAAGGATCTGTGCAGCTCCAGCCCTAGAGGCCGGGTTAACAGAAGAAACAACCAGCCCCTGGCCAGCCACCTATCCTTATATGCATCACTGTACTTACCGTATGCATTGCAGTGACACGCTAAAGACTTCCAAAACCAGAGCAGGGGATTAAAATGCACATAGTGATAATAATAAGATGGTGGTAGATAAAGGGAACAGCCTTCCTGCAGAGGTGTTGGAGGCTAACTAGATAAGAGAATTTAGACACGCATGGTACTGGCGTGTGGCTATCCTGACTAAGACAAAACTGCAGACTAGGTGGACTGGGACTTACCTGCTGTGATAGCGCATGTTATTTGTAATGTTTTATGAAAGTATTTACGCATATATCTATTTAATCCTGTGCACTATCACTCTCACTGTGCTATAAACACAATCTCAAGAGTATATACTAAAAATATAACTATATATTACACATCATACACTTGTTAGCCTCCCCCGCCCTATGAAATAAATAAAACCATGAAAACTAGTTTTTTTTTTTTGAGTCAAACATTTTTTCTCTTCCTCCCTTCAACATTTACCACTTTTCTTGCAAATATTTTTTAAAGTTACCTACACAAAGATGGTGCGGAGCAAAAGTCCTGGGCAAGAAGTTCCACTGGGCTTCCCCCTACGCTCAGTGCATCGGCCCTTCTGAATTGCCTTAAGACCTGAAATAGATCATCGGTGCGCATAATACGTCTTATCCAAGTACCAGTCCTCCTTTCGGCTTCTTACAGACATGGAGAACCACACAAAGGTCACTCAGATATTCTGGGACGCACTGAACAACAGTGGACTTGGCAGGACCGCAATAAAATGGAGACTTAATAACTCACTCATAATTAAACGTACTGACTGATCACATGCTTAAAAGTTGATCACGTTGAGTCATAGTTCTATTATTACGTGGACTAATGAAGGAATCGACTTGCGCCCTCATTCCACCAGGGAACCATAATGGACAAGAAATCCCTCAACAAAACACTAAGCAGCTTTTTACAGTTCAAGAAGTAATACAAGTAGATATACAGATGGATTGGTGCAAGTTCTTAACATCGATGCCCCCATCCTATAAAATATCACCTTCCAAATCCTTCTTCACAAGTCCATCTCTTTGGAACTCCCTACCACTAGACATCTGCCAAGCTTCAACTTTTCACAACTTCAGATGTAATGACCTTTTTATTGTAGCGTAACTTACGGTCCTTCATTGGACCGGCACCATTACAACTGTAAATACCACTGATCTGCCCGCACTGACCTACCCGCACTGACCTACCCATGCTGACTGCGTCTGTATGTCCATTAGACAGTCCATTGTTGGCCTATTTGTTTTCCATTCCCTGCCCATTCAGTTCGGCCAAAAATTTGGGGGCATTTTTAATATAGGAACAAAATGTGTTGCCCGGTGCCCGTGTTCTCTCTCACACTCTCTAATGTACCTTAATATTCATTCTAAATCTGTTGTCCTGTTTTTATGCATATGGGTATGGATGGGGGTCGCAAGACTCCCTTCTTAAAACTCTGTCCTACAGAATCCATGCATGCATTTGCTTTTATTATATAAAGAGATTATTTAGCTATTACTGTATATGCATAAAAAGCGTGATGCCTAGGGTGCTACTTTAACAAACAGCTGGGTACAGAAGATGCAAACTGTGTGTCAAATGAATTAAGTGTTGCAAAGGTTTGTAGGCTACATTAAAGACTTCTTCGTATGTATGCCGTGTCCTTCACTTTTCAAATCGTTTCATAACATACGTAAGGATTGCCTTCCACAAACTGTAAACATCCATGTATGCTTCGGATACACATACTGCATAATAATCTAATGTGCAAACAGATGGATTTTCACGCCGGTTATTACGGTAATCACATAATTTCCCTTTTGTAATTTATGTTTATAGAGCCTATAACCATCCTATTACAACAGAGGCATTTTAGCTGCATTTTTCAGCTTTCCCATTTTTCCCATTCCTCCCATGACAGTCCCTCCTTCGCGGGGGCTCAGAATGTGTGCTGGGTGCATTGGCTTTCTACTTTTTTCCTTTTTGAAAAATACATATTTAGTGGTGTTGTCAGCGACAATAAGCTGAGCATCGATTGGCTGGAAGGAAATTACTGCACACGCGTCTGAGTGAACGGACTTGGGTTGGGATCACATTTAAGGAGATCTGCTCTGCAGGTAAAACAGCTGGGGTGGGATTATGTAGAACCCCCCAAACATCTGCAAAAGGGACCTCTCGGCTAGCATATGCCATCTATTAAGCAGGGCTGCGTGCCATTTACAAGCCTATATTATTTTATATAGCACCATCGTATGTTTACCGAGCCTGGTCCATTCCTCGTTCTGCAATTATAAACCAGCTTCTAAATCATATGAAACATCTATAAAAGATACAGAAAGCCAATGAGTCATTTCAGTTCCAGAGTATTATATATTTCACAAATGAGAAAACTATTCAACAAGCAGGGAAGATACGGACAGACAAGTAGTGCAGTGCCCTCTTTACAAAGGGAGCTCTTACAATATTAATATTTGACAACATAGCACAAAAATATTTTATTTATGAGTGACATTTCAATGCAATACTATCCAAAAATACAATATTGTCATTCCAGCATTATTGAATATTTCAATAAACATTTGTAATAAGATATTAAGCACATTTTCTGCCATCAGAGTGATCTGTCATAAAAAGTTACTTCTCTTTAATAAACTTTTTTTATTTTATTATTATTTTTTTAACACCTTTGTGCAAAGTACAAATACTTTCGGGACTGCAAACCACTGCCGTGCTTACAGCGTGAATGTACAACATAATAAAACTCCAAACTATACTTTATAACAGCAGCCCCCAAATACCTTGACGACTCACCGTATGCTGATTTATTGATGGTTTTTATGCAGTATGTTCCATCTGTTAAGGTGATAAAAGCTCCTTAAATTTAAAGGAGTTGATGTTAAATTTCTAATGAATACTAACGGGATGCTGTTTAGTATTTACAGTTATTGCACAACTACACACACGATGTGGTGTATTTACTAAAGCAGAATTCTGATATCAGCTCCTTGATTGTACAAAACACTACAGGATGACCATGACTGGCTCAGTATGTGTATATATATATATATATATATATATATATATATATATATGAAATATTCTATAATATATACACAAGTTAAATCAGAGACCTTTAGGGAATATCATGGTAAATTTATTTTTATTTTGGCATTTTAAATAAATGTCTATTCTATCATTTTCACAGCGCCTAAAGCTCAATTATGGACGATTGGGTATGATTGGTGGCAACATACGCTACACCATCAAGGTTAGGTTCCAAATTCAATAAAGGGTTCTCATAAAACATGTCTATGTCTATGTAGTACTGATTTATTTGTTTTTAATGGTGTAGATAAGGAAATCATGTTCGCTTGCCACACACCGAACCATCGTCTGACATCTGATGTCACACAGACACACAAAAAGTTTTCACAGCTTTCGACAAATGGAATTCTACCCAAAACTAACATAATTAACACATGGGAATGCTGGTATGGTAAAAATATATATCATGTAACAGTATTTTCATCAGGACAGTGTCAGGAATACTCTCCATATTATTGTAAAATGCAATTTGAATATCAGATTATAATAACTTTTCTAGAGTTATTTTAATTACAAATTGCATTTAAGTTGCTCATTGGGGAAAATCCCTGTTCTCAAAAATCTTTGGAGCTTAAGATACGACACATTCTACTTAATCAAAAAATATATGTGGATATTGTATATTTTTTTCCCGAAATGAGCAAAATACTAAAACTAGTCATGTTTCTCTTCTGGGTCAGTGTTGGAACCTGCATAACTGGAAAAGATTTATTGATAAAGGTGATATCCCTGGCCAAAAAAGTTACTTTGAGATTAAAAACCCTTTTTTCAAACCACTATTTAAAACTATCGGAAAATGAAACTGGAGATTGCCTATCCACTTTCTAAGTATCAGTGAATCAAACTGTTTTCCTCATGTAGAATGTTTTAAATCAGATACAGTGGTCAGACACTGCAAGCATGCATTCACACACTCAGGATGCCTATGACAGATTCTCCTATAGGTACTCTGCACGGTACTCTGCACGGTACTCTGCACGGTACTCTGCACGGTACTCTGCACGGTACTCTGCACGGTACTCTGCACGGTACTCTGCACGGTACTCTGCACGGTACTCTGCACGGAGGGCATTACAACGTGTTTTACATAGTCACTGGGACAGCCTTACATTTTAGGATAAGTGAGCAGACGTTGACAAATGGAATTGAGAAATTGTTTCTAAGTTAAAAATGCAACCGGTACAATTACATTTAGAGGCTCTTTAAACAGCAGAGACAATAGCTGTCAGGGTAATAGAAAGGGGGGCTAAGTAAATCTGTAGAGGCAGTGGCATTTGAGAGTTACACTTATTTAAGATGTAATAGGACTTATTTTTGTAGTCTACACCTGCCCAATATTGCCATGCATGTACAGATCTGGTTTCATATTTACAAAATCACCATCTGGCATCACTAATCAATTCCAAATATTTAAGATCAGATTCCTTTACAAGTGGTTTGTCCATCATGGTATTCTTTAAGCCAGTAGTATGCAGCTCTAGTCCTTTGGGCCGCAGAAAACAGAACAGAAATAGTAGTACAGAATAATATATACCGGTCTCAAGCTTTCTGCACGGGAGCCGTTCAACTACGCGGTATGTACCAAATCTAAAAGCATGCCACTACGGCTAGTCAAAGAAAAAAGAAAACAGTCCGTACATCAAGACATACATCAAGTTCTTAGATCTATCCACTTGGACTGGTGCATTTTATAACACACACAGTGTAACCGAGAAATAAAGCTTACACCGACGTAAAGTCTGGCAGGTCATATGAAATATACAGATGCATTTTGAATGCATATACTTCAACTGAAAATACATAAAGCGAGAAATGCATGAAATAGATCAACATTTTTCTTTTGGGAAGAAAGTCCTTTGTTATGCAATCATTCATCCGTCTCCCAGAAGTTACTGAGAAA
>VKOC01000005.1:40073830-40092894 GCA_009364415.1 Spea multiplicata
ATTACATCACTTTTATTTATATGGCGCCAGCAGATTCTGTACCACTTTACAATCAGAGGTGGTAGGATACATTTAAAATCACATACAATAACAAACTGGTACAAAAGGAGAAAAATGCCCTGCTCATGCAAGCTTCCATCTGTCTTGACTACCAAGGTTACAAAAACAATTGCATACAACATAGGGTTCTGGAGACCCTATGGCTAATTATTGTGTCATAATTATAATCAGTTTGTTTATAATAAGTTTGTTTCAAAATAAGTATTTGTACAATGATATATGTTAACAAGGGAGAAGAGAACAATTTTAAACACATTCTTGACAACAGATGTTACACATTCCTAAGAGCTGATGTATTCTTTTCTATGTGAGCCCCCTATATATATATGTGTGTGTAAACATTAACCTAAGGAGCACAACACATAATACAAGAACGAAAAATTGACAGCTAATTACTGAAGTGACGTTTGTTAGGATCATCTGTATCAGCTATATAGTGTTCACACTTTCATTACAATATTTACATAGCAATCTGGTACTTAATGGTTTAGAGAAAATATTTGCAGTTGTGCGGTGATTGCATAGATATGTCGTTATTGAAGACACGCACATGTACAAAACAGAGAACATGTTTTTGAAATGTTTCAGTTACCTGTGACATCTCTTCATTTTGCAAATATAATACATGGTACTCAGGAGCGGGGTGGACTGATCTATGGCACATAACAGCGACACAAAAATAAGAATTTGAGATGGGACACATAACAGAACACTGGACATAATGGCATACGTTGATAGAAGATCAACAAAAAAGCAGCACGCTTTCTTATCTGTGTGGAGAAAAATGGTGTGACATACACTGCAGTTGTTAGCTTATCTGCCAAATATAGTATCCCTTTTACATAGTCCACATATAATAATACATACCAAAACTTGTCAAAAATAAAACAAAGATAGGCTTCATGTGAGATCCCTTAAAGTTTCGGTAGACCCCTGCTACCTTTCTCAAGAGACGGATCTGGTTCAAGAATACGAGCTGTAAAGCCTACGCTATGAGTAGGATTACCGCTGTTCCAGAGAAATGTCAAATATATTGATTGTTAGAAACAAAAAGAAATGTAATGCTCCACTGCTGTGTTGGATCGTGCATCTCACAGAGGTCCTCTGCATAGCAGCCCTGCAGACACTGAAATCAGGGGCGTAACTGGAAACCACAGAGACCCTGTACGGAAATTGCCCGAGGGCCCCCCAACTTTACCAAGGAAAATGTCTTACAGTGAAACATTTGCCCCCAAACAGCTTGTGAGTACCTCCTTTGCCCCAAAAACTAAGCAGCTTATCAGTGCCCCCAAACAGCCTGCCTGTGCCATCGTTGCTCCGGCTTGTCAGTGACCGCCAAACAGCTTATCAGTGCCATCTGCCCCAAATAGCTTGTCTGTTGCATCATTGCCCCTTTCCCCCTTCAACATACACTATGGCACACATATGAAAAAACACATACTTACTCACACTCACAAACACAAATGAATGCACTCATTCTATCACGCATACATGCTCACACACTTACACATATACCTCTATACTCACACACACGTATACATCCACATCCATGGTCTCATACATTTATACATAGATATACATGCTTACATACACCTATTCATAGACATCCATGATCACATACACTTATACATAGACATTCATGCTCACACACACTTATACATAGACGTCCATGCTCACATGCAAACAAACCTACATACCTCCCACCTGTTCATTCTTACATCTCCTGCAGTCTCAGTTTCACCACGGGTTCACATGTAGGTAATGTGACCCCGCTGAGGAGACAGGACCAAGTGGTTGCAGGGGTCCCCTGTAGTTATGCTAATGACTGAAATGCCCTGCCTCCCCAGTTCTCCAGGTCAGTTTCTTTAGGCAGGGGAGAGACATTTGGTGATGTCCTTTCTCTAACCTGCTTCCTTTTCCCTACCCATCCATACTAAGCTGTTTGGGGCTAGTCCTACCTTTCTACACTGCTAACCTCACCCGCATGAAAGCTAGCTTGTTGCTTTCGCTAGGTCTGGGAAGTTCCTTGTTATGGTCATTATAAATCCTGTGAACTCTCAAGGTTTAACCATGTATCTTGGGGTCTTTGCTTTAACCATACAGTCTAGGGTGAAGGGGCATATTCTCAAAGTCAGACAATCTGCAACTGCTATTATCATATATAATCCCAATTGGTGCTTTTGCTATCATTATGTTATAGTTGATATCCCTGTTTTAATATATTAAATGACACTTATTTGAGTCACCTGCATTCAAAGAATGACAAATCCAGGTTTCCACTAGGCATGGTATTTGAGCACTTCGGTTAACATAGTTGGCGAATCACTACATAGTACATTCGCGATAGGCTTTTAAAGGGTTAATCATTCAAAAGTCTCAGGGTCAGCTCATTTTGCTCAAGTTATCAGGCATGTAAATCACTGGTGAATGAACACCACTGACAGGGAGAGACTACTCTCAGTGCAATGAGAGTAAAAATTACAATGACATATTTCACTTAATTCATCATGTTAACACAAAATATGCATTTTTAAGTGCATCTAAGATGTACAGTATATATATTTTTCTCTTTCTTTTTGTGATAGTTACCTTAGTCTTTTGTTGGTCTCCAACTTTGCACATGGCTGCCGTTTCACATGCAGTTTTTGAGCATGGAAATGGACACAGCGTTAGTAAATTCAAATGTCTTACTTCCAGTCACCACAAACATGCCGGTGTGAGGTGGTCTAGTAACACATTGGTATACAAACAAGAAAATGTTTGCCTTTCTCACACATGGAAATAATTCTGTTTAGATGTTTATTAGCTTTACTATTTTTTTATAGTTCTAATATAAACTTGAGATTGTTGAAACCAGATTTATTGCTGATATGTTGGCATAAATAATAGCCATTTGTCTGAAATCTTAGCACATATGAAACACAATATTAACAAATATAAGTCTCCTCTTTTGCACAGGGAGCAAAACCAATGCTTGTTGTTATAGTGCTCATACCACCGGACAGATATGGCTAACCGCCATCTTAGAGAAGCATTGGCACCCATGAGAAGATGAACATGTTTGGTTATTGAAGTTGGAGAACTATTCCAAGATGTTAGAAGAAACCGTCGAAGAAGCCCCCCTGTGAGGTAAGGGACTGTAAGCTTGAAGATGACATCAGCTCCATCTTCAAACTTGTGTAGAACAATTAACTCTTAACTAATTGCAGATCTATAATTAGACAAAAAACCACCAGAAGACTTTTGTACCATAAAATTACCACAGAGACAAGAGAAATGTTTGGGGCATTTAAGTGTTGTTTCTGCCTAAGAAAATTAGAATGCAGGAGATAGCAAAGGGTAATTAGTTGAAAAATAATTATAGGGACCAAAGTCATTATTGGCGTACCTTCTGATACAGGCGAGAAGCCCAAGTCCTTTTGCACTGAAAATAGCTCAAAAAATCTAAATAATCAATGAAAGTATAAGAAGTAGGGTAGAATGTAAGTAAGCAGTTGGCACTCCAAACTATAATGTCAAACACGGAAGCTGGGAATCCTGGTTGAAAAAACATTTGGCAAAATAGCTCTGGTCTTCAGGGTATGAAAAAACACTGGCCATGAAGAGGTTAATTGTAGATATGGTTTAAAACATTATAGTGTATTGTTATAGCTTCACTGTGGAGTGATGGATTTAGCTTGACATTTCCTCAGCTTTATGACACAAACCTCTAATGAATGACATTTGAGGATTCTTCACACTTTTGCAGCACTAATCCATTTCAAATGCTGTCAAATGAAATCTGAATTGACAATTGTTGGCATGACATGGCACATCATGGCTTAAAAAATATCCCACAGCACCGATAAAAGTCAATGTTTTTGGCCCTCGGTCGCCTCTTTAGCATATCAGTCATCAAGTTCTGCTGATGATACCCAAAATATACATGCCTGCTTCTGACTTAGTAGCCCAAAGTCAGTTTTAAATCTCCAGCTGACATTCTTTAGGACCTCCACTTCAGGGTCAGTCCTATTAAGACAGATCTTAACTGGAAGCAAAATCAGTTCATCTTTTGAATTGATCTTTTGAAGGACAACTCTGTGACTACTTCTGAGCCAAACGGAATATCCAGTTCTAATTTAGAATAATGCGCCCAGTCACTCCATGTAGAACTGACATACTCTTTCCTGCACTAATTCTGCAATTTATTGGTCAATTATCCTGCATCCCAGGCTGCCAGTGCAATTTATTTTAAATTACTTTGCATGACTCGATATACCTCCTTTTTACAACACTTTCAATTACATTCAATGTTCCCGTCACTTTCCAGATTATCAACTTGCCTGTTCCAACATACATTTGGATTCCTATCTGTCTGTATTCTGCTAGTCACACCACATAGATAAAAACAATAGTGTACATTTTGCATGTTTCAGTGAGCAGTTAGCCAGCTATATCGTATCACTTGGGCCTTTTGCGTTTCTGCAGACTCAGATGAAAGACAGAGCATATGCTATGGTGTCCAAGGTCTGGTGTCTGGGGATTTAAATTGGCCCTGGCATTTTAAAAGACACAGGTGCAGCCACACATTTTTTCTGATGAAACTGCTGGGGGTCCAAATGAATTGCATTCTCTCTGCTCCTTTATTTTTCCTCTCTCCTTCTCTTCGCTGTCCTTTTTCTCCTCTCCTTTTTCTCTTTTCCCTATATTCTTGCCTTCCTCTATTCACTCACCCCACTGTCCTTATTTTTCCTCTATATTCAGCTCTTTTCTCTCTTCAATGTTTTTTTTCTCTCATTTGTCTATCTTTTCTCTTCTTCTCCTGTATCGCCTTCATCTCTCCCCTCATCTCTATCTTGTGCTTCCCGATGCTAGGCCCTGCGCTAAAACCTATGCTACCAGTTCCCAAAAATTTCAAATCAGATACATTAGAAACCATGGACCCTTTTTTAACAAATGTTAACACAACATCAGTGGTGAGCCTAAGGTTAGTTAGCCTAGGGTTCAGTACTTCTTTAGTGACCCCCTGTAACTAAAATGCATATACCAAAAAACAAACTATCTCTAACACCATACACCTACACATCCATACACCTACACATCCATACACCTACACATCCATACACACACACATCCATACACACACACACATCCATACACACCATCTCGCTCCACTCATTCGCATCAGAAAGCCTAGGCTCACCCGTGGCACTCTAGCTTTATACATTGACACTCACACTAACGTCTCATACCAACACCTAAACCAGACAAAAACGGATACAGATAAGGTGCCGAATCAGAAGACAAAAATGTAAATGGTGTCTGGAGCTAGGAGACAAATACCAATATACATATATGTATATGCATATAGCACACGCAAACACCGAGAACTGAATCAGAGGCCAGAAAAACAATGTTCCAGTCAAGGAAACTGGCAAATATCCTAATTTATAAGGACCTTTTATTACAGGATAAGTCGTAGGTGAGTCAGGAATGGGTAATGCTGCAAAATCCATAGGGAAGCAGAGAATCCAGCAACCCCAAAGGTGCCTGGTGGCAATGAGCACATACGCAGGGTTGCCCAAATCTTGTGGTTCCTGATATTTGTGCACCTGTGGCACCCACCTTAGCATGCGCCTACACAACAAAAGATTTTTACAATTAATCCTTAATTACCATTACTTTGTAATTTGTAATTATTTTGTCTGTTTAAAGAATGCATTGGAAATTAGCGTGAGGCAACCCCTTTTGTCTTTAAATAGTTAATTAAAAGCAAAAACTACAAATTGATAAATATTTCAAGATGAAGGAGAAATATTTGGATGGGTAATACTAATGGGACTGCAATGAGTTGTGGTATTTTAGCTGTCATAAGTCAGGAAACCTCTTGCAGTTTTACAATCTCTTATAATCCAAACATCTGTTGACTGCCAATACCATGTTACATAAGTAAATCCATTTACATTCACATTAAACACAAAGAGGTGGGAGAATATTTCTGGCTTACAAGTAAAGCATTCATATGAAGTGAAATAACTGTCTGTTATATGTCTGGACTTCTTCATAACATTGTCTTCATCCAGGAAAATGAGAAAATGTGTTTTCTTCCTGTAACAGTTAAAAAAAAAAGCCAGTGAAACTCTTGGTTACTTCTGCAGTTTTGGTTAACGGGCATCCTGTGTAATTAAAGAAATTGTCATATTTCCATTCAGAATCTTTCAAAATCAGATGCCGTGAGTACTTTTTTGGGCTCCTCTTGAGACACATTATGGACATTTGCTCATTGGTACCGACACGTGCCAGAGGCAAACATTACAAGTGCTGGACCCCCATTTTAGGAAATTTGATTTTAGGAGAATTGTGTATTCTCCATTGTTGAATGTGTGAGGAGATTAGTCTGGAACAATGTTGTCTGCATAATGCCATGCTGTTTGTTATGTGTTAATAATGTCAGTCCTTTCCTGTTTCCTGTGTTTGTGAATTTTGGAGACCATTTTTCCCTGGAGGAGCATCTTTACTCCGGGAAAATCGTCTACCCATCTTGTGGCCAAGTTTTTCTGTGAGAAAGGTGACAGCCAGGGATGTCCTGTAGCATTTTTTTATTTATCTATTAAGATTTATATAGAGTATTTTCTGTGTATCTTTATTTGTATTTATTATGAAATATTATTTTATTTATGCTCAAGCATTGCCCATTGGGCCTCTTTTCCAGGGCAAGCAGCTCTATTCACTATTTTCTAGCTGGAATTCTAATCCTTCTCCAGTTTGGTATTTTTTTTACTGTATATCGCTTACAGAATAATTTATGTGTGCACATTAGCATTTTATTGAAATATTACCCCCATATATTGTATGTGCCTGACCTGTGCACCCAGAGCACGTAATCTTGAGGTTAGGGATGCCAACCTGTCTGGACTAGCCATTGGGCACACTTGGCAAACATTCACTGGAACTTAAGGTCCGTTCCTATTCTTCAGTCGCACAAAATATGTTATCCACTCACCTATAAGACTGGCATGCTTTATATGATAAGGCGAATTAGAAGTTCCTTTATCTTGTAAAAGGAATATGGAAAGCATACAACAAATCTGTCACTTTTCCCACAACCAAATTTTAATACTAGTTCGTTTAGTAAGCACGTATTGTTGTTATGTTCATGATGTTGAGCATTACAAATAGTAACTCATACAGACTTCACATTCTCATTATCTAAAGCAACGAGGTTGTAATTTAAATGCTGACCACATCCTGCATGATGACCTTAAGTTAAGGGAAATACACAATCAAAATACGTCTGGGTTTTATCTCATTCATTCTTCTGGATAGATGACTTTGGGAATGAGGCCTGCGTTTAAACAAGTTACCAATTATTGGGATGCACATTGGAAAGCTTCCAAAATGTCTATCATGTCCACAGGAAGCAATTATCTTACAGAAAACAGTGACAGCTACAGAAAAGTCTAATTATGACCCTAAATCCCCCTGTAGAGGAAATATCTATGAGAGATGTTTTACAAAGATATATATGTATCTCCTATAACAATGCCTTTCAATATATTGCAGAACAGCTTAAACCAGATGTCTCTTTTTCTACATTAAAACAGACATGCATTAAAAATCCACTATCGCTTCACTGCGTTCTACTCTCAATGTTACCAGCATCTGTTTGATTATTCCTCCCCATTAAGCAGTTCAGACAGCCTTTAGGGGTAGGTGTGAAGACTACGGGACAAGTTCGCACCCATCTGTAACTATGTGCAATAGTATTTTTATGGTCACAAACTAGTGCAAAACAGGATTGTATGCCCCTTTAACTTTTATTTGGTGTTAATCACCCTTTGGTTCTGCCTACTGGTGGTTCAAAACTTTATGCTCGCATCTGGAATACAAGAGGGCTTGGGGTATAGAGCAACAAACCTGGAGGTACAGCCCAGGAGAGTTACCATGTTAATTACATTTTGGCACCACCTGCTGGCAGTTCAAAACTTGCATAGGGAATGAGAGATTTTGCAAGTGACATCAATGGAGAATTATTTTTACATGCTATCAGATTTAACTATTTTAATTGTTTTACTTTTATTTATTTATTTATTTTTATATATTTTACTAATCCTACTGTGATTGGTAAATTGGGCTCCATAGACTTGTATGGTTGAATGCAGTACCTGTATTCAACCTGCAGGGTTCTCAGCACGATCTGGGCTGACCCTCTTTGTCTCTTAGCAAGAGGCAACATCTGTTGCTATGGCGCTTGTGGCCACTCTCCAGGGCAATCACAGTGCGTTCTGCGGTGGGTTTTCTGTGTCGCTGAATATGTCAATATTGAGGCATCTCAGCAACAGTGTTTGAACTGTTCTGTGGCGCACGTGAAAGGTCTGGGAAGGGATCACACAGGGTCCCTGGAGCAGTTTTCTGTGCTGCTGAATGCCTCGATATCGAGGTACAACACCAACACCATTTTAAGCTCATTTAATTCCATGTCATTGTCGTTAAAGGGAAGTCCTATAGAAAAATCTATTTGTTCTTGAGCATAAAATGTAGTAATATAGGTATCAAATGAATTTGCCGTTACATAGCTTGTTTATATAGTCTTTATAATTTACCATAAATAAAGCACATATGATCATATAGGTGGATTAAACAAGTAGTTTAACCAGAACAAAAAAAAAATCAATTATTTTAAAGTTGGAAAGCTTTTCTGACACCAAATATCTATAATTTAGACCTGAAATAGATTTATTAACAACCGGTCAGTCTTAAAGGACTACTTAACGTTAAGCAGTAAGGAAAGTTCCAGTGAGTTTGGCCATCTAAGAAGGGTTAGGATTACCTCTTACCCTCCGCAGACAGAAAGATATGTACCCAATACACATATCCTCAATACAGCGCTGCTGAGATAAGAGAATACTTTTGTCTTGTAACGACTACTAAGCTCACAATCACGGTTTTCCCGGTGGAGATGACGTTCCTAGGAACTTGTTACTATGAGAACTTAGGAAAACATATGGATAGCATTATAGGGCTTTCTCCTTGGCCTTCGAGGAGAGAGTACATCATGAGTGAAGTGAGGTTCTTGTGTTTCAAGAAAATCTAAACATGTATGGTAATATCTGTAATAGATTTACTTAAAAAACATAAATATGCATATGGCACTGTAGTAATTAAATATACTCCCCGTTAATTGTTAATTTGGTTTCATAGATTTAAAATGGGGGACTCAGCCTTTGAGGAATGTAGCTTCAGTCAAACCATATATACCGTATATATACAATCTGTGGATCATTCTGATGACAACATGGAATGGTTTTCTTTTCAAGGCTATAAATCTTTCAGGCTTCAAGGTATTTATGAGAAAAATAGCTGTAAAAGCTACAGACTCTGCACAAACTGGGTCCAGAACATTCTTGAAGTACATTGGTAATAACAATAATGTAAGTTTCTCAGTTATGTTTTTTTTTAAGATTCTACAGAATTAGCCTGGGCTAAAATGGGTAGAATGGAGCGGGATGGATTGTTCAGCATTCATGTTTAAAACAGCGCTGCGGTATGCATATTTGGCAGCTCCAGCACCATATATATGAGGTGTGGATAATCATGATGTGATCTCGCAGACTATCAGTGGCTATAATATTTGTAGAAATAATTATAATAAAATATATAAATAAAATGCTTGCAATATTTTAATCATTTTTTATATGGCATTTTTGTGTAAATAAGTTCATAGTTGTTTTATTACCAAAAACAAAGTAGAATTTGGAAACTGAATGGTCCTAGAGCACAAATATTAATGTTGAATGTTGACAAAGATGAATCATTTAGCAGATGTATAAAAAACAGGTTTTCTACATTTCAAACAAACTTTTTATTTTTTATTTAAAGGACTTTTTTTCTTCCATTGGCAGCACTTGTGCGAATATGCTAGAAGCATCATGACTCACTCCTGGAAGCTGAGATGAAACAATAGCAATCAGACGTTATTAACATTGGTTTATAGGAACAGGTCAAGATTTACTCTTGAACAAATGTCTTCTCACATGTCTGACATCTTTCCTCTTTACAAACAGTTGTGTCGACTTAAAAACATCAACCAGAGGGAATGCTGGATAGCATGCTTTCTTGGAATCATTCTTATTTTGGATCTTTTTTTTTATTTTGTCTTTCTCTTACAAGAGAGAAAAATAGGCCCCTTTCCTATGAATAAAAATCTGTGTTTTGAAGATTACATGCTTTTTACAGTGTGTATAGATGAGTACTTGTGACAGATTATAATGGCAGGAGAGGCCAAGCAAGTACACATCAATCATATAGACAAGAAGTTTAATGTTGTATGAGAAAAGTCACTTGTCACTTGTGCCTATGTGTGCACAATATGTGTTTCTATACATGTATGTATGTATGTGTAAAAGAACCTTTCCCAGAACAATTACTGGAGAACTCATGCACATGCAAAATACATTTCCCCAAAGAACAGTATAGTGCCCCAAACATTTTGTTTTTACATTCTTAATGCATATTGTAGTAACACTTTTGCGTGGACCTCAAACTAATTGGCACATACAGTCTTTACTTCTTGGCGCCAGACAATTAGCATGATGTTCAGCTAGAATATTTAAATGGCTGCAGCTACTCCCTTTGATTTCAACAGGAGCGTTACAGAGCATGTTCAGGAAGTGTACTTAAGTATGCCTCCTGCTTATGTTCACTGGTTTCTGTAGGGATACCCAGGGCAAGAAGGAAAATATGGCAGAAGTCCCATTCTTGGAATCCCAACTCTGTCCCATGATATGCCTTTTAACCCCCCTATATGCCAGAGTGGCATATAGGGGTATAAGGCATTTCTGGAGGCAGAGTGCCATATAGGGGGTATAAGGCATTTCTGGAGGCAGAGTGCCATATAGGGGGTGTAAGGCATATAGGTGGTTAAAAGGCATATCATGGAGCAGAGCGGCATTTAGGGGGTATTACATTACATTTATTTATAAAGCGCCGACCGATTCCGCAGCGCTGGAATAAGGCCTATCAGGAAGTCAGAGTGTCATATAGGGGGGTATAAGGCATTTATGGGGGCAGAGTGGCTAGCTGGGGGCAGATGTGCATAACTGGGGGGGGCAGGCTGGCAAATAAAAGGAAATAAAAACAAAAATTTCTCAATCATAGCTTTTATTAAATCTAAAAAAATAGTTTACATGAATTAATAAAGAATTATTTTTTTTTTACAAGAATATCGTGAAACAGTGTCCCTTTCACGTAATGTGAAATCATGTCACCCTGCCGTAGGAGCGCAGCAGCTCCCGTGTTTTATGGCTGGCTCCTGCATCTGTACAAAAAGCATCGACAACACATGTTAAGAATTTCATTTTAAGTCAACGAAAAAAGAAACATTTGGTGCCATTCCTAACATAAATAAACATATTCATAAACAAAAAAGTGTAACAGGACATAAAGTGTATGTTCCCTAACTGTATATCGCTGTTTTTGTATAAATATTATTCAGTTCTTCTATTTATAGTTAATAAACAAAATAGTGTGAGCCCCCCCCCCAAGAAAATCCTGAATGCCTTTCTTCCACTCGCACAGAGTTCCAGCCAAGAATTATCTTCAGTCCATCTAATCCATTCTAAAATAAGCAATATTACTGTATATTGTATGGCGTGAGAAAGAACCAGTTGGTAGGTATGGATACAGTTATCTCTTTGCTCTCTTAAGACAATTTTTTAAGGTCTGCCTTCCTCAAATTTGGTTAAAATGTTACATCAGGCTCCATTACTTCAGTATAGGCATCGGCGAGAATCCATAGGTTTGATATCATTAACCAAAATCAGCAACACGATACTTACTTTCAGAGCCTTTAATGGAATCTGCCACGTTGTTTATAGACTATAGACCCCTAGCAGATGGTTATTTCCCACGCTGATTGTGATAATTGTTTTTGTTGAATCTCTTTACCCTTTTTAAGAATGATTTAAGAATACTACGGTAACCACAATCGGTCTATACGAGATAAGGTGTGTGACCATAAAGGGATTCTGCATAAATGCCTGCTTTTAATGTCTCAACAAATTCTCCCGTTTCCACGCTGAACCTGGGATCCTGACACCCGGATGGTAGAGAGCCACCGTAATCTTTGTATGGGATTACAATGATCTTTCATTGCTGCTCGTTCACTCCCACAGTGGAAGTCTTTAGGAAGAGTAGTTTCATTACCAAGTACATGTACATGGGCCATTCCAAATCATGTACCATCCTTGTATTTGCCTCATGTACATGCTAACAACTAAACGTTCTGTAACCTATACGCCGCTTTATTACCGAACTTCTTGTTCATATACTGACTCATCTTTATGTATTGTAGGGTAGTTATGACTTTTTCTGAACTCGGAGTGCCCTTCAGGTGGTGTTCCAGGACATGGACAATGACAAAGATCCTCCGAATGGCTAAGCCATGCAGGGAGCAGTTTGCCATAGCTTCAGGATGTAGACTGCTGAGTGTAAAGCCTGTGGACCCCCCTCTCACGTCGGAGCGTTATAAGGTGTCCCGTCTACCATTTTCCCAAGTCACAGCTCAGGACCTGAACTACTTCCAGCAACTGGTTCCAGGAAGAGTAGTCACGGAGGAAGACGATCTGAGAAGCCATAACATTGATTGGCTCCGCACAGTACGTGGTAAGATGTATGCAATGAAGCATCAAGAAGTGTGGGTTTTATGTATTTATTTGTTAGCAAAGCTGTGTTTGTTAAATTACTAGACAATTGGGTACAGTGCTGAACATTAAGGTGGATGAGCTCGCCTGTAACCTCATAGAAGCAGGATACTCTCCTTATTGTCCTTTCTGTCGCTGCCCCTTCCTCATAGCAAAAGCTAGCTACAAGATGGGTATCGGTTCCGATTCACAGAGTAAACGCGCTCCTCCAGGGAAAGAGGGTCTTCACAACACGTCACACCAGTCGTGAAGCAAGAGCACTCACTTCACAGGGACTAGGCATGGTTCATATAACCATTTTACATGGAGAAATTGACAGACACAGGAAACAGGAAAAGATTAACATAACACAAAACACAATGACACAAAGAACATCGGCGCCGGGCTAATCTCATCACACATACAACAATGGCAAATGCACAACAGAGGTGAAGGGATTAGACAGACTAGACAGTAAGCCATTCCCAATACACATACAGGGTGGAAACATGAAATATTACAATGTAACCCTGCAAGTCAGTATAATGCAGTCCCAATAATATTCTGAAAACAGGGGCCCAACATTCTAACTATAACCAACCAACTAAATAAATACAATGTAACATATACATAAATACATGTGGATATCCTGAACAAAACAAAGAAAATAGAATACCAGCGATATAACCAAATGAATCGCATTTTACCAGGACCGTGGCCTGTTCCAGTAACTTTATATTCTCTGCACTAAAGAACCTGCTGGTGCTGTATAAATAAAATTCAACCGAAAGGAAGCCCGATGAGTTCCTGGGGATGTTCATGAGTCGGGCCAAGCCAGGCTCGGCCCACTGGGTTGTTTTTTTTGTTCTCAATGAACACGTCTTCCTAGATCCCAGAAAAATCAAGCAACTTGCCGTTTATTTATTTTTCTGGCTTTTAATTTCTGTGTAGATATGCCTGACCCTGTTAAAATGTCCTTTTTATTAAATTTCAAATTTTGGAATCTAATGTTTCCAGTTACAGAAGGACAGGCTGAACAATAATTCATTTCTTCATGTAATTCCAATCATTCTAGTTTATATATATATATATAATATATATATATATATATATATATATATATGAAGTTGTTTTATCATGTTTCCCATACACTAATGTAACTTGGTCCTCTGGATTTATTTTAGGTCACAGCAAGGTGCTTCTTAGACCTCAAAATACAAACGAAGTGTCTGAGATCCTAAGGTAACCACCTTTAAATTGGTAGATTTTCACATATTTCTATATATCTGAAATATACGCTACTGTTCAAAAGTTTAGGGTCGCTTAGTTGTTTTCAATGGAAACAAGGAAATCTCTAGCTGTAACATAATTGCAGAAGGGTTCTCTGACACTAATTAGCCTTTTAAACTAGTGAACACAACATGCCATTGGAACACAGGAGTGATGGGAGTGATAAATGGCCTCTATACACCTATGACGATTTCTATTAAAAACAGCTACAATAGTCATTTACAACATTAGCAATGTCTGCACTGTATTTCTGATCCATCTGATGTTATTTTAATGGGCAAAACTTGCTTTTCATTCAAAAACAAGGACATTTCTCCAAGTGACTTCTCCAAACTTTTGAGCGGCAGTATGTGTATATATTTGTTTAAAAATTGGAGCAAAATAGACTATTTAGGATGGAAATGATGTTTGAGGTCCATGTTACTCCATGTGGCATACACAAAAAAAACATTTAGAAATGGGCCAAAATAAATAAAGCACAAGTATTACTGCTGCTGTAAAACAAGTTGCATATAAAGAGATGTTCTGCTGTGCCAAGTAATGTAGAGCGTTTGGGGGTTATAAGATCACCACGACATGTACTTAGATCCACTATTTTCTTCTTTTTTCACAGATATTGTAATGAGAGGAACCTGGCTGTAACCCCTCAGGGTGGGAACACAGGCTTAGTTGGGGGCAGCGTCCCCGTGTTTGATGAGATCCTCATCTCCACTGCTCTTATGGACCAAGTAATCAGTTTTGATGATATCTCTGGTAAGTAATTTATTTTAAATCCCTCTTTTAATGTATACACATTGTTGATCATTGTTGACATATAGTAATTAAAGATCCTGTTAAAATGTGTGTGCCAGATACATGACAATTGACATAAACACTCAGGTGCTCAAATGGACCAAATTATATTACTTACATTCCCAATCACCCCAGAGAGAGTATAACTTATAATTTAGGATGCGGTGGCATTTAGGCGTATTTGGAACATATTCATGTTACGAGATTGTATAGGATAAAAAAATAAATGAAGTTTAATAGCACTCCTTCATGGTGTTTTATTTATTTACCTTGTAATATTAGTCCCTTATGTGTTTTAGGTGCTTTGGTATGCCAAGCAGGATGTGTTCTGGAGGCTCTGGACAAATACCTGGAAAGGCGAGGATATACAATGCCTCTAGATCTTGGTGCAAAGGGAAGCTGTCACATAGGAGGCAACTTGGCCACTAACGCTGGTGGCCTCAGGCTTCTTAGATACGGATCTCTCCGAGGGACGGTTCTGGGATTAGAAGCAGTAGGTGGTGTCTAGAAACAGACCATTTTCGATGTGATATCTATTGTCCATGTACATTGTATGGTTTATAGAGTTCTTAATCTCTTGTCTAAGGTCCTTCCGGATGGCACAATCCTGAACTGTCTTAACTCTCTTCGGAAAGACAACACCGGCTATGATCTAAAGCAGCTGTTCATTGGCTCTGAGGGAACTTTGGGGCTAATAACAGCTGTATCCATTCTCTGTCCACGCAAACCCGGTGCTGTGAACGTGGCTCTGCTCGGTAAGGTATATTTGGCTTTTTAAATACTAAACTTTAATTTGCACAGCTCTTCTTGACTGTCCTTCATTTATTATTATTTATCTTGATAATTGATTTAGAAACCTTTTATTTTCTTTGTGATTTCAGGAAAATAATTTCAAAACTGTATTACACAGAAAAGTGTATATGATTTATTCATTGTTTATGTAGCTGATGACTGGCATGTGCAATAACAATTGTTTTGTTTTGGGAAGTATTAAGAAAAAAAAGAGTTCCAGGTCTTACTAAAAATGTGTTAGTTTGTTTTCATTGCTGTCAGATTATTCACATAACGGGAGTACTTGGGTAGAATAAATTCTGTGCCAAATACACCTGCCCGGGCATTGCTAACACCAGTCTGTTTGCCTCATACTGGGGAACCTCCCAAGATGGGCTACCAGGAGCACTCTTTCTCTTGGTGTGTGACTTTGTCAATAGGATGATTTAGCTACACGAAGGGGCAGCAGTAGCTGTAGACAGTCTTAGTCAGTGAAGAGTGGGCACAGCCAAACACTTCTCCCCTGCCCGGAGAAAGCGGAAACTGACTTAGAGACTCTGGGTCTGAGAGTTTGCAGGTATGCTCATGCGCATGTTGTTTAAGTTCAGTTTATCAGGTTGCTGCCCTGTCACAGATTGAGATGAATGACTTCATGATGCTGAATATAATATCATATTGTGGCAGTCCATGCCGAGTACCTGAATGAGGGAGCACTTTACGGGAAACAAGAAGCGGCAGCATTCATAGTTAGAATTTAGGTTAATGGGTTCATAACGATGATCATATGGCTCAGCTCATGAGGCTGAGCAATTTGCACTGATCTGCATCAAGTTCATCCGTTACCATAGTGTTTCGGTCCTCCTGGGGGTGATCTGCTGTCGAAGGGGATCATCAGAGAACACTAACAGCACTTCCCTTACACAGAAGGATCAGATCAGGATGAGAAAGCCTAAATGGGGTGAGCACCATAAGGTCAGCAGACAGCCTGCTCCTTGCGATCTCGGCATACATGCATGCACTCTATAATTACCAAAGTAAACAGGAGGCATTGCCGCTTCGCTCACAGGCCCTGGTGCAGCGCACCTCTGCCACTTGCTTAGGGCTGGCTCTGGATATGGGGAATTAAAATTATTTCTTGATCAAGATTCACAGGAAACGATGCTGGAGTGAAAAGGTAAATTTCCTGCTGGTAAACTACTTTCACAGCGGTAATAGTGTGAGAGTGCTGAGTTTTACATAAATGGCGTGTTGTGTTGCAGGATGTGAGAGTTTCACTAGAGTGCTGCAGGTCTTCACCCTGTGCAGGGATCGTCTCGGAGAAATTCTGTCTGCTTGCGAGTTCATGGACGCTGCGTCTATGAAGGTGGTCCAGACCCACCTGAAGCTCAACAACCCAATACCAGGTAACACCCCTAATACATAATATTATTTCTTTTGCTGTACTTCAGCTCTTGCTTAGACAGCTACAATTGGTAAACGGCTTATTTTACCTTAGCTTCATTCTTCAAACTTTCTCACTGCTTTTTTCATTCTATAAAAATATGCAATTTCTGTGTTTCCAAACTAAAAGTGAACACATAAAATAAAGAGAGAGCTATGCAAGGAACAAAAGTGAGAGTGTTAGAGGCAAGTAGCTATTTTTATTTTTTTTTACAACTGGCTTTATTTTGAAGAATGCATGGTTATTTTAAGACGTTTTTGATATTCATTTCTATAGGAACACTGCGTAGTCATCAGTGAATAAAAATAAAACGGCAGCAAAGAAACACTTATTTTTACGTCCCTTGTGTTGTGCAAAACAAGAATGAAACAAAGTTGTCTTCCAACATTAGGATTCCTGTCTAAATGGTGCTGCTGAACTCCGCTTATCGTCCCATATCTTCTGCCCACCAATGGCCATTACTTCAATAATTAAGTTCATAATCCAATACACAAAGTCCTAAGTGACGTTGAACCCCAATACTTTCCAACCTTTATTACTAATTACGAACACAAGCCTTGCAAATATCATCCAGCTTACAAGATCTTTCTAGGACTTACCCATAGATCTGAAACATATTTGAACGCAGCATCCAGCTCTCCACTCTTGTTATGGTCTTTAACCCCTTAGTGACAAAGCCCATACATGTACGTGCTCAAAATGCATTGTTTTCAATGGGTTTAGGGACTGCCCATTGTCCTTAAGGGGTTAAAAAACCTTGCACAAATTATTGGCTCAGTGTAAATAAAGTATTATTTATTAAAAAAAAAAATCAGCATGGTTTCCTTTTAAAATTGCAGCAACTGCCTTCTACGTATTGATAGAGACCTCTGGTTCTTCTGCACACCACGATGAAGGAAAACTGAATGAGTTTTTGGCCCAGGCTCTGGACACTGGACTGGTAACGGCAGGAACAGTCGCCACAGACCAAACCAAAATATTGGTAGTGCTTTTCACCTAACAAATTACATTTTAATTAGCATTTAATGCTTATTTATTCCATTTGTGCTTCTTTATATAATAATAAGTTTATATACAATTTTAGAGTCTCTGGGCCCTCCGGGAGCGGATTACGGAGGCTCTGGCTCATGATGGCTATGTCTTTAAATATGACCTCTCTATGCCTGTAAACAAGCTCTACACTTTGGTCGAAGAAACAAGGGCTCGTTTGGGGAAATCTGCCAAAACCATAGTTGGCTATGGACACCTAGGTGAGTACATTGCTGCCTGTACATAGTTATATTTTTGTCATTGATATAGCTGTATTGAACCCAGTGGCGGAACTACCAGGGTCGTGACTGCGACCGTGCCCTGGAGTTCTGCCAGTCAGGGGTTGCTGAAAACGACCGCTCGGCACCTCTTGGGCCCCCCGACAGAACTCCAGGACTCCTCTGCTCCTCGCTGCTGCCGCCACCTGCCTCAATGCTGCCCAGACTGCTGTGTTGGGAGCGTGAGGCGTCTGTCTTGGGTGCCGGCGCTTCATGCTGAGCGCCTGCATATGATATCTTCTTTTAGGATAAACATGCCAAACTGGCTGTTTGTAATGCATAATACGTTGATATAGAATGTGTCATCTCATTTTTCAGCAGCCGGTTATTAAGAGTAGGTCATTTGATCTGCGCACCAAGCAAAGTTAATCTAGAGGTTAAGATGTTAGGTATACATTCAGGCAACTCCTCGGTAAGTATATATTCCCTTTATGTGCATGTATAGATCATTTTTTCTCTATAGTCAAAGCGATTATCATGAAACATAGACCCTCTTTGAATATAGATGTTTTTAGAAAAAAATGTGTGTGGAGCAGATACCGGCATTATTTTATTCAGACAATGGCAATTTTGTATTTAAAAAAAATAAGTTTAAAATATCTGACTTTGTGGCGGTTTGGTAGACACACATGTTTTTGCTTGCTTATCACCTAAACAGTATTTTCAGTAAGTAAACCCTTTATATGTGATAAGGTCCCTTTATTGTTTTGCATCATCTAGCAGACATCTGTATTACTTTGTACT
>VKOC01000005.1:40104743-40118514 GCA_009364415.1 Spea multiplicata
CACAGCGCCTAAAGCTCAATTATGGACGATTGGGTATGATTGGTGGCAACATACGCTACACCATCAAGGTTAGGTTCCAAATTCAATAAAGAGTTCTCATAAAACATGTCTATGAATGCAGTACTGATTGATTTATTTATTTTTAATGGTGTAGATAAGGAAATCATGTTCGCTTGCCACACACCGAACCATCGTCTGACATCTGATGTCGCACAGACACACAAAGTTTTCACAGCTTTCCACAAATGGAATTCTACCCAAAACTAACACAATTAACACATGGGAATGCTGGTATGGTAAAAATATATATCATGTAACAGTATTTTCATCAGGACAGTGTCAGGAATACTCTCCATATTATTGTAAAATGCAATTTAAATATCAGATTATAATAACTTTTCTAGAGTTATTTTAATTACAAATTGCATTTAGGTTGCTCATTGGGGAAAATCCCTGTTCTCAAAAATCTTTGGAGCTTAAGATACGACACATTCTACTTAATCAAAAAATATATGTGGATATTGTATATTTTTTTCCCGAAATGAGCAAAATACTAAAACTAGTCATGTTTCTCTTCTGGGTCAGTGTTGGAACCTGCATAACTGGAAAAGATTTATTGATAAAGGTGATATCCCTGGCCAAAAAGTTACTTTGAGATTAAAAACCCTTTTTTCAAACCACTATTTAAAACTATCGGAAAATGAAACTGGAGATTGCCTATCCACTTTCTAAGTATCAGTGAATCAAACTGTTTTCCTCATGTAGAATGTTTTAAATTAAACAAGCGGTATTTCAATTAGAAACACCGCACATTTACCTTGTTGCTTCCCAACTTCTATCAGATACAGTGGGCAGACACTACAAGCATGCATTCACACACTCAGGATGCCTATGACAGATTCTCCTATCGGTACTCTGCACGGTACTCTGCACGGTACTCTGCACGGTACTCTGCACGGTACTCTGCACGGTACTCTGCACGGAGGGCATTACAACGTGTTTTACATAGTCACTGGGACAGCCTTACATTTTAGGATAAGTGAGCAGACGTTGACAAATGGAATTGAGAAATTGTTTCTAAGTTAAAAATGCAACCGGTACAATTACATTTAGAGGCTCTTTAAACAGCAGAGACAATAGCTGTCAGGGTAATAGAAAGGGGGGCTAAGTAAATCTGTAGAGGCAGTGGCATTTGAGAGTTACACTTATTTAAGATGTAATAGGACTTATTTTTGTAGTCTACACCTGCCCAATATTGCCATGCATGTACAGATCTGGTTTCATATTTACAAAATCACCATCTGGCATCACTAATCAATTCCAAATATTTAAGATCAGATTCCTTTACAAGTGGTTTGTCCATCATGGTATTCTTTAAGCCAGTAGTATGCAGCTCTAGTCCTTTGGGCCGCAGAAAACAGAACAGAAATAGTAGTACAGAATAATATATACCGGTCTCAAGCTTTCTGCACGGGAGCCGTTCAACTACGCGGTATGTACCAAATCTAAAAGCATGCCACTACGGCTAGTCAAAGAAAAAAGAAAACAGTCCGTACATCAAGACATACATCAAGTTCTTAGATCTATCCACTTGGACTGGTGCATTTTATAACACACACAGTGTAACCGAGAAATAAAGCTTACACCGACGTAAAGTCTGGCAGGTCATATGAAATATACAGATGCATTTTGAATGCATATACTTCAACTGAAAATACATAAAGCGAGAAATGCATGAAATAGATCAACATTTTTCTTTTGGGAAGAAAGTCCTTTGTTATGCAATCATTCATCCGTCTCCCAGAAGTTACTGAGAAATATATATATATATATATATATATAGTGAGTGTGTGTGTGTGTAAGACCTAACCATGCCATTTCTGTCACTGATTTTTAGGCACTAGCTGATGTGCATGTAATAGAATACTTGTAGATATAAACTGATCTCCATATATATCTAGATATCTCTCTATATTTTTTCTTATATATATTTTTTTATATTTACATGTAGAAAATAAAAACAGGGAGAATGGCACACCCTGCAGCATTCTACAGGGACATTCAATCATATGAAGAGTTAAATTGATTTTATAGGTATTGTGTGTCTTTATAGGAAAATAAAAATAAACTGTACACCTTCTTGCTATTCTCTGTTTCAAACATAGCCTGTCTGTAAGGTGAAGGATTAAAAAAATAACGCTATGGAACATGACTGCTTTTTTGATGTAACAAGTCTTTACCATATGGGTAAATCAGTATACTCCAGCTCTTATGTCATCCCTTGCTGCCATTGCACATTTATAAAAAGATCTGTTAATGCATTTGCTGCTTACATCTATTCTGTCTACTTCACATACTCCCATCGTCTGTAATTTTGGTTGTTGTATGAACTTTGGATGGAATCTTAATATGACAAAAAAATAAAAATAAAAACATATACCATTTACAAAGTGCAAACCCTCCTACGGAAGAGATCTACAGTCGGTGGGGTTTCACAGGGAAAGATTGTCTGCGTCTATGAAACCTTCCAAACAGGACAACATGTCTGGGATTATACAAAGTGAAACAGTGAACATTGAAGTAGTAAAGACCAATTTAACAGCTCAGGTTGATAGGGCGCTACAATCATTTCTTCCGCTCCTGGGTGCACCGGGGACAGAACCTGGGTAGGAGAAAGAATCTATTCATCACATGCTCTACAATACGGACTTCTTTATATACTTAAAACTCTTAAAGGGGGGGTACATTTTACACCTGCTGTGTTGTGTCAAATGTACTTAAACATCCGGTTTTAAACTACAAAAAGTTTTACCTTTATTGCACTAAAAAGCATAATTATTTCCTTTTGTATCAGAATAAATGTCATAAGAGTCACACTCAGAGCCCTGTTCTCACGAATAGAGCCACGTAGAACTTGTCTGTGGAATATTCAGGCGTCAGCGAAGAGAAATACTCACCATTTCCCTTTAGGTTTGGTGGTGAGGTCTACACAAGCAAAGTGGAACCACTCAATGGGACACTGAAGAGTAAAAATACATACGTAATGTCAATTTGACTCATTATGCCACACATTAAACATTTACCTGGTAAAAGAGGGGTTTGCAGGAGTTTTGCAATTTTAAGTCACCGTCACAATTCATTTTAAAGGATGCATCCAGGGGGCTCTGCTGGCCCTGTACACGATGCAGTTAAATCAGTAAGATTTCTCCAAAGTGAAATAACAGAGTGAACTATGCAGTGATATGACACGCAAAGCTCTATCACTGGTCTCAGGTGTTAGGGCAAAATGCATTGGAAGTACGTGAATGCAGTCAGAAAGCAAATGCCATACAACTAAATGAGCAGGTCATTCAAAAGTAAATGCCTCTCGTTAAGTTGAATGAACATGTTGGCGAGTCCAACAACACAAATACAAAATGAACTGGTAGATTACATGGGCCAGATTAGTCTGGCCCATGTATTTAGGTTTTGCACAAAAGCTACTGAACCCCTACATAAAGATGGAATCTTACTGCTGTTCATACAATACATGTATAAACGTATCATTGTCTTTCTGAGCACCCAAAGACCATTTTGTTCTGATTAACAATGAATCATGTAATAAAATAAAGTCAGTTACCTCGCTGGAAAACCGGCCAAAAATCACCATTTTATTTTAAGTATTAAGAAGCTTATAGGCAAGTTACAAAAACTACCCAAAAAGCACTACTGCAAGAAGATTTCTATATAAAGGCACAACTGAAAACGTACGTCTGGATTGTCACAGCCAATCATTTCGCCATAAGAAACTTGGTGACACAAGCAATACGTGGGCTCGTTGGGGTCCACAGGCATATCCAAGACATCCGAGGGGTGCATTGGGAGTACTGTATCAGAATACGATGTCCTACAAGACAAAAAGTACAGTCAATACAACAATGTTTAAAGTGCAAATACCACCATTTTATTACTAGATTAAGAAATCTTTCAAAAATAGCATTTCCTTTTTAAAAGGTTCTAGTTTTCCATAATGTTTTTAGACAGTGACACAACATAATTTTACCAGCCCTAACTTTTTATCATACCGCCTTATGAAAATGAATGGAACTAATTCTCTGAATTGCATTTGGTACATTTCCCCAAGTCTACTGTATACATCTTTGTATTGTGTGATCAAGGAGAAACTTTTTCTATGGCACTTTGGGGGAAAAAAGTATGCTTCCTCACGTAAGCAGAATGCATTGGGCAGGCAGTGCATGAATACAGTGCTCCCATGTTGGAGAGATCAAGATATTTAGCTCTCCATAGTATGCCAGAAGTCAATGTCACACACACTATATTTAAAAAATAATAATAAAAAAAAAAAAAGAAGTATATTAAACAGCTATCCTGAATCTAGGACAAGACCAAGGAATGATTACTGCTCGCACCTGTAGATGGGTATTATCAGCCATCAAACTCTATAATTGGGCAACGTTATAGAGCAAAACTGCAAAAAAACTCCTATAACTCCACAAGCCCAGGTGTGCGCTAGTGAACACGGGCATTGTATTCCAACAATATCCTTGCTATCTCATTTGGATATCCAAGCCTGTAGTGGCAGGATAGCACTGCACTGTTCCAAAGCCTTGTGACATGCCCAGGGGCTGGCGTGGATGCCAAAGGATAATGTTGAATGTGACAATGAGGGCAAGATAAAAAAACCCATAAAGCGACACATTCTTCTCAGGTGGCTGAAACAGTTACAGAAAACTAAACCTTAGGTTTTATGGTCTAAGCTTGTGTCTACTTCCTACACTTTCGAGAAGTAATGTGCGGTCAGTAAAGGTCTCTTACACTCCTCCTTTCAACTTCTTTTTCTTCACAGTATCTTCCTCAGACACCCTCCGACCTCGCGAACCTCGTTTATCCTTCTGGCCGCGATTCTCTGATGGAGGGAACAACGTGTTTAAACGTGTGCATTTTTTTTTTTTTGATTAACAGCATCCATTTAGCAGCTTGCCCATAACTAAGCACAAATTGGAGGCTCACTCTTTATTCCACGTCCAGACGGGCTGTCAAACTCTGTTCCTTCCACCTTTTCCTTCAGGTCAGCTTCAAAGCGTGCCAGATCTGCATCCAGTCGCCTGATGTGCTTATCCACCTTTTGGGCATAGAAGCAAATGACGTTAGTCAGAACACCCCAAACAAGCTGCTACACATCCGCTATAGATGACAGGAAAATGAATCCACGTCGTCACATAAATAAGCCACGATAAGCTCTGTTGTGATAAATATGGCAAGCAATCGTTACACGGGAGGCACTGTATTCGGGGACGCAGGCGGCACCTACCATCTCATACGTCTGCATGGCCAGCTGCACCTTGTCATCGCTGTACTCTCGGCACTTGCTGTAGGCATTCTGGATGCGCTGAAGATGCTGCACTCTCTGCTCCGGGGAGAAGTCCCGTACCTTGGCAATGTACTCGCTAGCCAGCGCATCTATTTCTTTCTTTTTATCTATTCCAAAAAAATATATATAACTGCAAAGCCAGCAAGAAATGTTTAAACTGTCACTTTACCCAAATCTAGCGTTTTTACAGCTGCAAATTAACGATAAGAATGCCCAGATGCTACAAACATGGCATATCTGTTAACATATGATATGGAAGCTTATAAGGCATTTGCAAAAAAATGTGTCTGCATGTTCAGAAGTAGCATTTTCCAAAGGAAGAAAAACAATGCTGTTCTATAAAAAGGATTAGAGACCAACATGCAGGCAGGATTTCAATGGGAATGCCGCCAATCAGAGATGTGAAAAAGAGACCGATGTGGAGGGCTTTGCGCTGCAACTTCTCCTAAAGATAGGTAAGATTAGTACTTTAATACGTATTCTTCGCTGGTGGTGTGTGTGCCACACCAAACTGGCCATTTAAGTTCATTTACTCATAATTTTGACATTTCTTTTCTTTCGATGAAACCTTTTTATCACTAGTGCTGTTTTAGTCACCAACCTTCTGTCCTCTGGTCCAAGTCACTCATCAACTGGAAATTTCTCTGAAGCTCGCACGGCAGATTTTCTATACCTGGAAAAGATAATCGTAAGAATGCCATCCGGCAGCTTCTTGTTCTGACGAGCACCTCCTCCGACACCCCACTACCTGATAAATATGATTGGCTGCTTCAAGCCGGGCACATTGTCTCCAAACATACAAGCAAACTGTCCTGTTCCTGCCCGAGCTCATGATTATCTCCCAGTCACCTCATTCGTATTAACCGTTTGCACATAAGGACTTAAGAAGACATTATAAAACGGGCCCACAGTGTGGCGCAGGAGGTGAGACCGGCTAATGACGTCGCTCTGGGACCGCCAGCACCTCTGCACCGTTTCACCGCCGCATACAAAATTCAGGCTTTCCTCTGGAAACGGTCTCAATAGCACAGACAGGGAGACCTCAAAAAACACAACGCCGACCATCCGGGGCATCCCTGCTTTCAGGGGACGACGCGGAGATAAACCGGGGGCTTATTCAGCAGCAGCATACAACGTGCAGAAGAAATCCTAAAGTAAAACAAGGGCTTTTGGTTTTCTTGTTATATTCTTCACACTGCATGGCTGACTCTACACAAAGACAGCATCAAAAGAAAGCCCTTTATGTTCTGAAAATATATCCAATTTGTGGGGTACATCAACCCATAGAAAAGGAAACAGCGGTCCAACATATGGTTAACGGTGCAATAAATGGCTTTTCTTTGGGACTCCAAATACCCCTGGCCACGAACGTATGTATGATGTGGGCCGCCTCACACAGCTTTTACAGCTTCCTGGGCCAGTGAAAGGAGATCAGAGGATCTCATCAACCAGCCCATGATACCCGCCATTCACAAAAGAGGGACAACAGGGAAGTGCATGCAAATTGTGACTGTACTGTAAAAAACAAGACTGTTGGGAGGTATGTATGCGCAGGTACCAAGAACAGGTTTACTAGAGTCAGTTGGCTACTTTGGTACTTATTCACTAAAAGGACAGCTGCGGTTTCAACTCCCTCACTTCAATATTCATTATGAAGGGCCAACACTAGCAGGTTTCTCTATAAGGAAGGACTGAGTTGGCTCGCAATGGGCGAGGAGAAATGTCGCTGACCCGACTATGAATTATACAGGCTCAGTAACCTGCAGAGAAAAAGTACTCCTGATTCCCCATAAAATTACAGAATCAGTCATACGCTACACACGGCTTGTATGCATTGGAAATGATTAATAAAGTTTTGCAGTGGGCGGGGAAGCCCTGCGATACGTACTACGCGCTTCACATCCGTCATTACGCTCTACTGGGAGATACGGGAGTGCGCGCCCGCAAACTGGTGACGCAGTTTTAATTACACCCTATGCATTCCCTTATTACACTCGTTTCCCATCCCGCATAACGGCGTTCCCCTCGCTCTTTCCTGTTTTCGCCCCGTGTCCCCTACTCACTGTCTAGATAGTGTTCCAGATACATCGCGGTCGCCATGTTATCAAAGTCCGACCGCTTCCTCCTGCAGCTCTCAATCCCGCTCAGCGGTGTGCTGGATTATTCATGAGTAGTGCTCTTCCGCATCGGTGGGTTGGTTATCGTGTTAATTAATATTCATGAGCAGTAGAATCCCGCGCCGTGTGAACCAGCCTTATCTGCCTTTAGGTCCGCCCATTTCGCTTTCGGATTGGCTAGTCTGTAACGAAATGGCATTATTTTATTGGTGGGGATTGTAATCCTTTGGCGTCAGAATTTTTCTTTACGAGAGTGCTAAACACATGATACTTAATGCTTTCTAATCGCAAAAACCCAATGGAGTATAGTAAAGTTATTTGGTTTGCTAACAAAGACTACTAATTTGTGTTTGTGTCAGACACGTAATAGTTAGCATTTATGTTTTAATACATATTGTTTCCACCTTAAAGGTAAATCCTAGGTTTGTTTCCCGCGGCCTTTGGTGGGTTAAAAGACTCGGCGCGCCGTGATTGGACGTTTAAAATGCGCGGGTCATTTCTCCTTGGGTGGATGTCTAGGAGTTGCAGATATATGCGTGTGAGTATGGCTGAGAGTCGTGGAGCGTTGATAGTGCTAGAGGGTGCTGACCGATCCGGGAAGAGCACGCAGGCCCGGCGGCTGGTGGAGACCCTGACAAACCGGGGACACCGGGCTGAGGGGATGCGTTTCCCAGGTAAAGAGGGAACTGAATTTGGGCGGCCAGATACTCCACACTGGGGCGTCTGTTTGGGCCTCTGAAGCCCCTTTTAGTCGAGTGATACTCAATGTATCATTACGTGTATTTACCATAGCATCTCTCACCCTCTTTGCGACCCAAAGCCTCCTCCCTCCCTGTCAGAATGCTTGCTGAGTATGAGTTTATCGCACTGTTCTACAGCCTGAAAAGCGGCAACAAAAAGACGTGTGTACGGGTTACATAGTACATAAAAGGCATTATAATAAACGCCTCGGTTCCATAGCGCTCTATGTAAAGCGCACATACAGGTATACGTAAAGCCACGCCCCCAACCACACCCCTTCCTGTAGCTATTGTAGATGCTGGAAGGCATGCCATAGTGAATGGCTTTATTAAAGTCACCGGACTGGGGCTGAAGAAGAGTCCAGAAACATTGTAATCAATGTATCTGCGATTCAGGGGGTCATTTACCCCAACATACACCGTTAGATGACTCTGTACTGTGTGTTGGATGCAGCATACAGTATATTTACGTACAAATATCTGGAATCATTGAAATAAAGACAAATGCTGGTCTGTTAATCTCTGATGGCGGCACCACAGTCTTAAGTGGCCTGTTTTGAAGCAGAGGGACCCTGGAAAATGTGTATGATAATGTCCCAGATGTTGGGTTACAGAGATAAAGGAAGCGGTAATCACCTGAGACACAAATGTACGTTTACCTTTGCAGAGATATACCGTGCGCTCCGTTACCTCTGTGTCTAAGCCTGAGGTGCTGTGTGTTCATTGTTTTGGCCCCTAGTAGCGAGGCCATACGCTAGTGCGTTGCGCAGCTCTGATTACTAATCACGTGGAAAACTAAACGGCGACCCATTACGCTTAGGTGCAAAATAAAGCGACAAAAAAAAATTACACCTTTCCCGTGATCCATCCAATGAATGCATGCTCCTGTGTGGGCAAGTAGGATACACAACCGAAACTTCATTTTCTAACTGCCGCAAAAAGAAACTATTAAGCATGTGAAGAAACCGACTCCATCGTGCTTTTTATATGAAAAACATAGAATTTGACAGCGTATAAGAACCATTTGGCCATCTGGTGTCTCCATTTTCCGTAATGTAAAGACTAATTCCTTGGTTTCCTCTTAAGATTCAGTATAGCTTTAACCCTGTCCCATGCATGTTTAAATTCCCATAGTCTATAGGCCTCTACCACTTCTGATGTGAGGCTATTCAATTTATCTACCACCTTTTCTACGTGGGGGGGAGTGGTATTGCAAACTTGATTATACTCTTGACCCCATCTCTATGTGCAAATTCTTTACTATTTAAAGATTTTTGGGCCATCACGCATGTGAACCATGTGTGTTTTAATATATAAGGACAACACACACACCCTGACTGTATCTTTTCTGTGCTCCACTTATATGGCTTCTGCTCGGTCCCCAATCTGGGCTTTGTCTATCAGATATGTCTTGGGCTCCTCTACTTGGCTGACTGGCTGGGCTCGCTCCTTGGCCGGGCACCTGCTGCCCGTGTGTCTTAGTTTGCTAAATGTAATGAAGCTAAACTGTTTTTAAACCGTGTTGTAAAAATGTTTTTTGTGTCTCCACAGAAAGGACAACCGAGATTGGAAAACTAATCAGCTCCTACTTGGAAAAGAAAAACAATATCGAAGATCACACCGTTCATCTGCTGTTTTCTGCCAACCGATGGGAGCAAGTGTAAGCCAAATGGAGTCCCCATGGAGGGTTTCATGGCTGGGTGGTGTTTGGGGACATGAGAGAAAAAAAATTTAGTGTGGGTTTTCTAACAGTCGAGAACTAGTTTGAACACGAGTCTCACCAAAATGTTGCAGGGCTGAGAAGTTAGCTTTCCCTTTTAGATAAAACAATTGAATGTAGGTTGTTTTGAAGTTTGCCTTGGGTCCAGGGCCGTACTGTCGATGAAGAAGTGGCCAGTAGTCTGACAATTGATTTTTTTCTTGCCTACCTGCTAGATCAATCCGGGGTGACCTTTTGAGATAATATTATATATTTTCCCACTTGTGTGATAGTATGGAAGGTTAACATTTACTCTCTTTAATCTCTTTATTAGAGATATGTATCCAGTTCACTGATATATACTCTGCTAATCAATGTGGAGGTTTATTTAGAACGTCGTATGTTTTGCTTTTTGTCACACGAGTAGGCATGCTGTTGGTGTTTAGAGTTAATTCTGTGTTTTCGGTGAACTTGTTACATGATATTTATGTCTTCAACAATCCTAGATATTGTTTGTTGTTAATGTTCTGGATCTATTTGCGATCTTTTAACTACGGCTTTTTTTTTTTTTTGTCATAGTCCAGTGATGCTGGAGAAGTTGAGGAGCGGAGTCACCCTCATAGTGGATAGATACGCGTTTTCTGGGGTAGCTTTCACAAGTTCCAAAGATGTAAGTGTTCATTTTTTTTATTGCTTCCCTAAAACTCTGCAGGGATTACCTTTACTGGAAAACAAAAGATCCAGAGGCCATGTCGTGTTTGCTATGCTCCAAAAAAAATGCAGCACTGGAAAGGTCTGTGTCGTCAAGAGTATTAACCTATGCTATATTCAGTAGTGTACTTAGCTTTGGGGCCAACCTATGGCAGCATCTGCAGTACAGTAAAAGGTGTTGTGTGCCTTTAAGAAACCGATATGATGTCCAATCCCAGCATGCAGTGCCTTTTAACCCCTTAAACACCTGAAAAATAATGGAAAAAGCTGCTAAACCGCAACACCCCTTGAGCAATGGGAGCACATCTCACCCCAGCTTGCCTCTGTCCCTGAAATGCCTTATACCCCCTATATGTCAGATGCCACTATGCCCCCTTATACCTCCTATATGCCACTCTGTCCCCTGATATGCCTTATAGCTCCTTCATGCCACCGTGCCCCCCGATATGCCACCGTGCCCACCTCTCCGGGTGGCAGAGAGGATCCAGGTCTCCTGCAGCTTTGTGGGGGGTCTGGATTCTAGTGTTTATAATCCGATCTCTATTTGAGGTCGGATTATAGAAGGAGGGGAGTTTTTCAGAGCATTTGCTCTGAAAACTTTTTTTTTTATATAAATCGATTCAACTAATCGATTATGAAAATCGATTATTATCGATTTTATCGATTAGTTGTTGCAGCCCTAGTCTAGTGTATCTTTTTTAAATGAATACCAAAACGTTACGAATAAGAAAGGAGTGTTACTAAAAAAAAGGTGTTCTCTGCAGTAGGTGGTTGGGGATAAATTTGAGAAATACTGGGGGTTTTTTTTGTTCATATTTAAAACCGTGGCTGAAGGAACAAAGATGTCAGCTGAGGACATGCTTACAAATCTACATATAGTAGAACTGTACAGTGGGTAAAATAAACTTATATTAACACTAACACCTTTTTATACTAGTCTTAAGGCTAAGATTAGGGACTTTCTAATCTAGAAAAAATACCAAAGCGGCTAGGAATAAAAACGAAATCAGAGGCAAGGGAATAGCGTATGGTAATGGGTAGTTTTTGTTTAATTACTCCATGGTTATCGAGTTTAAATATTATTTTTAAGATGTTACCTTTTTTTTTTCCTCTCACGTGGGCACAGATATTGCATATCCACACCATTTCCATTAACTGTTTAATTGGTGTATATACAGAAAATTGTAAACATTTTAACAATATTCTTTTAAATAAAATCTACTGGGATTGTACCTAAAGGTTGTTTATTGTTTTACTAAACCACAATAACTAGAACACAGCTGTGTTGCCCTAGAACTTCTGTATGAAGTGGTGTAAGCAGCCGGACGTGGGCTTACCAAAGCCAGATCTAGTCCTCTTTCTGAAAGTAAGTCCAGAAGTAGCGGCTGCTCGTGGTGGATTTGGGAATGAACGATACGAAACAAGCAGCTTCCAAATGAAGGTGCAGAAACGTTACTCGGAGCTGATGGAAGACGAAACGATCAATTGGAAGGTATGTTTGTTTTGTTTGTTTTTTAAATCCCAGCAGTACAACAGGATGATTTTTTATTTATTTATTTTTTATTTTTATGCACTGGCTTGTAAATAGGATTTCACTGTTTCATTCTTAAAGGGAAAAGGACCAGTAATGATGCGTTTAACCCTATAAGGACCAGACTGTTTTTAATTTTTTGTACTCTTTGTGACCAACACTGTTTTAACACTTTTATTTTAAATAGACTACCCTATAAGAAAAGTTTTTTTTTAGTAAATATTCACAAAAAATTCATATTTAATAAAAACTATGATTGAGAAATGATTTTTCAAATTTTTTCCTTTTATTTGCCACTCTGCCCCAAGATATGACTTATACCCCTTTATATGCCTCTGCCCCCAGATATGCTTTATACACCTCTATATGCCTTTTAAGCCCCTGTTTGCCACTCTGCTCCCAGATATTCATTATACACACCTATATGCCACTCTGCCTCCATAACATGCCTTTTAACCCACTGTATGGCCTGTGCCTCTCAGAAGAACCTTAATATACCCCCCCCCCCCCGACATACCAGTGCGTCCCTAGACTTGTCCCCCATGCTCCAGACTCCCTGGTGTCTAGTGGAGGTCTGTGCAATGCATGCAGACATCCTCCGCTCTTGCTGCTGGCCCTACTTCCGCCGGGGCTTCTAGGAATAAGTACCCGAAGGTCGTGTCACGCTGGTGCTCTTTCATAGAATCCCCAGCCGAAGTGCCGGCAGCAGTGGAGGTTGTCTGTGATCATCGCACAAACGTTCACCGTGTATATATGTATCTTTTAATTATATATTTTTTTTTCCAGGTGATCGATGCGTCGCAGAGTATGGAGGATGTTCACAAAGAGATTGTAGAGCTCAGCGAGAAAGTCATCCAGGAAGCAACGACTAAGCCCATTGGGAAGCTCTGGGAGGAAAACTGACATACATTGAGACTGACATTTATTCAGCTGGCAGTTATGCATTTTATCTCACCAACTGCACTGTGCACACAAGACACTTTTGGGCTTCTACTTCAACAAAGCGAGCAAGGGAGCGGGAGCACATGGGGGGGCAAATCTTTTGATTTTACATCGCTGGTATTAATTTCCGTTTTCCTCAGATGTGCACCCGCTCGTTTGCTTTGTTGAACTCTAAGACTTAACTCTAGGACTTAAGAGAGTCCTCCCGCACTGTGCCACCCGGAGGAGCTTTGCGTTTGGGGCGGCCGGAGCATGGCAGTCCGAAAACATTTTGGCTCTTACCCTTCATTGTGTGTTGAATGAATAAATATTTAAGGACGAGAAGCTACTTCTGGATATGTTAAGATATAGATATGTATATAAATATTACATATTATACACGGCAATGATGTAAATCTTGCTGTATAGTGCTATTTAAATTTTACCTTTCTGTGTAATAAGCAGATATGGGAATATCATTATTTTTGCAGTTAAAAATTATGTTCTCCTAATTCTGTCTGGTATCCCCAATCAATACACAGTGTTTTCTATGTCAATTTTCATTATCTTTTGTCAGATACTGAACTAAAAGGCTAAACAGATATTCCTTAATCTTTTAAAAATACTGTATGTGTTGCTTCCATTGTATGGAAAATATAATTGAGGATCAGGCTTTATAGA
>VKOC01000005.1:40132824-40151310 GCA_009364415.1 Spea multiplicata
CCTGTCCTGGTGTGTATTTGATCATCTGTTTCCTGGCACTTTACTTTCTGCAGGAATAAATTGAACTATTTAATTTTTACTTATCCAGAAATAAAACGCCCAGAAATCAGTGAGAGGACAAGTGAAGGTTTTGTGTTATTTCTCTATTTCAATCTGCATATTTTGTTAAAAAGGATTAGTGGGACTGAATTGTGGCTTCAGGCGTCCTGTGTATGGTGACTTTTTTAGTGTACTAATTACTCGCAAAACCCATCACATAAGATTCTATCCTATATTATCTGCCAAGCACTGATGTCCTCTTTATCCGGTATACATTGATGCCGATGAGTTAAGATTCTGCCTATTTTATTTATTTCCATAAAATAGCCATCAATATCCTCAGCACCAGGCCCGTGATGCTCTTAATCTGGCGCTGTGCATCAGCCATTTTAAATCCAGCTTCTACCCACAGTGTTCTCCAGCCTTGCGCGGTTTTATTTGGCTAAACTTGTTTTAAATGGTTTGTGGACTGACTTTGTTTCACTGTTTAATTTAGTATTGATAGAATGACATATAAAAGTTGATCAAAATACTGTTTGTCCACTGCTTTTTTAAATTTTAAAAAAATTCCCAATATTAATATGCATTATAAAGCTAAAAGGCCATATTTTCTCTCAGTGAAAAATGAGTGCGGCCCACGCACTCTTACATTTCTGATGAAGTGGTCCACTGCAGAAAAAACGTGGTCATCCCTGATCTATGGAGACCATTGAAGTCAATGGAGATGCAATGCAGGCTTCTAACAGTGGGGGGCTCTGGTGCACAGGGCTGTATAAATAAGTTACAGGGTCATTTTTCAAGCCAATGCCCTCTAGAAATGATGGTTTACTTTCTTTTTTTTGCATGTGTGTCTTTCTTTTGTATTTTTTGGATGGCTCTTTCCACTGACTAAACATTGGGAAACAAGGGCCTTGTTCATCATTGCTGGATCCCACAGGACAGAGATGGAGAGGAGGTGAGATATGGGGTTCGTGCCACTCCAGATGAGATTTTTTTTTTTTCATTTTTAACCTCATTCACCTAAATCTGCACTGGGTGGGGGCAAGGATGGCCCCAGGTGCACCTTTTTTTAACTTTTACCACCGATCCCACTGGGAATGAGATGTAAGGTGTGGGGGAGGCACAGCTTGGGTCAGTGCCTCCTTTACAGTATTTTAATTATTACCTAAACTCCTCATCCCCATAAGCAGGGAGTTGGAGACAGGGGGTGTATATGGCCATAGGTTCAGTCATCAACCCCTTTTCTTATTGCCTTTGCCTGGAATGCAAAAAGACACAAATGCAAAATGTAAAGGCAAAGACATGCAAGTGCTAGCATGCAAGAGCGTGCGACTGTTACCCCCTAACTTAACTGACCACTTGCCTTCTTAGTGACGAGACCCAGTAGGCAGCTTTCAATGTTTACCGAATTGAATTTCAAGTACAGACATACCACCAAGAATGTCACAAGGGCAAATATCACCAGTTTCCATCTTAAGTACAGATCTTTTAAACATTTTTCTATGTTGGCCCCCAAAAAGTCAACTTTGATTAAGACGCCAATAGGGTGGTTACAATGGAGAGCTCTCATGTTCTCAGCTGGCACATTTACACCAAGCTGGCTCAGGAAAACAAATAAATTATATATAAAGTCCAAAAATTAGTACCGGCACTCCAGGGGACTTTCCAAATAACCACACAAACAACTTCGGTTTTCAAGTCTTACAGGCTTTCATCAGGACATATATATATACATATATATATACACATACACATACATATGGTCCACCCAACCCTACACACAAGGAAAACTTCAGGAAACTTGGATATAGCGTGGGGGTGGCAAGCTTTCTGTGACCCATATGATGTGTTTCAGATGTGGGTCAGAGATTTATTAGGCATTAATTGACAGACATTGGGTTAAAATGAAGCAAGTATAAATTTTATTTTATTTTCAGATATAACTGGATGTTTTTGTTTAAATATACTATGGGTATCTCACGTGTAACAATGTGCCAAACCTGCCTAGGGTTAAGTCCACATACACAAAGGCATCATCCCAAGAGCAGGCACCTCTGTGCTTCATGTTTGCTCACGAATGTTCGTGACTAAAGTAGAACATTCAATCAGAATTCCTGTTTCCTTTTATATTGTAAAGGAGCGTGCAGTCTTCCCTTCCAGAGCTCAAGTACCAAGGGATCTAGCATCTGTTACGCACTTCTTCCAATGGATTCAAACAGATTCTGTCACAATTCCTCTATGCGATTACTATTCAACTGTGACGGCCCAAGCATAGATCTTGTTCTTTTGCCCCCCTCCTTCACCCAATTCCTTTCTCTCATTTCATATATGTTCCCTGATCATAAAAAAGGAAATATTCATTGGATGGGTTGTTCAAATAGGGAACATTTTCTTGTCTAAACTACAAACTAAAACAAAGAGCAAAATATTTTCAAACTATTACTGAGCATACCCTCATAATCTTCTCTGCCCATAGGCAATATGCTACAAGAACCTTTCCAAAAATAAGTGGGAAAAACAGGAGAATTATTATTAAATAATATCCGGCCTTAAAGTCATCAAACACACTCACAGAGACCACCAGCCTACAGTTTGATTACAAACCCACCGTGTTACATTTACGATACACAAGCAGATATCTCTTGGGTGAGAGCACATTGTAAAAAATAAAAACATTGTATGCTATATGTATCACCTTATAACGTCACCAAATGCCGTGACTTTGTATATGATGCCATATAATTCTCTTAAAAATTGAATAAATGCCTTAAAAAAAATTAAAAAAAATGGATTTCAAAAGTAGATAAACTTGTCATGTGCCTGCATACACAGAAAATGAAGTTTTTTTGCTGCAATAAAACTATATTGATGAGAACAGCTGGTACTAAAGCAGAATTATAAATCCCTAAGGAAAGTGAATTCTTTGTGGATTGATGAGTTTTATTACTAACCCACATAAAAATGTTACAAAAAAGAATTTTAGACCCCACATCCTTAGCTCCTTTTATGTAACCCCCAAGGGGAATTCACTTATAAACAAGGGAGGGAAATAAACACATCTATCGTTTGCTAAATTATCAACTCATACTGTTAGATATTAAAGGGAAAAATAATACCCTTCCCAAGTATGTCAAGTACCTTATAACACCTCTAAAAAGTGTAACATTTCCGGTACAATATATTATGCGTAATTAACTGAAAGTTTAAAAGGGACATCACCAATAAGGAAAGCATATTAAAATACCAAACACATCTCCTGCATGGAAAAAAGCTGTGGGGTGGCCAACATACTAACTACATTAAGCGTGGAAAAAAACACTTAGCAGCTGAAGCTGCGTTCCACAAACATTGGGGCAACCAACGAAGAAGAAACTATATCTTGCGAAACGGGTATACATATAGCCACTTGGGGAAATGTTCTACTTTATTAGCAGTTCCCAGGGAAGCTCTCACGGAGGTCCCCCTTCTGTAAAAGAATGCTTTCAAGTTCCGGTTTTATTCTATGAAGATGACATAAAAATATAAGTGAGAACCCCCCCCCCCCACAGCACTCATAGATCTGGAAGAGGCTGTTTATTTAAACTTACAAATGCCATATGTTTAGACTCATATGGGATGCATCAGGAGGAACATCCAATTGGTTGCAGGGGAGATTGCATCCACTTTTATCAGATTTTACCAGAAATGTTTTTATACATAACCCCACAGTATTCCTTTGCGCATACACTACGTCTCTCTTTTACACATCATATGTTTGGTGTGGGGGGTTAATATAATACAGCTGCTCTGTGTTTTCTTTAACGGGTTATTGCTTGGAGCTTATTCGAATCCTTGAAGGGCATTTTTTCCCTGGCCAAATTCGCTTCAAGCTTGAAAGAGCATGGTCCATTTGCTCTCTTGTTTTGGCTAAAGTTAAGTGAACATGGTAATAGTATCCAGATATTATACAGAACCATAAAATATTTTGCCATGTTATATATGAAAAATCTGTGTTTATAGATACGAAAGTTGATTTGTTTGATTTTGCACAGTTTTTTTATTGTTATTATTCTGCACCACAATCTGCCCCTAGCCTTCCATATATTCGCTGCAAATCCTCCACTCCACTGTCAGCTCTCTTCAAATCCTCCACCATTAACACCTCCACTCGCTCGTTACAACATAAGGCCTGTGCTCTGCCTCTCCTCTTAACTGGACAATACTGTGAACCGCATGGTTCCCTTAGAATCCATCTAATAGGCTACCAAAGACATTGTTTACTTTCAGTACACTCAATAGAAATCCTTCATTTTTTATCTCCTCGCTGTAATAATGTTGTGGAATATGGTGGGGCTTTCTAAATATCCAACATAGCGTGGTGGACGCAAGCCAGTAGCATGGCATTACGAGTATCCATACTTTCATCCTTGCCTTGATTAGTAACCTAATTTAGTGTCAGCACACTCAGGGGCTATAGGGAAATTTGGGAAAAACAAGGGAAATCTGTGAAACAGAGGAGCAAGGAGAGGAGACAACCAGGACTTATTCCATCCAGAGGGAGAATGACATCTTGGGGGAGTCATGTGGAGGTGAAATGTGTCAGATCCCTATCAGGGATGCATTAACGCGTTTTGATACAAAAATAACGGAAAACATATTTTTCCACCAACAGAGAAGTCAATAACTTTCAATGTCTAACTTGGGGGAAAAATGCATGGAAATAACTGAGATGGCCAGAAATAACTAGACCTTATAAACCATGTTTATGTTAAGGTATGTGAAAGAAAACAAATTCCTGAGCAGAAAATATCCTGGAGGTAAACAAAGTTTTAGGTAAGACTGATAGACGGGTTCGTAATAATTTGGAAAATGTACACACATCCAACAATATGTTTAAACATGCAGATTCAGGGACGTGATAGAATTTAGGATTACAAATATTTGCTGATTGTAAGTGAGGTATTTACGGACAAGCCTGTGAGGTCTGGAAAGTTATGTGCCCAAGAACCTTCTGAATAAGAGCTTTTAAAGCTGGTCCTCCACTGATAAGTGACCGTAAACAAACCGCTTGAGGAAGAATAGAGTTGTGTTTATATAGTGTGTGCAGCCACTGCAAAGGTAATATGGCCAAGTGTCACCACAGGGGTCATCTGGCAAGAGGTTCAAGTGGGAAATGCTAGGATGCATAGCCACTGGACCACGTGGCTCTTTAATTCTTTAATTCATACAGTTGGTTTAGTTAGGAAGAATGAGTAACTCAATTATTCTTGGTTGTCATAAGGAGATACGGAAACCTGAACTGTGTCAGACCTTATTGACGACCACTATACCAGAGTAGGTTATTCTTTTTTCTTACAATTCCATGCATGCCACTGGCAGCATCTGAGATATAGGAAGGTTGATTATTAGCCAGCACTACTAATGAATTGAGCTCTTTGTGGCCTTTAGTCTATTTTAGCGTGTGTTCTAGTGTGTGATGGTAAGGACTGGTCAGCATGTAAAATATGCTACAAATGCAGCATTTGACTACAATGTTTCAAATTACCCGGGCCAAATCCCACAGTGTTATCTTTTAATTCTTTTCAAATCTCTGAATCTGATTCAGAGGGTCTAGAGGTATTACAGAGTACCTAGATGGTTTCCAGGCATAGTAACCACTGCATCCCTACCCTTGTGTCATATATATATATATAATATATATATATATATATGCCTTTCAATGTGGCATGGTAAGAAAGATACTGCTGCACATGTGTGTGTCTTGGTAAAGTTATGTGATATTAGCCATTGATGCTACAAAAACCAAGACATTTATTACTGAAAAATGATATCATATGGCATGGTCTGCCTTGCAAGTAATTGAAAGATGGTCCACCTCAGGCCTATTCCACTATTCAGTCTTCTGAAACCAATGAGCAATGTGTATTATTATTATTATTAAATGCCTGGGTCTTTGGCCCTCAAAGCAACTGAGTTTATTCAATTGCTGTATTCTTTAAGATGGGGCTTTTCATTTTCCTCAAACACTGTATTGTACCGGTACTTGTTTGGGACATAATTGTTCTGTGCTATATTTTGGGCGCTATGTACATATGCGAGAAAACATCACATTTTGGAGTATGGCAATAGAATGAATTTCCGATTCATGGCAACCCTGCTGCTGCCTGCACGTTCTCTTCCTTTTATGATCTCTTTTACATATATTTTTCTGGCATCTCCTCAGAAATAACAAAAATAGCTTGTTGGGACTCAATGGGATATCTACATCAGAAGTTTAATTATTCATATTAGGCAAAGAATTAGTTAAAGAATAACTTTATCAATGTATATGCTAATTGCAATGGCATTGAATCACGGGTTTTACATATTTTTAGTTAGCAGGACCAAAAAGTTTCTCAGCTGTTCATCGCACAATGGGCCATGTTTATAAAAAGAAACGCTGATAAAAGATACTTAATACTGAATAGTCACCCACATTAATTGTATGGAATAGCTGTGGAAGACACGTAGGGATGAGGTTTGTAGTCCAACAATATCTTCCAGGCTTTGTACATAAAACATGAGTTATCGACCCGGTGCCTTTAAGCAACTTTGGACAACAAATGCATCAACTAACTGATGGTAGATGAAGTCCAAAAATCAGTAAACGGGCCATGTTTTTCCCAATTCTTGGTGACTGAGCGAAAAATCACATTTTCATAAAAATCTTTTAGAACTGCATACTTGCAGCTCAGCCCCTACACGTGTTCTAAATATAGACCTGAAGAGTATATAAACATAAAGTATACATTCAGAGAACGTGCTTTTCCATGTGTACCCTTACAATCGGGGGCTTTGAGCTACGCGCATGCTTTGAAGATTAAAAAGGTATATGTTTCTTTAACCCAGCACCGCAGATCTCATGCATCCAGTAATTTACATCTGGATTGAGTTCGAACACTCTAGGGAATTAAATGGATGAATTTCCACAGTGTTTTTTTTTCCTTTTACTTGCAATTTTTTAAAAAAAAAAAAGTTTAGGGAGTCATGTTGCGTAATCAGTACAAATTGTTTTCGGTAAAACCCGATAGCTTTATGCATAGTTGCATAAGCTGTGTCAATTGTTTTAGTACAAGGTCAGATGGCAAAGACCCTGTCCCTCCCCCAAAATCCCTCTGTCTTCGCTCTTATTAATGCAGCTCAAGCTGTATAACCCGCCTGTTCTCTAGAGAGTAACACTACTATACACAAACTGGTTGTGATTGTTTGAGTCACGACTTGAAAACACAAAAAAAAAGACAAACAACAAAATAAGATGAGTCTATGATTGTTGTGAATATGACAATGTCTCCATAAACCCCAGGATTTGCTATATTCATAAACACACTAAGAAAGGTGTGATGTCTTAAGATGCTGTAACCTCTTGCAATTAGGCCCTCCAGGCTGATACTCATAACCCTACTTCTAATACTACAAAAAGAATCCAAGAAACAATTGACTTACATAAAACAATCCAAGACATGACATAATAAAGCAGAATAAACATAAAGCAAGCAAAGAAAAAAAAGAACCGCATTATTAATAAATTGGATTAGCCTACATGCATCCACATGTTTAACCTATAAAAAAGAAACAACTGCAAGACGAATGTGCTGCTTCGTGTACCCATAAATCCTTCCAAATTTCAAATCAAACACAAATGTGAATAGGACGTTGTACTTGTCTATAACATATGCCATGTGTCAGAGGACAAAGCTCATGGGCCAGAATTATTTTTACATTTCGTACACTAAAATATACATTAACAGCATGATGCGGCTTCAACAGGAACTCGACGCAGAGCTGAAAATGCATTGTTAAAAAAAGTTCTAAATTTGCTGATCTTATTTCAGCCGAGTCAATTTTAGCTACAAAAAAAACAAAACTTTAAAGGGAAAAGGCAAGCAACTGTCCTTCCCTGGGGTCTCAATATCTATTATTTATTAAAACCATATACTGTATATATTGTTTCTAGTTTTTAAAATTTGTGACCATTATTACTATTACTATTATTGCATTGCGTCATTAAGGATGCCGAGGGGTTAAAAGTAAGGGGCTATTTTACCAAACTGAAGCTGAGATCCACGAAAGAAGCTGGCTTGCTAAATTCTTGCCCTGATGCGATCTTTTTTTCTCGTTGGACGCTTGCAAAGGCAGCCAATACTAATTAGCTTCTCTAACTTAAATATTAGTATTAGCCACTTGAATCGTATCCAATCTACTAGATAAATACCATGACTCCTTATCATACTGCCTTGTGGTAAACAATAGAATGGCTCAATCTTAATCAGCCAGTCTGACCAATTAAAGTCCACGGAGGAAAGGATTAAGCAGGACTTGATGAGTATTGCCGTAAAGCATCAGGTCAGTGTGGTGTTTGAACAGGGAAAGTCACCCAATTTACCACATGACTGTGTACAATGGCGACCTCAGGTCTGCAGGTAAAGGTTTTTTGGATTAAAATTAGATAAAACCAAGTTTTTGTCGATTCTAATCTACATTATCGTGTACAGCATCTTATTTTATGTTCCAAGGGGGAAGCAAATCGCTGTGATTCACTGTGAATCGCAGCGATCGGTGGGTTAAACGACAGACCAGTGATTCATATCACTGGTCTGTCAATCACGCTTCCCCCAGCCCCCGAACCAGATGCAAATCTGGTGAAGGGCATTCCAGACTCCCTCTTCGTTGAGGGAAGCCTGCAATGCCCCAGGGGGGCTTTACAACCCCCCCCCCCCCGACAGATCGGTGGTTAAATGATCTGTCAATCACGCCCCCCCCCCCAGCATTCCAGGATGCCTCTTCATTGAGGCAAGCCTGCAATGCCCAAAGGAGAGTTCTGATTGGATGGAGGATTAGGCAAGCCCAGGGGGCTTGTCACTAATCTCCAGGGATCAGCCCCCACATTCGTGGGGTTGACGGGGTGGGTTGATCCTGGTTGCCTTGGTAGTTTAGGCAAACCAGGATCATCCAATATGTAATTACAGTTATGTGATTGCTGTGAAAACCAATCACAGTGGTCACATCCCAAGAAATGACCGTTCAGTGACCCCACAAAGCCCAACCTCTTCCTAACGTTCACTTTGATCTTGTATCAGAGAGAGAGAGGTTGCTTTGTGTGTTACTGAGCAATTATTTCATTATTCCATTGCTATTGACAGTTTTAAAAAAAAAATCAGTACTAGTTTAGGTACCCTTCCCCCAAATATCCAGTTGAATTCGTTTGCGTTAGGAGTTAGTGCTAGTTTTTTTTGAAAATGAAGACGCAGTATACTGCTGAAGAGGCTTATGCCATGTTGGAATCTGCCTCTGATGGTAGCGAGACTGACACCGCGTCAGACTTTGACGCAGGTCAGTTTTCTGACACTGACAGCGATGTCAGTGTCACAGTTCCTCTTGCTGCTGAGCCAGCGGCAAAGAGGAGACATACTACTCGCCCTTCACCTGCCGCAGATGCTGGTGATGGTGAAGTATGGGTTCCCCCAAACCAAACCTCACCAGTCATCCCACCTTTTACTGCCACGCCTGGCATAAAGGTGGATGTGGCAGGTTTTACCCCGGTCCAATATCAGGACCTCTTTCTTGGGGAGGATATTTTGGCTATGATAGCCTCCCAAACTAATATTTATGCAGCGAATTATATTGCTGCCCACCCAACTTGCAGCTTCTCCAAGCAGCAAAACTGGGATCCAACGGATGCCATGGAGCTCCGCCGATTTTGGGCCCTTAGCCTTTGCATGGGCATCATGAAAAAACCCTCTATACGCTCCTACTGGAGCAAAGACATCGTTATGTCTACCCCGATATTCCCCCATACAATGCCTAGGCTACGTTATGAGATGCTGTTACATTTTCTGCATTTCAATGATAATAGGGAAAAGAAAAAATGTCGGTGCGCTAAGCTAGTCACAGGCTCAAATAATACAAATGTATAATACGAGGCCTACCAAACAGGTGTAAGCATGCTGCAAAAACAGTGTATTGGCTGTACAATGTATACAAAAAACAAAAACTGTCTGCGCTTCTTACCCTAATAAAGTTGGCAACAAATATATAAACATAAAATAAATGAGAGGTTTTGGTTATATGAATTGGCCAAAGCATAATTAAGCTCACCCGCCACGTCAAGGCACACACTCCCAACACATTAATAAGGTTTTGGTAGCAGTATAAACTGCTTTGTGTGCCCACTATGTAGGAGGTGAGAGTAGGTTCTCACCCTATTGAGAGTGTGCCTTGATGTGGCGGGTGAGCTTAATTATGCTTTGGCCAATTCATATAACCAAAACCTCTCATTTATATTATGTTTATAAATTTGTTGCCAACTTTATTAGGGTAAGAAGCGCAGACAGTTTTTGTTTTTTGTATTTATTTCAATGATAATAGCCTATGCCCCCCAAAAGAAGACCCCCAGTATGATAGGCTATATAAGGTACGGCCCCTGATTACCCACCTTCAGGCTGGGTTTTGCTGAGTTGTATACCCCCCAGCAGAATTTGACCATTGATGAGTCTCTCATGAAGTTCAAGGGGAGACTCACGTTTAAACAGTATATACCCTCAAAACGCTCCAGGTATGGAGTTAAGTTCTACAAACTCTGTGAGAGTGAAAGTGGGTATGTTCATGCATTCCGGGTCTATGAGGGAAAGGACTGCCACCTTGACCCTCCTGGTTGCCCAGAACATCTGGGAACCACTGCTAAAATTGTGTGGGACCTTATACTACCCCTGATGAACAAAGGGTACCATCTGTACCTTGATAATTTTTACACCAGTGTCCCGTGTTCCGACTGCTTTACTGCTTCGAGACAGTCGCTTGTGGAACCATAAGGAGTAACCGCAAGGGGTTCCCAGCAAAATTAGCAAAGACCCGGGTTAAAAAAGGGGGAATGCTCTGCTCTGCGCCAGGAGGAGCTGCTGGCACCTAAGTTTAGGGACAGGAAGAATGTGTGCATGCTCAGCACCATCCATGACGAGAGCACTATGCGCGTTCCTGTCCGTGGCAGAGCTGGGGTTACTGTGAAACCAGCGTGCATCAGAGCTTATAATAAGCATATGGGAGGTGTGGACCTGGCAGACCAGCTGCTACAGCCATACCTTATCATGAGGAAGTGTAGGGCGTGGTACAAAAAGGTGGCAATCTACATGATGCAGATCGCCACCCACAATGCCTTCCTCATTTTTAAAAAGTCACACCCCGGAGGAAAAACTTTTCTCCAATTTCAGCTCCAGTTGATCTCCGAGGTGTTGACTTCTGATGCACCCCGCCCTTCAGCAGGTCCAGCAGTGGGAAGGACTGCTGAAGCCCACTTTATTTATAAAATCCCCCCAACAATCAAAAAGAGAACCCCCCCAAAAGGAATGCAGAGTGTGCCGAAGGAAAGGCAAAAGAAAGGACACTTCATTCTACTGTCCTTTTTGCCCTTCCCAGCTAGGATTCTGTGTCGGCGATTTGTTTTAGGGAGTACCATGCTACTCCCGTTCACCCCTCAGCAGCTGCCCATCCCTAAATTTCATCTGCTGCCCCTGTCAACCCCGTTGCCCCCTTGTAGTTTTCCTATAAAAAATGCACCCAAGAACTTTGGTAGAAAATGGTTAAACATTGGCACAAAATGCCACCTGCCGCGTTGCCTTGGGGGTCTACTATTGCAAACAGACTGCCAAGATGGGGTAAATTAAACTTGGGGACTGCCAGGGGGTCCAAAACCAGACATGGACCCCTACAATCAAATGGTCCAAATTCCACGTTTCAAAGCTGAAAATCGCACGTCTGCTTTAGGACCCTATAACTACAGAAAAGCCTGATATATGCATAAACTGGAGGCACCGCTGTACTGGGGGGACACAGCAGAATGTAAAATGGGGGGTTTTGTGGCAGCAGCACCCACCAGGTGTACACAATTCACACAAAAAGTTCACTTTTTGTGTAAAAAAATGACAAAATAATGTTACTCTAACTTTTGGCAGGAAATGGTTAAAAAATGACCACTTGAAGAGGTACAAAATACCACTTGCCGCGTTGCCTTGGGGGTCTACTATTGCAAACAGACTGCCAAGATGGGGTAAATTAAACTTGGGGACTGCCAGGGGGTCCAGAAACAGACAAGGGCCCATCACATAAAATTGTCGAAATTTGTTCCTTTCAATATATGATCCATAACTAACAAAAATACATGAAAATCCTAGGCATGTCAGGTATTTCCAATCTCAGGACAAATATGTGAATGTATTTTGAGGCAGTTTTCTTTAGTTGCGCTAGTTTTCTATAAATTATGTTTAACAAAACTGGAAAAAAAACACATTTTTTGTGTAATTTCATCCATTTGTCCATTATAATAAGAGTAAACAAAGGGTTAATTCTCTAAAGATGGTTTCAAAAGAAAGCCCTGTCTGTCCTTAAAAAAACAATATATAATACGTGGGGATACATTCAAAAAATATGTGTGCAATTCTGTTTCAATGCACACATAGCTAAAATAGCAAAATCGCTCTTGTCCCAGACAAACATTTAAGAAAATAGGCAATTGTCCTCAAGGGGTTAAAATGCATATTTTGTGTTTACTCTTAACGGCTTGTGAGCATATCGCAAATTGTATCTTTGAAAATAGTAGAATATTAAACATTCCGCAAAATTGTTTATGACCTGTGAACCATTCTGACCCAAAAGCTACTGATCCTAATGTATAGCAGAGAAAAAGGGCAGGGAACCCCAAGCGTGTTTAATATTTCTATACATAATTACATGTATGTGCCAGTCCAAGTAGGGTAACTATTGGGTCACTCTAGGAAAAGGGCTGCAGGTGAAGGAATAAACCCACCTAGAGATTATGATTATTTATTGTGTTAACAATTCGTATATAACATAAGAAGATGACATAAAGAAACAACAGGTTAAAAAGGCCATGCTCCGATGAGCTTACACTCATCTAGAGATGTTCTTATCAGAAGACCTTAATGTCCATGGGACATCAGTGAGCAAGCAGGGAAGCCAAGTGCACACCAGCAGCCCTGGTTTCAATCATACTTTGCAGTACTGCACTACTGAATATGCAGGAACCATAACACGGAATGCATACAATAGAGTCCTGGACACTACTCACATAGAGGCCACCATGCTTGTCCCCAAAGAAAGTGAAGGCTCTGGAGATGGATAGCAGTCCAGATCCACCATCGTCTTGTCTTCTGGTGATCGAATCGCCCACCCCGGGGCCAAAGGGATAGAAATCTGCCAGTGGCACCAAACAGTGGACACAACACAGCACAGAGCACAGACCCCACAGCAGGGTCACTGACCCCATTCCCAGAGGTGAGGGCACTGTCACTGCCTGGGTGGCTTCTTTCACCCCGTGGCTTAAATGGATTCTCAAAGATGCTCCTCCTCTACCCTCTAGGATAAATCTCTCGAGTGGATCACCCACGATACAGATAGACTACAGGATCGGTTCAACTGAGATCCGCGGACTCTATCGAGTTCACGCAGTTGGCTGCCCATCATACCCCATCACCTCTAGATACCCCCAGTGCCTCCTCACCTGCGGAATCACAATAGCTCCAAACCCCCTGCTATCCGTTCAACGTTCTCACCACATTCTAAGCCCCATCCCCGTGCATCCTACTTAACAAGCCTGCCGGCACTTTACTTCTCCGGTGTCCTGGCACTCTACAACTGTGGTGTCCCGGAGCACTCTACTGCTGAAGTATCACGGTGCACTCTAAGCACTGTGGTGTCCCGGCACTCTAGCACTGAGGTGTCCCGGCACTCTAGCACTGTGGTGTCCCGGCACTCTAGCACTGTGGTGTCCCGGCACTCTAGCGCTTATGTAGTCTCCTGGCAGTCATACGCTTTCTGTCTCTTTGTTCCCAGCTGTCAAGTTGTGACACTTTTGTCTGTCTCTTTGTGTCGTTCCCAGCACTCTCTGACTGCCTCCTCTTGCACTCTTTGTCCAGTTTCCAATGCTTTTTCAGATTGTGTCCTCCTATGAAGTTCTCGGCACCCTTTGTGCAGCTCCCGGCACTCTCTCACTCTGTGCAGTCTGCAGCTCAGTGACACTGAAGTCTCTGTTCAGGAGCAACTGGGGGGTTGTCCAGTTTCCAGCAGTCCCTTTGGCTGTCACCCTGTCTCGGTGTGCACTTCCCAGCACTCTCTCACTCTGTGCAGTCTGCAGCTCAGTGACACTGAAGTCTCTGTTCAGGTCTCTGTTCAGGAGCAACTGGGGGGTTCCGTCCCCTCCCCCACTACTCTAACAACCCCCCCGGAATGAGCGGTGGGGGCACCGGCCAATCGCAACCGGGTATGGCTATGACGCTGCCTCTTAAAGAGCCCGGTGGAGCTGGGTGTGAAGAGGTTAAGCGTGAAGTTTGGAGAGGAGGTAAGGAATGTGTGGGATCTCTCGCAAAGCATCACGGGAATTGCAGTCCCCGGCTACGGCGAATACGACTAAAAGGAAGCAGCAGTGCGCGGTATAGTCACCGCAGGCATCTGCACCCAGGGAGCGGGCGTCTGCAGGAGCAACCCCACAACCTTTCAGTTTCATAATTGGTAATTATAATAAGCAGAAACCATCATATATTTAGTTAAAATAGTCATTTTTACTCCACGAAAGATGTGATGACAGCAGCTGCTGGGAATAGGCAGCAGGACTATCAGATAATTACTGGGACAGTGAGCATGTGGACTGACCCTAAATGAACCCTGGCAGTATAACTTAGGACCACCCTGTGATTGCAGACCATCCCTTAAACACACACTGGATGTGAGTGTGCAGAGTATTGCGAATATGTGCACCTATAACAACCCTATAACAACCCCACACCGACAGTGATCGGGTGCGCCATCCCTATAACAATCCGACAGCGTTCGTGTCCGCCGTTCTTATAACAACCCGACAGCGACTGTGTCTGCCGTCCCTATAACAACCCATCAGCGACCGTGTCTGCCGTCCCATATAACAAGCCATCAGCGAACCGTGTCTGCCGTCCCTATTAAACAAACCCATCAGCCAGCGACCGTGTCTACCGTCCCTATAACAACCCATCAGCATCTGTGTCCGCCGTCCCTATAATAACCCCGCACCGACAGCAGCCGTGTCCGCCGTCCCTATATTAGCCACGCGCCTACAGCGACTGTGTCCGCCGTCCCCATAATAACCCCGTGCCTACAGCGGCCGTGTCCGTCGTCCCTAACCCCACGCCTACAGCAACCGCGACCGCCGTCCCTATAATAACCCTGTGTCGTTAGCGACCGTGTTCCGCGTCCCTATGGTAACCCCGCCCCCGACAGTTTGGACATTTTCCGCCGCCCTATGGTAAACCCCATTGCCGACAGCGACCGTGTCCACCGTCCCTATAATAACCCTGCGCCGACAGCGGCCGTGTCCGCCGTCCCTATAATAACCCTGCGCCAACAGTGACTGTGTCTGCCATCCCTATAACAACCTGACGGCGACCGTGTCCGCCGTCCCTATAACAACGCGACAGCCACCGTGTCCGCGGTCCCTATAACAACCCGACAGTGACCGTGTCCGCCATCCCTATAACAACCCATCAGCGACCATGTCCGCCGTCCCTAGAATAACCCCGCGCCTAAAGCAACCGTGTCCACCTTCCCTCTAATAACCCCGCGTCTACAGCAACCGTGTCCGCCGTCTCTATAATAAACGTGCGCCGACAGCGACCGTGTCCACAGTCCCTATAATAACCCCACGCCGACAGTGACCGTGTCCGCCGTCCCTATAACAACCGGACAGCGACTGTGTCCGCCATCCCTATAACAACCCATCAGCGACCGTGTCCACCGTCCCTATAATAACCCCGCTCCTACAGCGGCCGTGTCTGTCGTCCCTAACCTCGCACCTACGGCGACCGTGTCCGCCGTCCCTATAATAACCCCACATCGGCAGCGACCGTGTCCGCCATCCCTATAACAACCCCGCAACGGCAGTCATCACAGAGGTCACCTTGCTTTTAATATAACACTGACAGTGGAAATGCTCTTTTAACTCAGCATGACCAGCTATATGTAGAACATCCTTCTGCCCGGACCATTTATATCAGGAATGTTAATTGCATTGAATATCTAAATCATTGCAGATTTCAGGGGGGGGGGTACATTTGTGTGCTGAATTAGTCTTTGTGCAAGAACCACAATACTATTTTAATGAATAGAAAAAAATAGTCCTTCAATCATCCCGTTGTCTATGATCACCAAGTCCTTCACTATACATTTTTACTATACTATACAGTCAATGCATTGCCTTGCATTTTTGTCATTTTAAGTTCCATTTCCCTATTTTTTGTTCAAATTCAACAGGAGGGAAACAACAACAACAACAACAAGCTAACATAATTGTGTCTTTATGAAATATACTGGTTTTGTAGCTACATTATGTTTTGTGTTTAGCTATAGACCGGAGCTTGGCGATTAATGTGGTTCCTAGAACCATTTCCAAACATAAGCATCTAGAATCCTCACCTTGACCTCTTCCTTTTGATCTTTTGTACACCACAAATCATTAAGGTTCCGTCTCTGGCTTATGGGATGTTGGTGCTTAACCTTTCAAATTATAATTGTCTTTTTGTTTTTGTTTTTTACAGATGATCTGGTATTCCTTAGGTTGCCCATGTTCAAAGAGGTGGCAGTGATACATGCAGATGTCTTCATTTTTGTTCCTGGCCTTATGTTATTATATATAGTATATCCTCATCCATAATTCATGCATGCCTGTTTAATGAATGCCTCCCACACAGTATAAAGACAATATCTGTGATTTCGAGACAGGCATCGCCCTATTGTTTTTATCATTTTAACAAAAAATGCAAAGTGAGTGAACAGAAGAAAAATTTCAATATTTGGTGTGATCATCCAATTCTTCTAGGTACACGTGTACCCTGTATTTTATGGAACACGGCCGGTATGTTCTAAACATTCTAGAGAACTAACCACAGTTCTTGTGTGGATTTAGGCAGCATTAGCTTCTTCTCTCTCTATTCATGTAACCCCACACTCAATGATGTTGAGATCAGGGCTCTATGTGGCCTTACCATCACTTCCAGTACTCCTTTTTTGCGGTCATTGTCATGCTGCAGAAAAAAATTGGGACCAACTAAATGCCTCCCTGATGGTACTGATGACATGACGTGTCTTTCATCTGCTGCACTTTTCCTTGGCCGACCGCTGCACCTACGGTCCTCAACGTTGCCCGGTTTCTTTGTGCTTCAGAAGAGCTTGAACACAACTTCTGGAAGCCCCTGTCTGCCTTGACATTTCTGCCTGGGAGAGAGCTTGCTGATGCAGAATGACTACCTTGTGTCTTGTTGATGTGCTCAGTCTTGCCATCGTGTATGACTTTTGACATTTAAACTGTCTTCAGCAACCTCACCTTTTTAGTGAGTTTAAGTGTTCCTCAACAAGGTTCTTACCTTCTACACGGCTGTTTTTTTCAGTTAAGGATTGTGTTTTAATCTACATATTAAATTGATGATCATCAGCACATGTTTTGTATAACTGTTTAATCACTGACTTTGTCCAAGTGTACCTAGAAGAATTGGTGCTGTTCTGAAGGCTACGCTTGGTCTCGTGCAATATTGATTTTATTTCTGTCTTGTTCACCCACTCTGCATTTTGTTAAATAAGAAAAATAATCTATTAGCATGTCTGTTTTTGAAAGCAAAACATATCTCCGCTGAACAATTATTGTAGGAAGGATGTTAAGAGTAATATATATAGTTAAGGATGCCACTAGGTCACTCTAGTTATGAGGTCTTCCAGCAGTCATACATTTTCTGACCACACTCCCCCGCTTTGTCTCTCCCCTGCTTTTTTTCCAGCTGTCAGTTTGTGTCTCTTTGTGTCATCCTCAGAACTCTCGTACTGCTTCCTTCGGTTCTTGCACTCTTTCTCCACTTCCCATCACTTTTTGCAGAATGTATCTCCCTATTTAGTTCTCAGCACCCTTTTTTCTCCGGATTGGTCTATATTGCTATTTGAATACAAGTATTTAGATCCACTGGAGGTTTCTAAGGCTTGTTTTAAATAACATTGTGTTTGAGATTTTTAACTTCTCTTTTAGAAAATAATAGACCTGAAAGTGTCTGTGATATCACCTAAGGAAGCAGGCAAGAAAACCATGGAACTTCAGCAGTGGCAAGTACTGACATCTGACAGTCACTGACATTTCAGATAATAGGTGTAGTAAAAGAATAACATTTACAATTCACAAATATATTGTAATATTTATTCTGCTCATGCTGCTCTGACAAATCTATCATGATTGGTTATGGGAATTCTTCCCATCCTCTGATAAGTCTGATGGTGTTTCTTTCTGTATAACAATTATGTGCTGAATTTATTAATTACCGTATATTCCGGCGTATAAGACGACTGGGCGTATAAGACGACCCCCAACTTTTACAGTCCAAATATAGAGTTTGGACTATACTCGCCGTATAAGAC
>VKOC01000005.1:40160018-40187350 GCA_009364415.1 Spea multiplicata
AAACTGTCTGGCTGTTAACAACCCAGTATGAGTTGTGCCCTCCCTACAAACACTTTCCCAGGGACGTGTGATCTCTGACTCCCTTCCCCTTCACTCCACTCTCGCAGCAGGAGAAAAGTCAAGGCTTCACACCTTCAAACAGAAATGCTTATATAGTGACACATTTTATTGGACAACATAAATATTTCTCGGTGGAATTGCTCGAACATGAATGTTTTATATCAGATTCAGAGCTGTCAAGCTAACAACTATTTCCAACCACTTCCAATGCCATGTAGCCATGAACTGACCCCTCCAGCAGCTTAGCTGTATGAACCCTGGCTGATTCATACCTTCTAGCGGACCTCTGAAAGGGGTAAATAATAGTATAGTATAGCAACAGTTTAAATATTCCACTTTTATATTTATAATTACTTTGAAAAGTATAAAGGCAACTAACTAGCATAGTATCTGTGTTCATCATTAATTGTGTAAATGTGATCATGGACTGGCCATTTGCAGTGATCACCAACAGGTATAGAGTCAAGGCAGACAACACAGAATGCAGGACGAATGTTACCCCAATAGAGCCTCCATCATGTCTGCTATGGCCAGAAAAAATCGCCAGATTCTGACAACATACAGTAGGTAACTGTGAGTTAAATCTCGCTATATCTGCAGTTATATATTGTATTCATTTGCATTTTAGTTATAGAAAGACCACTCCAGCAAGCTACCCCTTTGAACAAACAAGTATGCTTTGTTTCTTATATAACGTATTTTTGTCATGGAGACTATTAGAAATAAATCGGATAGCATTGCCCATTGTTCACAATGATGCAAATGCATATTTGTCCCATCATTAACCTGCATTATTGACAGGTTTTACAGCTGAACCCATGTTTTTGCAATGCTAGGAATGTGAAAGGTATTTTGGGAATATTACACCCAACAAGTCTGAATAAGTCCTTCTGCCTTTAAATTACAAGGTTAAAAATGATGTTTATTATTAAATTGAAAGTTTGGCATGATATTCGTTCGCAGCCAGCAGGAAACGTCCCATTGTAATGACCTTTGGGAATGGCAAATGCGTGATAATAGTTTAACTATATAAACACCCCAGAGAGAGCCAATTTATTGTGTTTTCAAAGACTTGTTTGAATAGGGGTGTCATTCAGTCATGTTCTCTGAATCCGGCTTTCAATTGGATGCCGGTGTTCATCAGTGTCAGCCACGTAATGTCAATGGAAAATAATATGTTTAATCTGTGTCCGAGTGGTTTGTTAGCTTTTCGTTCAGGTATTTAGAGAATCGTTAAAAAAATTCATTGTCAGTGGAAAGAATTTGAAAGATATGGATGTAGGATTAAAAAAAAACATCAGACTGCCTGCTAACACTAGTCTACAGCAGAGACATATTGAGGCATGAAAAGCTATGGTGTCTATACACTAATAAGAAAATGAAATTATGTGTGATACGCAGTTTGCTCAGCTCGAATGAGCGTCGGAACTATGGGCAGCGTTTTTGGGAGGTTCAATAAAAGTCAGGTTCATTACAAAATGTGGTTTTCCCTCTATGCATTTGCATTCCAGAAGGTATTCAGCCCTTCCAAGTCACGACCAGGGTGAGATCCTGGGAAAGCAGCAGCATTTCCTTGCGGTCTGCGTACAGGACCCAGAATCTATAGCTCTCGGAGCTACCAATATTTTATTTTTTCTTTAAAAACCTCCCAATCCAGATCGGGGCCTCCGAAGTCCTCACCTTCTGGAGAATAGTAACTTTTGGACTTTGACTCCCGTCAGCCTGCAGCCCAATACAATGCTCGGTATAGGTCCCCGAGCGTGAGTTCCTCCATTCTTGCTTCCTCCTCGGTGAGCAGCCATCTCAACAAGTGAAGCCGCAGCTTAACCAGCTCCCCAAAGCCGTGTTCTGGGGTGGGCAGGATCTTGCCTCGGCAGCTGTACAAACTTTTCACGGCATCTTCCAGGTGTGGTTCTTCTGGAATATGCCCTCCTCGTATCGCCAGGGCGACCATAACTCACCTCTCAAATTCCCATAACGGAGGTTCCCACTTGGAACCCGCATCACATTCCTCTGTAGATCTGAGTCCCAGGTGAGCTGCCACTCCATCTTGCTCACGGTCCTCCAGACTGCTTCTCCAGATAGGGTGTCTCCGTAAATTGCCAACCTTCTCCGCAGTCTTTTGTTGAACTTCTCTCTGCCGCTGATGGTGTCCCATCTCCGCTGTCAGCAGGCCTGTTAGTCGTGGTGGTTTGGACATTCCCTTTGGAAGGAAGTGTCCCACCTTTGCCACCAATGTGACAGGACCAACCTGTACGCGTACTGGGTACACCCGCCAGATGTTGTTAGCTTCTCCCTATAGCCACCAGGAACACAAGACTTCAGCGACGACAGCAGGAAACACCACTCCTCAGGAACCTTGATGGCCCTGTAATACAGAAAGAACTCGTATTGAGGTAAAACAGAAACTGACTTTATTGGGAACAGCACAGATATTTATACACACAACATAATATGATTAGGAGCATAATCCCATCAACTACCAGATGGCACCTCCATACTGTTCTATGGCCAGCAATGGCCACACAACGAGTCACTATTTCTGGGTGATCCTGGGGTAGTGACATCAATCCCGGGGTACCAATGGAGAGCTCAGTGTCAGAGGATGTAATGCTCCAAAAAGAGGCTTGATCTGATGTTGGGACCCTGAGCGACGGAAACATCCCCAGGAGTAGTCCATGCGGCAGTCAGGCCAGATTTCCATAGCCGCGGCTGGGTAAACCCCGGTCTTAAAGATGGGTAAACCAGGGTTCCCAAATGAGCTGCCTCTCTGAGTGTTGCCCATCACCCATAGTGTAACCCTTAAAAGAGTGACGTGGTAGGACAACAGATTGGATAGGATCGCTGCGGTTCCTAGCCACCGTACAGTTCCATGGATTTGTGACTAGGTCCTGTCAGGCACATGGAGCGTCTCCATAGCCAGCTAGTTTGTGGCTAGGGCAGACCAGAAAGGGTTTTTTCAGTCACTCTGTGCGGCCAATGGGCACAAGGTGACTTAGACATAAGAGGGGATGGTGCAGGCAGGTAAGGAGTCACTCCATGAATCCGTAATGGCCCCCTCCCAAATTCAAACCAACCCCCATGTGTCCCCAGCCTCAGGGGGTTACCGTGACAGGGGGTATAGTTTTTTAATAATTTTTTTTTCTAAATTAGCTTTTTAAGCATTGACAATCTACAATTCACAATCCCCACTTGGGGTTTAGTCAAGTAGCTGAACTCACGCCATGCAATTCCTGCCATCTTTAACAACGATTGTTGTTTTTTTGGGTCACTGAATGAAGCCTATTATTGCCTGTGCAGCTAAATGTCTAAACATTTCCAGAATTTTTTTTAAAAGCGCACTCTAGCCCTATATTCATGCAGAGAAAACATTGAAATATTGCATGGACTCAATGCATAAATGAGATATCTCATGTATAAAGATGTATTTATCTGCCCTCCCAGATGCCTCTAGGTAAGTATCATTCTCACACATGCAGTAGAAGCTACATTATAGTTAATGGGGGCTGGGGAATGAATTGAAGTAGAAGCAACAGGTAATTAACTCAACTAAATAACGCACCTATGCCAAATTGTCAGGGTCCCCGGAACAGACCCCGCCGCAGCAACTCACCTGAATACCCGCTTCTCGCGGATACCGTATCGAGCATGGCATCTGGTCCTCTCCTCTTCTGTGGCTGCAGCTAGAGGGCGCGCGCACGCCTTTACCACAACTTTATTGTTCCCGAACAGAACCGGCAGGAACACGCTTCAGTGACGTCATGGGCGGCAAATTTAAAACCAAGCACTGAGCTTTGCCGATATTTTGGGGCATTATCTACTAAATTTCTTTCCTCAGTTCTGCGTGACAAATTTATTCAACTACGTTCATCAACTGAGAAGTAAGGAAAGGTGTAGGGATGAGTTATATCATACTATGGTAGCAAGCTATTGTAGGAAACCACAGAATCCTGGGTTGCAGTTGGCTACACATACATCATTTTATCAGCCACAGGTCTTAAAGGTCATCGTATATACTTTAATTCATATGATAGCTGCATGGTTCCTTAACATTTTGTGGTGCTCATTTTGCTGTTGCACGGGGGGGATTCTGCAGAATGCTCTCAAATGTATCTGCCTCTTCCTTCGAGATGTTTGGCTGCCAGTCAGCTCCAGTGCTGGCTTGGTGAACGCTACGGAAGAGGGTCTGAACCCCTGTGCACATGTTGGGCAGGTGCTGTAATTGATTCTGATGGGAGTTCTTTCCTGCCACTGATTGGCTGCTTCAAAAAAACTTCTAGGTCCAGTTTGGTCTTTTATTTATTTATTGTTTTCACAGAGTAGTTTAATTCTTCTTTGATGTAGTTGTCAGGGACATTAAAAGGTCTCTTTAAGGTTCCATTTAAATCCATAGTCTGTTCATGGGTCTAGTCACGATGTGCCGGGACAACCGAGAATGATAACTCTGTGACAAGGAATGGTTTATGGTGCTCCATCCTTATAGTATCCTTCTGGAGCTGAAATCATACACTGGCATCATATACTACTGTCATTCTAACACACTCCCCGCTTAGAAAGCTTGCTGATATGAAAGGAGATGTTCCATGCAGCTCATGGTGCGTGAACGCAAACTGTTTGAATATAGATTTTAACCACAAGCTCTCTCGGAATGAAGCTTGTCTACGTTTGGCCTTCCAGAACAAGGTGTGCCAAATAGCCCACATGCAGACCCAATGGAATATAGATAAAGTAGGTCCAAAAACGGCATTGATTTGTCAGAACTTAATGTTGTGGTAAAAGGCAGTATACTCCTGTCTGAGTAACAGGCCTGGCAGAAATTGCTGTAAACATTATCACCTCGTTCCTTTAAGTTGATGAGGATGCATGTAAGACAAGCCATGAAATCTTGACACACTTCTCGGAAGCCGGATCAATGGCTTTCTTTGTCTCATAATCCTCTGACAACTTTTAGTGAAAGAGATGGTATTACAAGAGTGCGGCGTGTGATTCATTGCAGTAATCTGCAGCTTGAACATCAAATTAGCAAATTCTTAATAAACTCAGGAATTTTAATCAGAAGGCTAATACCATCTTAGAAACAGAGTCCTAACAAATTCTCCAGAAATATTATGTTATCACTGGAATGTTAATGTCTTTCCTGGATTTTAACTTAGGGCTTTATGTAATAAATTGCAATTTGTTGGTAACGTTTTGTCCGATGTTTTGCATCTCGAATTGTGTAATGATCTGCAACCAAAACACTTAAGGTTCTGTGTGTCTAAACATTGAAATTGCTGCAAACTATTCAAAGGCTATTAAATAATATTTTTTACATGGATTGTGAAAGCAACAACTCATACCTATGTGGTATTTTTCAAAGAATGAGAAGTTTGATGAATTGTCTTTTTTTCTGTTCCACGATTAAAAACGCAGCAACCATGTTCATCACTTGCTGAATGTCGAGTAATAGTTTGATAAAACGTTAGGGTTATCCCAGTTTGAAACACAGAACAGTCATTGAGGGTTAATGTATTTAGGATATATGTGACAGTAATAGATGGTTTGGTTGGGTGGCAGAGTAGTGGATGTGTAAAAGGGATCTGCCATGGCTTGGAGCTGAATGTAGTGAGTTTGTATTTAGGATTAAATGTGACAGAGAAATAGGCTGGCTTGGCAAGCAAACACGCAGTATTGTGGCAAGTATGTATTGATTTAATTGGTAAACGGGCGCCAAAGATATTTTTGAAACACGGTCAAAACTGCCTGCCAACTTCACGCTGGCGTTCTGTTAGAAGTCCTGTGTGACAAAGTATATATTTTTGCAAAGGCTACACAGATCCTTCATTATATACATATAAATACATCAAGTACTATTTGGAATTCACGGCTTTCAGAAACAAAAACAATTAGTGATTCTTTTGAAAAAGCACTTGGGTAAACATTCCCTATTTATATTAAATGTACCATTATGCATATAAATAATTGGTTGTTCTGTTAACTCTAATTTCTTAATCCAAATTCTTATGTCATGCCTGTTGCCTTAGATTTGTCTCACATGGATTTTAGTTCCCTGTCCTGCTAGTCCATGCGGGTTTCTCCAAGAAGTTCCATGCACTGTTTTCCAATGTTACTCCAAGTCGCTATCCTCATAATTCCGGAATTCATCTGGAATATACTTAAACGTATTAAGCAGATTTTGTGGACCCTCTTTGTTAGCATGGTGATTGGCCACATTGGATAACGTATGAGCTTAAAAGAGATTTGTCTTCCATTTTTAAATCACATAGTATATTTTCAGTGGTCTTTGGGTTGGTACTCCTTTCTGGGATTTTATGTCATGGCTTTTTCTATATTTACGCGGTTTGCTTTTGAATGTCAGAAAGGACATGTTATGGTTTAGGACACTAAATAAACTCGCCTAACGGTGAGTACAGATAAAAATAAGAACTATATCCGAACTAAACTGCTATTCTTCACCATGAGATCAACTGCAATATCCTTCTGTTCTCAGGCTATGCATGAATTTTTTTCCATTGAGTTAATTCCCATTTTTTAAGTTACTTTGGTGGATATGACTGTTGCCATAGATTCCATTATGAGGTTCTAAAATTAGTTTCCCATCAGACATTTTGTAACTGTTGAGGGACAATTATTAAATCCTGATCACTGTGGGCTGCACTACCGGTGGTAGATAATGGGATCTGAGCGCTCAACAAATTCACTATGGTTGATGTTTCTTATCTGGATTTAATAAGTGCCAGTCTCATGGATTATAAAGGCATACTTCATATACAGGCACGGCCTGCTTCAGACCCCAATCTATAGGAGGACACCTGGCTATAAATTTGCTAGAAACAATCTCAAAAAGAAATTTTGAGATTTTCACTAAAATAATAATATAAATAACTTTAATAAATATACATAATTTCCATTCTCATATTACAATTTCTTCCTATGTATCTTTCGTATAAACATGACTATATTTCAAAAAGCAATAATGATAATACCGACATATCATAGAAAACAAACGCAAACAGCAACTTGTAAGGTCTAGTAAAGCATACATTCAGTGGCACATACACTTGTTAATACAGTAAATGACAAAAAGTAATTGCAGATTCATGTTGCAGAACAAGTTTACTTTTCTGTTACACTTGGTATATTATTTCATATTTTATTTGTACACTGGCCATGTTAATGTATGGTAATAATTTGAGGTCCCTTCAATAATATGTGCTCTTAAAGTCTTTAACACTTTGGGATGTGCTAATTCAGCACAGACCCTGGTTAATAACCCTCTTAATATACTCTGGCGCCAAATAAAAACTGTTACTGTATCTTCAGTGCCAGCACATCAGAGCTGTCAGGATGTAGTAAGCGTGTCTTGCGTCAGTTTTGGCATTGATTTATTGTGGTGACATGAGTTTTGGGATGAAGAGGAATGTTCTGGAGTCATTCGAGATGCAAATTTCACATTCCCTTTAATACCAAAAGTAATGACTTAAAATAAGATTTTACAGGTTGCAAAAGCTGGCTGCGTTACATTCACATTAGCATAGGTTTCTGGCACACTCAAAGTCACCTCCTGATGCTATCCCTGCTTCTATCGACAGGATCACCGCTCTGACCGAGCGAGTGGAGAAACTGAAAGAAGAAAATAGTAAGAAGGAAAAGGACATGCAGAGGCTGGTGAGTGCACTGGAGTAGTAACGTGACCACTAGCATGACTACATTTAGAGGTTCTTTCATTAAAAGCCACAGAGGGTGACACGAAAACTAGGTTGGTGCCCTCCACTCCCTGGCTGGAGTGGCATCATATCTGGACACTAACACTCATTGGAGAACAAATTTGGTTTCCTTCCCTTTCGTTTCCGAAAGGGCACTTACTCGTACTCAATCTCTCTCACACTGACACAATCTCTTGTGCTCTCTGTCAACATCTCCCTACTTTCTCTGCCAAACGCTCCCATGTCCCATCTGGGTGATTTACAATTGGTAGCTACTAGAAATAGTATCTTTCAGATGCTATGAAGGATAGTGCGTGGTCCTTCCTCTTTTTGATTGGCACATTAGCCTGATCAGTAGGCTAGCGTTATGTTGGCCATGATACGTGCCAGAATGGTTCAATCCAGAACCCTGGCCGTAGGATGGACAACTTTGGGTACCCGTGGATGTGAGGCAGATCACATGCATATATAGACATGCAGAACGTGTACATATGTAGATAGTGTTACCTGACAGAAGTCTGTCTTGAATCTTTTGTCCCATAAAGAAGACGCCTCTGGGATAACATGCAAGCTGCTTTCCTAAATGAAACACAGCTTGTTTACCTTTTTTTGGGGCACTGGTAACAAATCTGGCTCACATTAATAGTTTCTATTTATTACCAGAGTGGACAGAGTTAATGTCTAATTAATGTTTGTACCTCTAAATCTTTTTAACTTGGTGAGCAGCGTAAACCTTTGTTGCCCTGTTTGATAGATAATAAGGCTTATTTTAAATACATTAGTTTCGATTCCATACATACACTTTCTGCAATAGTTTCCCTTCTATAGCATTGAAGACACATAATCAGTTTGAATATATTGTATATAGAGCGGTGATATATAGTATCTTTGTATTAGGCAATTCCATAGAACACCTGGAAACATTCACAAGGTGAAACTGATCCAGCCTCCTCCTTGAAAGAAGCTTTAGACCAAACAATGGAGCTGTATAGTCACATAATGAAGCATGAAGTGTGTGTGGGGGGTACAGTTCTTTGCATGATACCCCTGGGATCTAATGCTAGACTTGGGATTATATAGAGAGTGATGACTTTACTTCGCTGATTGCTGTTAGATGGAGTATTTGGTCTCACCCGCCACTATTACACACTGGGGCTTTACACTTGCAGGCATTTAATATTCAAGAAATGAATCTGGTGAAATGAGCGAACCAATATCTCTAACATAAGGTCATAGTAATTGCATCTTCTTCCTGTGTTTTGTGATGTGTAGATATATAGATATATATATAAATATATATACAGGACATAAATAACACATACTTTGCCATGAGTTTAAGGCTGGACAAAGCATGTCTAGATGACTCTATTTAAGATTGTTTAGTTGATAACAAAAAGATGTTGTTCAGATTCACTACTTGTTCAGTGACTGATATTTAACTTACAAGACCGTATCAAATAGGGGATGAGGGTATTTTCTGGCCAGCCTTTGGGAAAGATAAATATCAGAACAGATGTTTATATGTTTTGGGTTTATTAATACCAGGATTGTTGTAATGAAAGCAATAATCTGGCAAGCACCCCCTGCAATGGCCATGGAAATGATCTTTCAAGGGCACTGCAGCCATCAAATGCACTTTAATGCGTCCTTTTGAATGTATGCGGTGTCCCCCTTGCAAGTGTTACCAAATTAGTGTGGACTAAAAAGCAGGATTTTCTTTTATCATACCGAGACCTGTTCATTAAAACCCATAGTGGTTGGCTCCTGTCTAAGTTAAAAGAATGTCCTTTTTTTATTTACAGGAGAACATCAGGTATGAACTGAAATCTGTTTAAAAACATTGTGAATTGATCTCTCTCAGATACATAGAAAACTATAACTTTTATTACTTCTTAATACTTTACATTTCAATGCCCTTAACCTTTACCAAAATAATTATTTACTCATTAATAACGTGTTATGCGCCACAATAGCAGTTGCCATAAAAACCAAGAGTTGCACACCAAAAAAATCTACCCAGAGTATACCTTTTAATGCATAGCTGCATCATATCCTTACAGATAATACCCCAAAGTAGAAAATCCATATATTCAAACATAAGTATAGAAACAAAAGGATGAATAGGAAGGCATTAGCGTTGAGTTATGCACCAATGTTTATTGAGATTTTGCACTTTTTTTGGCATTTGACTATTGCAATATGTATTGTGATTTCCTGACTCTTTTTGATATGAGGTTTATTTGCTTAACATACTGCAACGCACTAATGTCTTACCTAAGTGGCACTGCACCTAAATCTTTTTTACAACTTGGACTCTTAGCATGTGTACGTTTAGATAATAATCTAAACTCAATTCAAATGGGTGTTTGATGAAGTTTGCAATTTTTGTTTCTTTTTGCGCTTGGGGGTTCACATGCGCATGTGCTCCTATGGAGGAGCCTCCACTGGTCCCTAATACATTTTGCTGAAGCCAAATGTATTAGGGACCCTGTGTTCCAGCATTTGGGGCTAACTCTAGCATCTAACCAGTGTACATTATATACAACAAATTTGTTAAGAATAATTGGACCTTTTTAAAACTAAGGAAGAGATACCATGAACTAAACCCATGAAAAACAAAACTCCCCAAAACTATATGATAGTACCAACAAACCAGTATGGGCAACCTCTGCAGAGGGTGCAGACAGGGCCAGCAAGACCATACATGTAGATTTAGGTGACCACATCTTTTTTCTGCCATTCAGGGACACACTATGAAGCAGATGAGATCACACACACAGGTATATATATATATATATATACCGTATTTGCTTGATTATAAGACAGTTTTTTTCAGAGCAAATGCTCTGAAAAATACCCCTCGTCTTATAAGCGAGGTTGTCTTATAATCAGACCTCAAATAGAGGTCTGACTATGAGACTAAGATCCAGATCCACCGTAGCGTTGCAGGGGACCTGGATCCTCCTGTCTGGTAACCTCAGCTGCTGCCGGCTCTTCCACCAGGCCAGAGAGGAGAATTCCCTGCAGCGCTCATACGCCAAGGAAGAGTTCATGGACCAACAATCTTGGACCCCAGCGTAGGCCCAGTGTGACGTCTACAGGTTTATCCGCACACCAAGCCAACCTATTGGAAGGCCTCCCGCGAGTATGCAGCGTAGAAAACTTCAGCCGCGGAACATTTAGCAAGGTGGTCTTCGTATTGTTGTATAAGCCGGATGGCCCTGAATTGCTGAACGCTTGTAAGGAGCTCACTAAAATGCAGCCGCCATGTACGGCTCCTCCCGTTCTTTGTTCTTACTTCAGCACTGTAGTATACGTAGCTCCTAAATGAAACGAAATGTTAATTTTTATTATTTATGTAAATGCAGCATATTCCTTTGCACTCCAAACAAGTGCCGATAGTTTGGTTTGCATGTGCCTGCAGAAAAGTGGCCCAGAAGCAGTTAGATACAAAATGTACATACTGAAGAATTATCTGGAGGCCGTGATGGAAAGCCTGAGTGAGAAACTCTTGAAAGAGATGTCTTACAGGGGAGAGAAGGAGACCTTGGCTAGTGCTCTTTCCAAGGTGAGTGGAGTAATGAAAGCCAAAGAAGCTGCCTATAGAACTGACAAAGACGCCGTTCCTTCAAGGTATTCACAACACTTTCTCTTCCTGTAAAGGCACCTTCTGCCCTCATCCATATTCTCTTATATTACTGCCACCCAAAACTCTTTGACCAATTCAGATTTTTACCTAACTGTACCTTTCCTTTTGTGTAGTCTATTCACATACTTTTTGGGGATAATGTTTGTTCCCTTTAATCATATTTCATCCCTATTGTTTTCTCTCTACCTAATTAAAAATTACTTTTTAATTTGAATAGTTAAGGAAAATGAAATAGTATCATATAGCATGCTCCACTACAGTAGTTTGTTGCTGGCATGTATTTCGTTATAAAACTAAAGTTTAATGACATAAACACGTATCAGTAGTGGAAACCTGGAGCAATAAACCAACCTCTGGATAAATACTACCGGTATGGATTTAGTTGGCTACTCTGACCCTTTCAATGAGAACCAACATGCTCTGTGAGCCCCATAGGAAACATATTAGTCATAAGCAATCAGTTAGTCAGTGTTAATCCCAAAAGGGTCATCCTCAGGACACACCACATAGACAAGCTTTCTTGGCTCCAAATCCCTGCCCCTTATGAAATGGAAAATATTGATATAACTACAGTACACAGTGTCTCTGGTGCATACCGTGTGTTTTTAACAGTGGGTTCCTTGCCAGGCTGAATCAGGCAGAGCAGAATTGGAAATGACACTCAATCAGAAACACAGTGAGTGTGCGACGCTGAATGGCGCTGTGGGAAAAATTAGTGTACTGAGCGAAGGCCTAAATGAACTGAGGTCCTACATAACAACTGAAGCAGATAACAGGTAAACAGAGTGTAGACCAGTGGGGGAACCGTAGACTACGCAGCTCTTGGGGTACAGAATTTGTGTGCTTCCACCATGTAAGCCAAAGGTGAGTTTTGTGCAATACGCGGTTCAGCACTTGGCACCATGCTCTGTGAGTGTGCGCGGCCTATTGTTTGGGACAGAGCTACTCCTAGACACTTCCATTTCACAAGAATATCACTTACAGTAGACCAGGGCGGATTCTAGTAAAAATGTCATGAGGTGACTTGAAAAGACACTGCCACGTTTAAAGTCCCTGAGCTCTTCAGTACAACCCACTCTGAGGCCAGTGTTTTGAGATGGCTGCCTACATGTTTTATTTTATACATTTGTAATTGACGCTGAAACACCTGATTCACAACTGAATAATTAGGAGAGGTGTCTGCATACGTTTGGTCATATAGTGTACGTATCTGGGCAGAAATCCCGAATGTGCTAACATATCTCATATATATCTAATATTAAGTGAATTAAAGAATAGAAATTGGACTTTATTCACTCAAGAAAAATTTAACTAGGCCTTGGTAGGGGCAGCTTAGCCCTTCTTGCAGGAGAAATTCTTTAAGACTGGCCCTTAGAAATGTATTGAAAACAAAGTGAGTGGAAAAGACATTTAACAGTACAAATGTATGCTATGTTTTTCTAGGTTTTCTACTTGAAGGAAATTGTACCCTATAAAATCCAGTGCTAAGTAGCTTTTTCAAATTGCAGGAAGGAATTAGCCCAAAATACAAGTGCTTTTTATGAAGGCAGTTGGAGTGAGAATGACAATATCACAAATTATAAAAATCCTATTGGGTTGTGCATACAGTACGTGCAGCTCCAATCTGACTTTCTAAATTGCAAAAGCCTTTTTTAACAAAAGTGGGGAAGAAGAAAAGAAAATTACTACTCTAATGCAATACAAGACCTTGGTAACATAGTTAACTAAATTGTGTCTACCACGGCAGTTTGTTCTCATCTCCAGTCTGCAGATGGCTTTAAATGAGAAAAAGCGACTGCAGAACAGAATTACATGTGAAGAGAGAAAAGCCGGAGACCTGCAGAGTAACCTGCCGGAGAAAGAACGCGCCCATGCAGAGAACCGCTGGCGCAATGGGCAACGTGCTGGCGGGCATTTGCTTCATAACTGGCATATTTTCTTTTTCATAATTAAACTAACATTGTTTAATAATTAAGTATTGTGTATAATGTGTTTTTTCACAGCACCGTTTACCATTATATATCATCATCACTCTTTGTTCTTGCATAGGGTTCAAATACTTTAATAGTGATAGTAATAAAATGCACAGTTCAATGTACCAAATTGTTCCTGTGGGTGACTTATTTGTTAAAGTAAAAAAATGTCTCCTAGACCAATGCATATTTTACAAGAAAACTATTACAATCTTATACTAGATAATGAAATGAAACTAAAGCTTTGTTTGATATTATTAGCCAAATATTCCATGGGGCTTTTTTTATAATTCAATTTATTATGTTTAGCTAGATAAAATTGGTAAAACATCAAAAGTAAAAATGTCTACTTTGCATGTTTGTGAATTCAGAGCAGGGTTGGCTCCCTGTTGGCATGTGTATTTAATTTTGCTTGATGTAATAATGTTGAGAACATATAAACTTCTATAAATCCAAGAGCCATAAGTGTCACCATTTAGCCCTATACTTAATGCCTACGCGACAATTTAAATTCTCTTCATGACAATCGGTAACATTTCTGCAGTGCTTATGCTTAGCAGTAATTTTATTCTTTCTTTTACTGTACCCACACAAGTTATGTTTTTTTCCAGGACAAGAAGGGCTTTCTTCAGATACCTTTATTTTGAACATATCTAATTTACCATAAGAAATATATAAAATAAGGTGAAAGTTTAGAAAAAGCAATTTTGTCAGTTGTATTTGAAAAATCAAATCTACAAAAACTAATGAAAAACCTGCTAAATAGATTCTACTATTTGTCCTGTTTTTATGTTATTTTGCATGTTATAGGGCATTAAGTACAAGTAGCATGTTGCTACTTCCAAACCATTTTTTTCGAAACTGGTCATTCTGCCCCTGTGTGCAATTTGGGACAACTTCGAAGCTAGTCAGTTCAATTTACCTCATCAAATCATATAATTTTGAAAACTAGACACCACAGGGTATTTCAAATGCTATTATTTTAACTCTTTTCATGCGCTTTGGAAGGGCACTGGGTGCCGGATCAGGTAGGAGTCTAACTAAAGGGGCAGGCTCGGATTCAGAGCATGGCTGAAGGCAAACCGCCAATGGATCCAGTTCAGGGCTGCTCACCACTTTAGCCCTAGACTTTCTCTTGTCCAAAATCACGAGGCTGTGGCAGGGGCCCACTCTCTGTAGCCAGGAGGAAACTGCCAGACAAAACCACAGCACAGTCTGGATCCGAAGCTGAAGGTCAAACACTTGAAACAGGTCAAAGGCAGAAACCCACAGATTAGCAACAAGGCCAGGAACACAATGATCTAGCCCCAGGGCTAGGAGCATGCCCATTTTATATTGGGCCTTGATTGACAACCTTCCGTGGTCCAAAATATATGTATGAAACCCATGTGGTTCAATACCTGCCTAAATTTGATAAAGAAAGGGCAATGAAATAAATGTTGCAAGGAGAAATGCCAGGACAATTCTTTCATTTGGCCGAGTAGGCTGAAATTCATGCCACCATAAGTTGATATTTGAAGATGAATACAAAGGGTGATATGCCTTTCAGGTTAGTCAATTCATTAATTACTAAAGAGAGAAGAACATCTTTTGGTAGATTCTTTACATCAGCATGTTTGAACATATTCTGGTAAGGGTAAAGCTTCTACCAAAATAGTTTTCTCCAATTGAGTTTTTAGCAGGGCAGGGGAAGAAAGAGTCGCTTTCCAGGTCTCTGAATATGGAATACCAAGAGCAAAAACAATCCTTTTCACCTCAAGTGGACATTCCTGGAGAGCTGTCAAATTCTATATGTCTATCCCTTGTTCGCTGCTAAGGAATATGATGGCAGCATATAAATCATTTTATAGTAATGGAATTTTGCCTTCATGTGAAGAAATGTATCCTACTGAGAATTTAGCAGGATATACGGATTATTAAAAATTATATATGTGTATTAAACAACAGAAACTCAAAGCAGATTTTGACTATACAGTAGGTGAGATTTTAAGATATTTTAGGGCATAACACTATTGTGGAAACATGGAACATGGTTCTTAGAACACCATTCACACATACATAACACTTAAAAAGACAGATGTCAGAAACATGTTAAATATGTCAATTCATTTACTTTCCAAAACACCTCACCACAATGTGCCATTCATCATAAGTTCATGGTAAAGTTCAGCTTGTTTTAACATTTTAATCAAGCTCAAAGCCTCTATAGATAAAGAGATAGCTGGAGGGATCCACAGTAAATTTTTTTAAAGAAATGGCACAAGATACAATAGGAAGTCTTGTTTACCTGCAAGCAATTTACATTTTTGTAGACTTTGGTCCTAATTCTATTTTTATAATACCAATGCAAGTGCAAAATAATTCTGACCAAAAGCAGTAGTATTTTTGCAAGTCTCAGAAATCGACAAGTTGTATCTGAGTAATATTATTTTTTTTTTTTTAAATGGCACTTTATTTATGCGTTTATAAAGACTGCTATACTTTTCTGACCAGAACAGTACTAATGCCTAATCGCATGATGTTATAACTCGGCCAGAATACATGAATTAAGTGTAGCAGAGATCCACAGCATTTTGTACATTGTTACATTTTACCTCACACTGCTTAATACATAGAAGCTGGTCATTAATAAATTCTACATATTATCAATAGAAAAGGGATTTTTCAGGCGTGAGTAATCCGGCATGTGTAATGCATTCTCAGAGCACTAGGGGGAGCTGATCACTCAGCTTCTAACATCAGATCAGGGAATGTAAACCGCAGACTGTATTGCGACTAAGAAATAAGGCATCACATGGTAGCTATAGAATATCTCATGAACATTTGAGAAAAAAACTAAGACACGTAATAAAGTAAAACATTGCTTTGTTTAATTGTTCTGCGAAGAGAGCAACAATTACATATTAAAGTCTATGTATTTAGAATGTGATGTCATAAAAGTCCCTGTTGGTGTAACAGTCAGGTGTCCCAGTACTGTTGTCCATGTAGTGTAGTACACTATCTAGCAGTAGTTGTACGATGAAGTAGATAAAGAGGTAACTGCCACAGACAGCACTCAGTGTCGACTGCTATTACGCCAAGCACATTATAGGCCCCTGATTATACAGCTATTTGTAGTTCTTCTATGAAGTTTGACTTGGCTTCAGTGACACTTTACATTGTCATTTTGCAATAGTTTGCAGGAATACCCATATATACTAATTAATAAATTCAGCACATAATTGTTATACAGAAAGAAACACCATCAGACTTATCAGAGGATGGGAAGAATTCCCATAACCAATCATGATAGATTTGTCAGAGCAGCATGAGCAGAATAAATATTACAATATATTTGTGAATTGTAAATGTTATTCTTTTACTACACCTATTATCTGAAATGTCAGTGACTGTCAGATGTCAGTACTTGCCACTGCTGAAGTTCCATGGTTTTCTTGCCTGCTTCCTTAGGTGATATCACAGACACTTTCAGGTCTATTATTTTCTAAAAGAGAAGTTAAAAATCTCAAACACAATGTTATTTAAAACAAGCCTTAGAAACCTCCAGTGGATCTAAATACTTGTATTCAAATAGCAATATAGACCAATCCGGAGAAAAAAGGGTGCTGAGAACTAAATAGGGAGATACATTCTGCAAAAAGTGATGGGAAGTGGAGAAAGAGTGCAAGAACCGAAGGAAGCAGTACGAGAGTTCTGAGGATGACACAAAGAGACACAAACTGACAGCTGGAAAAAAAGCAGGGGAGAGACAAAGCGGGGGAGTGTGGTCAGAAAATGTATGACTGCTGGAAGACCTCATAACTAGAGTGACCTAGTGGCATCCTTAACTATATATATTACTCTTAACATCCTTCCTACAATAATTGTTCAGCGGAGATATGTTTTGCTTTCAAAAACAGACATGCTAATAGATTATTTTTCTTATTTAACAAAATGCAGAGTGGGTGAACAAGACAGAAATAAAATCAATATTGCACGAGACCAAGCGTAGCCTTCAGAACAGCACCAATTCTTCTAGGTACACTTGGACAAAGTCAGTGATTAAACAGTTATACAAAACATGTGCTGATGATCATCAATTTAATATGTAGATTAAAACACAATCCTTAACTGAAAAAAACAGCCGTGTAGAAGGTAAGAACCTTGTTGAGGAACACTTAAACTCACTAAAAAGGTGAGGTTGCTGAAGACAGTTTAAATGTCAAAAGTCATACACGATGGCAAGACTGAGCACATCAACAAGACACAAGGTAGTCATTCTGCATCAGCAAGCTCTCTCCCAGGCAGAAATGTCAAGGCAGACAGGGGCTTCCAGAAGTTGTGTTCAAGCTCTTCTGAAGCACAAAGAAACCGGGCAACGTTGAGGACCGTAGGTGCAGCGGTCGGCCAAGGAAAAGTGCAGCAGATGAAAGACACGTCATGTCATCAGTACCATCAGGGAGGCATTTAGTTGGTCCCAATTTTTTTCTGCAGCATGACAATGACCGCAAAAAAGGAGTACTGGAAGTGATGGTAAGGCCACATAGAGCCCTGATCTCAACATCATTGAGTGTGGGGTTACATGAATAGAGAGAGAAGAAGCTAATGCTGCCTAAATCCACACAAGAACTGTGGTTAGTTCTCTAGAATGTTTAGAACATACCGGCCGTGTTCCATAAAATACAGGGTACACGTGTACCTAGAAGAATTGGATGATCACACCAAATATTGAAATTTTTCTTCTGTTCACTCACTTTGCATTTTTTGTTAAAATGATAAAAACAATAGGGCGATGCCTGTCTCGAAATCACAGATATTGTCTTTATACTGTGTGGGAGGCATTCATTAAACAGGCATGCATGAATTATGGATGAGGATATACTATATATAATAACATAAGGCCAGGAACAAAAATGAAGACATCTGCATGTATCACTGCCACCTCTTTGAACATGGGCAACCTAAGGAATACCAGATCATCTGTAAAAAACAAAAACAAAAAGACAATTATAATTTGAAAGGTTAAGCACCAACATCCCATAAGCCAGAGACGGAACCTTAATGATTTGTGGTGTAAAAGATAACAGCAAGAGGTAAGGTGAGGATTCTAGATGCTTATGTTTGGAGAATGGGTTCTAGGAAACATTAATGCCAAGCTCCGGTTATAGTAAAACAAAAACATAATGTAGCTAACATAAAAGTATATTTCATAAAGACAAATTATGTTAGCTTGTTGTTTGTTGTTGTTGTTTCCCTCCTGTGAATTTGAACAAAATAGGGAATGGAAACTTAAAATGACAAAATGCAAGGCAATGCATTGACTGTATAGTATAGTAAAAATGTATAGTGAAGGACTTGGTGATCATAGACAACGGGATGATTGAAGGACTATTTTTTTCTATTCATTAAAATAGTATTGTGGTTCTTGCACAAAGACTAATTCAGCACACAAATGTACCCCCCCCCCTGAAATCTGCAATGATTTAGATATTCAATGCAATTAACATTCCTGATATAAATGGTCCGGGCAGAAGGATGTTCTACATATAGCTGGTCATGCTGAGTTAAAAGAGCATTTCCACTGTCAGTGTTATATTAAAAGCAAGGTGACCTCTGTGATGACTGCCGTTGCGGGGTTGTTATAGGGATGGCGGACACGGTCGCTGCCGATGTGGGGTTATTATAGGGACGGCGGACACGGTCGCCGTAGGTGCGAGGTTAGGGACGACAGACACGGCCGCTGTAGGAGCGGGGTTATTATAGGGACGGTGGACACGGTCGCTGATGGGTTGTTATAGGGATGGCGGACACAGTCGCTGTCCGGTTGTTATAGGGACGGCGGACACGGTCACTGTCGGCGTGGGGTTATTATAGGGACTGTGGACACGGTCGCTGTCGGCGCACGTTTATTATAGAGACGGCGGACACGGTTGCTGTAGACGCGGGGTTATTAGAGGGAAGGTGGACACGGTTGCTTTAGGCGCGGGGTTATTCTAGGGACGGCGGACATGGTCGCTGATGGGTTGTTATAGGGATGGCGGACACGGTCACTGTCGGGTTGTTATAGGGACCGCGGACACGGTGGCTGTCGCGTTGTTATAGGGACGGCGGACACGGTCGCCGTCAGGTTGTTATAGGGATGGCAGACACAGTCACTGTTGGCGCAGGGTTATTATAGGGACGGCGGACACGGCCGCTGTCGGCGCAGGGTTATTATAGGGACGGTGGACACGGTCGCTGTCGGCATGGGTTATGGGGCGGCGGAAATGGTCTGTCGGGGCGGGGGTTACATAGGGACGGCGGACACGGTGTACGCACAGGGTTATTATAGGGACGGCGGTCGCGGTTGCTGTAGGCGTGGGGTTAGGGACGACGGACACGGCCGCTGTAGGCACGGGGTTATTATGGGGACGGCGGACACAGTCGCTGTAGGCGCGTGGCTAATATAGGGACGGCGGACACGGCTGCTGTCGGTGCGGGGTTATTATAGGGACGGCGGACACAGATGCTGATGGGTTGTTATAGGGACGGTAGACACGGCGTGATGGTTTGTTAAGGAGGCGACGGTGTGATGGGTTGTTATAGGGACGGCAGACACGGTCGCTGATGGGTTGTTATAGGGACGGCAGACACGGTCGCTGTCGGGTTGTTATAAGAACGGCGGACACGAACGCTGTCGGATTGTTATAGGGATGGCGCACCCGATCACTGTCGGTGTGTGGTTGTTATAGGGTTGTTATAGGTGCACATATTCGCAATACTCTGCACACTCACATCCAGTGTGTATTTAAGGGATGGTCTGCAATCACAGGGTGGTCCTAAGTTATACTGCCAGGGTTCATTTAGGGTCAGTCCACATGCTCACTGTCCCAGTAATTATCTGATAGTCTTGCTGCCTATTCCCAGCAGCTGCTGTCATCACATCTTCCGTGGAGTAAAAATGACTATTTTAACTAAATATATGATGGTTTCTGCTTATTATATTTACCAATTATGAAACTGAAGGGTTGTGGGGTTGCTCCTGCAGACGCCCGCTCCCTGGGTGCAGATGCCTGCGGTGACTATACCGCGCACTGCTGCTTCCTTTTAGTCGTATTCGCCGTAGCCGGGGACTGCAATTCCCGTGATGCTTTGCGAGAGATCCCACACATTCCTTACCTCCTCTCCAAACTTCACGCTTAACCTCTTCACACCCAGCTCCACCGGGCTCTTTAAGAGGCAGCGTCATAGCCATACCCGGTTGCGATTGGCCGGTGCCCCCACCGCTCATTCCGGGGGGGTTGTTAGAGTAGTGGGGGAGGGGACGGAACCCCCCAGTTGCTCCTGAACAGAGACTTCAGTGTCACTGAGCTGCAGACTGCACAGAGTGAGAGAGTGCTGGGAAGTGCACACCGAGACAGGGTGACAGCCAAAGGGACTGCTGGAAACTGGACAACCCCCCAGTTGCTCCTGAACAGAGACTTCAGTGTCACTGAGCTGCAGACTGCACAGAGTGAGAGAGTGCCGGGAGCTGCACAAAGGGTGCCGAGAACTTCATAGGAGGACACAATCTGAAAAAGCATTGGAAACTGGACAAAGAGTGCAAGAGGAGGCAGTCAGAGAGTGCTGGGAACGACACAAAGAGACAGACAAAAGTGTCACAACTTGACAGCTGGGAACAAAGAGACAGAAAGCGTATGACTGCCAGGAGACTACATAAGCGCTAGAGTGCCGGGACACCACAGTGCTAGAGTGCCGGGACACCACAGTGCTAGAGTGCCGGGACACCTCAGTGCTAGAGTGCCGGGACACCACAGTGCTTAGAGTGCACCGTGATACTTCAGCAGTAGAGTGCTCCGGGACACCACAGTTGTAGAGTGCCAGGACACCGGAGAAGTAAAGTGCCGGCAGGCTTGTTAAGTAGGATGCACGGGGATGGGGCTTAGAATGTGGTGAGAACGTTGAACGGATAGCAGGGGGTTTGGAGCTATTGTGATTCCGCAGGTGAGGAGGCACTGGGGGTATCTAGAGGTGATGGGGTATGATGGGCAGCCAACTGCGTGAACTCGATAGAGTCCGCGGATCTCAGTTGAACCGATCCTGTAGTCTATCTGTATCGTGGGTGATCCACTCGAGAGATTTATCCTAGAGGATAGAGGAGGAGCATCTTTGAGAATCCATTTAAACCACGGGGTGAAAGAAGCCACCCAGGCAGTGACAGTGCCCTCACCTCTGGGAATGGGGTCAGTGACCCTGCTGTGGGGTCTGTGCTCTGTGCTGTGTTGTGTCCACTGTTTGGTGCCACTGGCAGATTTCTATCCCTTTGGCCCCGGGGTGGGCGATTCGATCACCAGAAGACAAGACGATGGTGGATCTGGACTGCTATCCATCTCCAGAGCCTTCACTTTCTTTGGGGACAAGCATGGTGGCCTCTATGTGAGTAGTGTCCAGGACTCTATTGTATGCATTCCGTGTTATGGTTCCTGCATATTCAGTAGTGCAGTACTGCAAAGTATGATTGAAACCAGGGCTGCTGGTGTGCACTTGGCTTCCCTGCTTGCTCACTGATGTCCCATGGACATTAAGGTCTTCTGATAAGAACATCTCTAGATGAGTGTAAGCTCATCGGAGCATGGCCTTTTTAACCTGTTGTTTCTTTATGTCATCTTCTTATGTTATATACGAATTGTTAACACAATAAATAATCATAATCTCTAGGTGGGTTTATTCCTTCACCTGCAGCCCTTTTCCTAGAGTGACCCAATAGTTACCCTACTTGGACTGGCACATACATGTAATTATGTATAGAAATATTAAACACGCTTGGGGTTCCCTGCCCTTTTTCTCTGCTATACATTAGGATCAGTAGCTTTTGGGTCAGAATGGTTCACAGGTCATAAACAATTTTGCGGAATGTTTAATATTCTACTATTTTCAAAGATACAATTTGCGATATGCTCACAAGCCGTTAAGAGTAAACACAAAATATGCATTTTAACCCCTTGAGGACAATTGCCTATTTTCTTAAATGTTTGTCTGGGACAAGAGCGATTTTGCTATTTTAGCTATGTGTGCATTGAAACAGAATTGCACACATATTTTTTGAATGTATCCCCACGTATTATATATTGTTTTTTTAAGGACAGACAGGGCTTTCTTTTGAAACCATCTTTAGAGAATTAACCCTTTGTTTACTCTTATTATAATGGACAAATGGATGAAATTACACAAAAAATGTGTTTTTTTTCCAGTTTTGTTAAACATAATTTATAGAAAACTAGCGCAACTAAAGAAAACTGCCTCAAAATACATTCACATATTTGTCCTGAGATTGGAAATACCTGACATGCCTAGGATTTTCATGTATTTTTGTTAGTTATGGATCATATATTGAAAGGAACAAATTTCGACAATTTTATGTGATGGGCCCTTGTCTGTTTCTGGACCCCCTGGCAGTCCCCAAGTTTAATTTACCCCATCTTGGCAGTCTGTTTGCAATAGTAGACCCCCAAGGCAACGCGGCAAGTGGTATTTTGTACCTCTTCAAGTGGTCATTTTTTAACCATTTCCTGCCAAAAGTTAGAGTAACATTATTTTGTCATTTTTTTACACAAAAAGTGAACTTTTTGTGTGAATTGTGTACACCTGGTGGGTGCTGCTGCCACAAAACCCCCCATTTTACATTCTGCTGTGTCCCCCCAGTACAGCGGTGCCTCCAGTTTATGCATATATCAGGCTTTTCTGTAGTTATAGGGTCCTAAAGCAGACGTGCGATTTTCAGCTTTGAAACGTGGAATTTGGACCATTTGATTGTAGGGGTCCATGTCTGGTTTTGGACCCCCTGGCAGTCCCCAAGTTTAATTTACCCCATCTTGGCAGTCTGTTTGCAATAGTAGACCCCCAAGGCAACGCGGCAGGTGGCATTTTGTGCCAATGTTTAACCATTTTCTACCAAAGTTCTTGGGTGCATTTTTTATAGGAAAACTACAAGGGGGCAACGGGGTTGACAGGGGCAGCAGATGAAATTTAGGGATGGGCAGCTGCTGAGGGGTGAACGGGAGTAGCATGGTACTCCCTAAAACAAATCGCCGACACAGAATCCTAGCTGGGAAGGGCAAAAAGGACAGTAGAATGAAGTGTCCTTTCTTTTGCCTTTCCTTCGGCACACTCTGCATTCCTTTTGGGGGGGTTCTCTTTTTGATTGTTGGGGGGATTTTATAAATAAAGTGGGCTTCAGCAGTCCTTCCCACTGCTGGACCTGCTGAAGGGCGGGGTGCATCAGAAGTCAACACCTCGGAGATCAACTGGAGCTGAAATTGGAGAAAAGTTTTTCCTCCGGGGTGTGACTTTTTAAAAATGAGGAAGGCATTGTGGGTGGCGATCTGCATCATGTAGATTGCCACCTTTTTGTACCACGCCCTACACTTCCTCATGATAAGGTATGGCTGTAGCAGCTGGTCTGCCAGGTCCACACCTCCCATATGCTTATTATAAGCTCTGATGCACGCTGGTTTCACAGTAACCCCAGCTCTGCCACGGACAGGAACGCGCATAGTGCTCTCGTCATGGATGGTGCTGATCATGCACACATTCTTCCTGTCCCTAAACTTAAGTGCCAGCAGCTCCTCCTGGCGCAGAGCATTCCCCCTTTTTTAACCGGGTCTTTGCTAATTTTGCTGGGAACCCCTTGCGGTTACTCCTTATAGTTCCACAGGTGACTGTCTCGAAGCAGTAAAGCAGTCGGAACAAAGGGACACTGGTGTAAAAATTATCAAGGTACAGATGGTACCCTTTGTTCATCAGGGGTAGTATAAGGTCCCACACAATTTTAGCAGTGGTTCCCAGATGTTCTGGGCAACCAGGAGGGTCAAGGTGGCAGTCCTTTCCCTCATAGACCCGGTATGCATGAACATACCCACTTTCACTCTCACAGAGTTTGTAGAACTTAACTCCATACCTGGAGCGTTTTGAGGGTATATACTGTTTAAACGTGAGTCTCCCCTTGAACTTCATGAGAGACTCATCAATGGTCAAAATCTGGCCTGAAGGTGGGTAATCAGGGGCCGTACCTTATATAGCCTATCATACTGGGGGTCTTCTTTTGGGGGGCACAGGCTATTATCATTGAAATGCAGAAAACGTAACAGCATCTCATAACGTAGCCTAGGCATTGTATGGGGGAATATCGGGGTAGACATAACAATGTCTTTGCTCCATATACTTTGCTGCATAAATATTAGTTTGGGAGGCTATCCTAGCCAAAATATCCTCCCCAAGAAAGAGGTCCAGATATTGGACCGGGGTAAAACCTGCCACATCCACCTTTATGCCAGGCGTGGCAGTAAAAGGTGGGATGACTGGTGAGGTTTGGTTTGGGTGAACCCATACTTCACCATCACCAGCATCTGCGGCAGGTGAAGGGCGAGTAGTATGTCTCCTCTTTGCCGCTGGATCAGCAGCAAGAGGAACTGTGACACTGACATCGCTGTCAGTGTCAGAAAACTGACCTGCATCAAAGTCTGACGCTGTGTCAGTCTCGCTACCATCAGGGGCAGATGCCAACATGGCATAAGCCTCTTCAGCAGTATACTGCTTCTTCATTTTCAAAAAAAACTAGCACTAACTCCTAACGCAAACGAATTCTAACTGGATAATTGGGGGAAGGGTACCTAAACTAGTACTGATTTTTTTTTTTAAACCAAAAAAGCAATACAATAAAGATCAATCAAATGATCAAATGATCAAATATGAAGATAAACTGTCAATAGCAATGGAATAATGAAATAATTGCTCAGTAACACACAAAGCAACCTCTCTCTCTCTCTCTGATACAAGATCAAAGTGAACGTTAGGAAGAGGTTGGGCTTTGTGGGGTCACTGAACGGTCATTTCTTGGGATGTGACCACTGTGATTGGTTTTCACAGCAATCACATAACTGTAATTACATATTGGATGATCCTGGTTTGCCTAAACTACCAAGGCAACCAGGATCAACCCACCCCGTCAACCCCACGAATGTGGGGGCTGATCCCTGGAGATTAGTGACAAGCCCCCTGGGCTTGCCTAATCCTCCATCCAATCAGAACTCTCCTTTGGGCATTGCAGGCTTGCCTCAATGAAGAGGCATCCTGGAATGCTGGGGGGGGGGGCGTGATTGAATCACTGGTCTGTCGTTTAACCGACCAATCGCTGCGATTCACAGTGAATCACAGCGATCGGGGGGGGGGTTGTGAAGCCCCCTCTGGGGCATTGCAGGCATGCCTCAATGAAGAGGCAGCCTGGAATACCCCTTATCTGATTTGCATCGGGGGCAGGGGCGGGGGGAGCGTGAATGACAGACCAATGATTTGAATCACTGGTCTGTCGTTTAACCCACCGATCACCGTGATTCACGGTGAATCACAGCGATCGGGAGGTTGTGAAGCCCCCTCTGAGGCATTGCAGGCATGTCTCAATGTAGAAGCAGCCTGGAATGCCCCTTACCCAATTTGAATCGGGCTCGGAGGGTGTGTTTAACAGACCGGTGATTTGCATCGCCGGTCTGTTGTTTAAACCTCCGATCTCCGTGAATTGCGGAGATCGGAAGGTTGCAAACCTTTTTTTCTGGGTTTGCCTGGACAGCCTCACTCGAACACCGCGGTAAACGGCAAGTAACGTTACCACGTACATGTACGGGCATTGTCGTTATCGCGTTGCACGGCAACCCCGTACATGTATGTGGATTGTCGTTAAGGGGTTAAGCTGCTGGTTTGAAGAAAATAAATATTTCAATTTTATCTGGATCTGGAACTGGCGTTTATATTACCCTAGAAGACAAGTGATTCTAAAAGATCTCTGACTGATTCCTTGTGCTTTAAAGGACAAGTTCAGTTACAATATATATATATATGTGTGTATATATAGATGTGTATATATATATGTGTGTGTATATATATATATATATATGTGTGTGTGTATATGTGGAAAATTTACCTTTTTTGAAATTTTCATTTCTTGGAATCCTTGGCAGCACAAAATGGGTTAACGTTTCCTCGTTCCCTTGGAATAGAAGATACACTCAAGCAATAGCACAGAGACAAGTAATAATTGATTAATTAATTAATTGGTGGTCCCTCTCACACATACCCTATAAAACCCGTTACCCAACAACAGACACCTGTATGGTATATAGCAGTGAAAACATTTATCTGGTGGGTATACTTGTGCTGCCACGGATTCCAGGAAATGAAAATTTCAAAAAAGGTAAATTTTCCACTTCCTGTTCATCCGTGGCAGCACACAATGGGACGAGCCCAGCAGTGACAAAAAAATACAAGCAGTTACATAATACTTGCTCCATGGATTACACTCTTGCCAAAGGCTGATCCTTGAGAGGATGCGACATCCAACCTGTAGTGTTTCAGAAAGGTAGATGGAGAGGCCCATGTGGCCGCTTTACAGATTTGATCCATCAGTATGTGGTACCTCTCTGCCCACGATGCTGCTGTTGATCTTGTGGAATGAACTTTTAGTGTTAGAGGAGACTGAATACCTTCCAGGGTATAGCACATCTTGATGGTGTCTCTTAACCATCTGGCTAGAGTAGCTTTGCTTGCTCTTTTGCCCTAGTTTTGGCCTTGAAATTGAAGGAAGAGACCTTCTGATAGCCTAAAAGGAGCAGTTTTCTCCAAGTAGGTTACAATGGTTCGTTTCACATCCAGGAGGTGTAAATTGTCTTCTTGAGATGGTAGTACTGGAAGTATGATCTCCTGATGTAGATTCTCGACTGACGGAACTTTAGGCAGAAATCCCGGCATTGTTCTTAGAATCACTGCCTCTGGGAGTAACCTTAGATAAGGTTCCCTGCTAGATAACGCCTGGAGTTCACTGACTCGTCTAGCTGATGTGATGGCAACTAAGAAAATGGCTTTAAACTAAATGAACTTTAGAGAGGCCGAGTCCGTCGGTTCAAAAGGTTGATCGCAGAGCTTTCTAAGCACTAGAGG
>VKOC01000005.1:40194533-40209316 GCA_009364415.1 Spea multiplicata
ATACTCTTTCAGTGAATTCTAACAGTAAACTCTTTGTTTTAAGAGGGAGGAAAGGTAGGAGAATCCAAAACTCTTTGCAGTTAGCATACAAAACAACGACGCACATATACATTGGGTGTAATTAATAATTAAAACACTGGCTCCAAAGGTCGCTGGTTTTATCAGTGACATTTTGTATGGTACATACGCATTAAGTAGCTCTCCATTTGTTGGTGATATGGTTCCCGTGATCCAGGATTTGTATTTCCATACAATAAGTAGTTTATCATCAGTGGTATATCACTGTAGGCCACATGGGGGATATCCTGGGTGCCCAGCCATATTGCCCCCTCCTGTGTTTGGTGGTGTAGCAGAGGAGCAGGGACGCATACTACTGGGGGTTTAGGACAGGAGGTGATCATGTAATAAACTGGTGTCCTGTGTCTCCATGGGCATTTACCAGGGGCAATGGAGAAGTGAGGCTTATTACAGTGACCCTACTAAGCCACCAGTACTATCGAACCCAGGACACCCCTTCCCATGTGCATCTGCCTTGTCACATTTTTGATGCCTGCCTATGACTAGGATTTGGTATTGGAACCCCTTATATTTTGGAATGTTACATAAACATGTGTAGTTTCAAAGTATGTAATTTCAACTGTAAGCTGATTTAATATACAATAAATGATGTACACCCCATCCACCTGTTTGTTTACACAGATAAATGTTGTATACCAACACTAATTATACATTGTTGTATTTGTAGATTATATACAGCCACTCCATAGAAAATGCTGCATATTGCAACATTTGACATTGCTGCCTAACCTTCACACTGGCATGAACATATCTATGAATGAATTTATATTGTATTAGCGTGTATGATGACACTGACGTATTGCTCCCAGATATTTGATATGCTACTTTAATAGAAGACCCAACATTTCATCACAATTGTCTTATCAATCTGCTTCATACCATTAGAATTGTGTTTTCCCCATGCATTTCTGGCCTTAGCTGTGATCCCTAATTAATAATTTTGCAGTGGTAAAGTCTTCTTTAAAATATAGTTTCTAAGAACAATGTCTTCTTCCTTATCTTTTGTGAAGAACATTTTTTTGATCAAAGTCCCAATATTCACATTAGCGCAGATCACATTTTTACTGTAGGGCGATCTTACTAACAAAATATGTAAAATTCAATGCCAAAATTCAATGCCAAAATTGTACAATTAGGGTACAGAAACCCTAATTTTGATACTTTACTTACAACAACAGAAGATGAAAGGGATGTTAGAGGACAGGTAAAGAGCCAATGTTTTTTATTAATTTCATGGAGACTAAACCTGTTTTAATTGATTTATGTATAGCGTTTCTGAGATACATTATCTATACACTTTATCAGTTCTCTGATATCAGCACTAGAGAACCAGGATTACACTAGTTTTACAATCATAAATGACCCTAATAGTCAGCTGAGATGATTCCGCAACAATAAAAGCTATTCCATTTTATACAGGGTAAAGACTTTAAAGCTATTGAGGAAATGTAGATCCACATGGGAGCAGCACCACTGCTGGTTCTCAGGGTTGGGCTTCAAAGTGAAATCAATAGCCACAGATCACTTAGTATGGGTGGAAAGCAAGATGGGGGCTGTTAAATCTCCAGAGAGAAAGAGAGCCATGTGCATGATATTGAATATAGCTTTGATTAAATTGTCTAGTCAGATCCTTATTGCGCATGTTGAGTCATTGGGTGCTTGGTCATTGCATTTAATTCCAAAGTTTTATTCCAGAATGAAGCTCTGGTCTATGACCTCGTATTACATTTTACGTATTTATGCCTTCCTGCCGAAATGATTCCTTCCTGATTTTTCTGCATGGTTAGATTACATTATGCTGTTTTATATTTGCTTGTCCTCATGGTAGTAGGTCTTAAAGATATTTTGTACAGAATTTATCTTAACCCCTAATGACAACGCATTGAGCCCATACATGTACAGGCTTTGTCGTGAAGGGGTTAATAAAAGGCCTGTGGGAGTCTTAGAAGGTAAAGACAACCTTCTGGGGTCCCCCCAACACAAAACAGTAACAATCAATGAGTAGAATGAGAAGATCTTTTCTAATCTTCAACACGGTACAGCATCGGCCATAGTCCTTAAATTTAAAAGGTTAGATTAAAATAGATTTAGAGGGTTGAATAAAGATATTTTTAATATAATCAGTTGCAATCCTTATAGAGTAACACCAGGTTTGTTGTTTTAGAGAATATCCCATTTTTCAAAAGGATATTCCACCAGGATCACTTGCGGCCCTTGATGACTGGTTTGTGGTTTGAGGATCACTCATACAGAGCATCGAAAGAGCCATTAGCTGATGACATCTGTGTGCCGGAAAATAATACTGCAACCATTTTCCTCTGAGTAACAGGCAAGCGATTTTAACCTGATGCTGTTATATAAAAAAAATATTTGCTGCAAAAATTGGCTTGAGGATACTAATAGCTTTGAAGATCTAGAGATGAATTAAGGTTAAGAACCATGGCTTGTTCACTGCAGTGAGTACCTTGATGTTGAGGTCAATTGTAGAATAGGATGCACACTTCCAAAACATAGCCAAGGCCAATTAATGTATTTATTTAGTCCATTGCAGTTGTCATATAGAGTGGTTGTATTTTCAAGTTCTAACAGTTAATTTATACCATCCATGCCACCGTAACATTGGTGTCAGTGAGGGTTTGCAATTGGCAAGAGCCACCAACTTTTAGTACAACAGACGGAGGACAGATCGTGTAAGAATACAAGAGCTATGATTATCATTGGAGCTGAAGTATTGTCCCTTATTGCATTTACTTCACCCGTGACTGTATACTAAAGCCAACTAGCTGAAGGCCAGTACGTAATACCTGGTGGATTTTATTATTTAATAAAGCAGACTATCAATACAAAAGGTATTCTGCGAATGCTGATATGTGGACAGGTTTTTACAACTTTTATTACAAAGCTTAAAAAATGAGCACATAATAAAGTTTCTGTACTTTGTCATGAAACATTACTTAAACCTTAATTGTTTTTAACAGAGGTGATTAATATATGGTTTTTAATTTTTCTAAACTGTCAAATATTCCATCATAGAAACGAAATATGTTACAATTAAAGCCAACAGAATTGCCTGCATATACACAACTTAATGGGGTCCATAGAACAATAACACATGCTAAAATAATACACTTTTCTCCATAAAGTAAGTGAGATTAGCCACACAACATAAAAATAAGAAATGTCAGCACAAGAGATTTTTTTTAAGAAAATTCCGACTGCTTAGTGGCTTAATTTAAAAAAAAAACACCAGGGTGTTAATTTGGAGAAAAAAAGTATCAATGGCTGTGATTATTATAATTATTACTTATTGTATAGAGCTATTAATCTAGCCAGACAAATGTGGTAACAGATGTTTAGAAGTGGAGGATCTTGCTCAGATATCTTACTGTCTGTAGGACGTAGTGGTATATATTTGCCAAATGTACAAGGGCAATAATATTGTGTCGGTATACCCGTTTGTATTCTTACTAAGAATCCCATGTTTGATTTAGAATACAGACAAGGGGGAGCAGAATCTTAAATAAGATGGATTATGTATGTGGTGAACCGTCTCTATGGAGATACTCTGTTATAAGCTTTTAAAGTCCGAATGTTTCATGTTTCCCAGAAAGACCGGACTTAATTAAGACTAAATTTGGTTTCTCTATTTTTAAGACATCTAACATACCGTACTTCAGTTTATTGCCATTAGTGAATGTGAAAGGCATGATGTCATACACATTCTGTGTGAGAGATTTTCCCAGCAATGTCATTCACTTTCAACCTATATTAAAGGGGATTTTCTAAAAACAGAAACATATGCTTACTGACCCCTGGAAGTAGAAGGGGCTGAGTGGTATTGTCGCTGGGCAGCTCACCTTGTGGTGCCTGGATCAGTGGGCGTGGCTGTAGGTGGTCAGACTGCAGTGATGTGATGAATACATCACAGCAGGGGAGGGGTTTCAAAGATTGACAGGACTCTGTTTCTAGACAACTGTAGTGTTTCAATAAACTTTTAAGGACAGTTTTTAAGAGACAAAGGGCGTTAAGGAGAAAACCAAAATGACATGTTTCTTTTGCTTCTCCCTACATGATGCAGAACTTATCTGAGGCTATTTTAACCACAGCACCTTTTAGAGTGCCAAGAATAATTTTAATCTGCAGCCTAGCCATTATACTGTTCTTAGGAAATACATATCACAGATCATGTATGTTTACATGGTATAAGTATCACGTGAATGTCTGTGTGAGTTCTTTCTGACTAATTGTATCTTACCCTTTCCCCTGGTTCTCAGTAGAATGTTTTTATATTGGCTTTGCGAATTATACCATTTGTCTGATTTGGTTTGGTGCATTGGGAGGATTATATTTTACATTTACATTATTAAATATACCTTACTTTAGACCATTGATGTAGTTCCTCCACATCAATTTGTGATCCTTTCACCTATAAATGTTTTTTTTTTTGCCAAAGCTAAACAGAGGACATTACTAACCCGAACCTGGGAATTTGTATCTTACAGGAGATGGCGGGAGCATCGGTTAAGGTCGCAGTCAGAGTGCGGCCTTTCAACTCACGTGAGATTGGGAAAGAATCAAAATGTATTATACAAATGTCTGGAAACACAACCAGTGAGTATCTCTGTGTTTTAATTTAACTGAAATGCTTAACGTTTCCCAAGTAACGCTATCATGCCAGTGAGCACACTGAAGGTCTATAAGGTCATCATCCTGTCACTTCATGTTTCCATCTCAGACGGTGGACATGAAACTGCAATCAAGTTTATATATGTATGATCTTGGAGCGAGTTTAGACGACCTGTGGTCTACTGAGTGTTGTAGGACTACAAGGAGTTAGGAGTTAGGGAGCATAAGTTGGAAATACTCCATGAGGTAGAGGATTTGCAGCATTCTGTGGTTTTGATGTCATATAAATGTGATTTGGCTGCAGTGCATTCATATTATCACACTGGAGATGATGTCATATGATGCATTTCACATGCGTTTCCGAGGTTGTAGAATTAATTATTGTGTGCTTTGATGACGGTTGATGAAGACCAGCAAAGACTGTAAAAGTTTGGAAGTGAAACAAGCGAATTATGGGCATTAGCTTCTTACACATTCTGTGTTCATGTCACAATATCTGATAATTGTGACTACACTTTTCCCTGTCCTGTTCAACCCCCTTTTTTACTTTGTGCTTCCATGGTGTAATAGGGATTTGGCATCAGTCACGACATGCTGACAGAGTGCTCTTTTTTCTAATAGAACAAAGGAAGCCAGTGTACCCACATAATCCCCCACTGGACAGAAGGGAGGGATAGACTGTCAATGTAAAACAGGCCAGAATGGGCACAACAATTAGATCCCCTTCACGCAAAGTCTGAACAGTTTGTGGAATGTAGACAGGCAGCTGACTTTTGTGTTAAGAAGTAACATAAAGATGTTATGATGGCTGATCAGTCATAAGGAAGGATACTCAACCATAACTTCATCCCCCAGCTAACTAAGGATAATAGGATTGTGCAGATAGCTTAGGACTGTATGTTGCATGTACCTTGCATGGCATCAGTTCCCATTCCAACTTGAGTAAATCATACAATTCTATTTGTTGCATAGTGGTTCAGCGTCACGGAGTATTTCTGTTGGCCGGATTAGGTACTTCAAATATAGTGGGATAGAAGTTTCCATATGATATATTCCTAGGTTTTTACATTTGGTAACTCAGCAGGATTCATAGACTAGTTGAAGTGACCACACTATAAAATGTGGTTTTTTTTTAAATTGTGAGCTTCATGCAAGGAACTCTTTAACCACACATTTGTTTTGAAGTCCGAGTCTCCGTTTAACAGATGTAAAGATAGTGATATAGGCTACAACCATGACTCCCCCTGGAGACCTATACAGTATATACCAACATGCGATGTGGGGGCTATGTACATTTCTGAGCTTGCTTGCTTGTGATATAATGTTGTTGCCTTATTTTCAGCAAGTTTGTCACATTTAAGGGATGCTCCACTGTCCCCTTCAACCCAAGCTATGAAGAATTCATATTAAAGTGCTTTGTCAACTGGTAGGGAACAAAATCAATGCCTTTAGGAGAAATAGAAAATAAATGCCCTTAGGAGAAGCCTTAGACTATCTTTACATCTATTTGTGGTGGAGGGGGGCTATAATTTAAAGTGGATACTCAGCTTTGTATGCGTTAAAGCTCATATGATGGCTGAAGTGCCCCTTTAATAATAATAATATTTGGGTATTATATACTAAATATTTTTTGCGTATTACATTTCTGTATCTGCAGTGGTATATAAATAGATTTAGTAAAGATCTGCTGTAAAAAGACATTTGTTTTTTCTCTCGCTCTCATTTTCAGCCATTGTCAACCCCAAACAACCTAAGGAAACCCCCAAAAGCTTCAGCTTTGACTACTCCTATTGGTCCCACACTTCGGTAAGTGTAACAGATTAAAGTCCAAATTTGAATTATTTCTTTGGATTGTTGTTTATAGATTGACGTATTACACATTCAGTACATTGGGCAATGATTAACCCTTATATCATCATGAGAGATACACTATGGATCACATGATGGGATATAATAATAATGATAATAATAATAACAAACTTTGCTGTATAGGAGTTCAGAAATTGATTTGTGATTCTGATTAAGCAGCTCAAGGAGTGAACAAAGCAATGCAGTATGTGGGGATGTGGTAATGGCAGAATATGAGAGAATTTATATTTATCCCGCAGGATGAAGACAGTCAGTTTGCAGGCCAGAAGCAGGTATACCGTGACATCGGGGAGGAAATGCTGCTTCACGCCTTTGAAGGTTACAATGTGTGCATTTTTGCATATGGGCAGACTGGCGCTGGCAAATCGTATACCATGATGGGCAAGCAGGAGCCAAGTCAACAAGGAATCATACCACAGGTAAATGCACCCAAACATGAAAGAATTAGGACTTATTAACAGAGCCTCTAGTGAGCTGATATCACACTGAAATCACGTTACCTCTTTGCAGGATGGATGTTAGCTACTCCAAGGTTAACTAGATGTGTTTAACTAGTTTTATTTCTAAAGCATTTACTGTTAAAGCCCTGGAATATAGTGCCCAAGTATCCCCCTCTGTAAGATATTGAAGGGTATGTCTCAAAGGGTGGAAATAGTGGGGTATTCATCTAAGACAGCCAGCCCCCTTTCAGTTGAGCTTTCCAGATGCTCAATTGCTGTCTGATACCAAGGTTTGAGGAAGTACTGTGACAGGAACAAGAGTAGTGGGAGCATAGTAAACATGATAGTAGCAATCCAAATCAGAGGAAAAGGCAAGTATGTAAACGTAGCAAAACCATAAACAAGGAACCAAAGCAACAGAAGTACAGTGCACTCAGAAATACTGCAAAGCTCGCCCCAAGATTGGTGTGCCTAATAGTTAAAAAACGAGAATCATAAAGGATTTGTGTGTCACATGGTCATACAGGGATCCAATAGAGCTGAAGAGGCCAAGCAGCCAATCAGGTGTAAGAGAATTTGCCAAATTCATCTCAAAAACGTGGAATGTAGGTATCTCACACCAATTTCCGGCTCAGAGTTAAAATGTATAGAATTACCTTATGGGAGGCATAGAAACAAAGCTGTGCCTCCTGCTCACCCCATTCCATTCTGGTGGGATGGGGGACAAGGTTAGATTTCAGCTCTGCCTACAAAACATGGCTGCCCACATTTTACCTAATAGAACTCAACTGTGTGAGGACTAAGAATTAAGTTCTTTTTATTTCTGCAAAGGTATAATTAATACCCACGTATACCAGAGTGTAAATGTTAACTCATTCACTGTCTGACCTGCATCACTGCTGAAGCTTGTTTGTGCTTAATTGGTTAACCCCTCACCATCTGAATTATTAATTGTCTCCTCTCTGTGTGTGAATTATTTAAGACCTATTCTCTGCCTGTGAATTATTAATTATTCTTACACTATATATAAAACTTTAACCCGTAAAGCCTATAAGTCCTCTTAACACATGCTCTGACTTTCATTCCAGCTCTGTGAAGATCTTTTTTCCCGTATCAATGACACAACCAATGACAACATGTCCTACTCTGTGGAGGTATGTTGATGTTGCGTAGAGCTCTTAAAAGTGAAGATTACTTTAAAAAATAATTCATAGCATGGACACATCGTGTTATTAAAGTATTTTATAAGCCACTACATGAGGCCATTGTTTTTATTTTGAGGAATGGGATTTTTATGATATATACCACAGTTCAACAATGAACCGCTTGCACAGGTTGGAAATTAACACATTAGAATGTGTCATCTGACGATTTGGATGGAATTATTTGATGTCAGATTGAGAAAGATCCATTTGAGTTTTTAAAAAATGTAGACCATTCAGGGTTTATGAGTGACTGTTGCTTTATAGGCATACATTTTGTTGTACCCATGGCATTTATGTGTCTGTTTATTACAATGCCAATTCTCACGGTTACACAGGTCAGCTATATGGAAATATACTGTGAGCGAGTTCGAGACTTGCTGAACCCAAAGAATAAGGGTAATCTTCGTGTGCGTGAACATCCCCTCCTGGGACCATATGTAGAGGACCTTTCAAAGCTAGCTGTCACGTCCTATGGGGATATCCAAGATCTCATGGATTCCGGTAACAAGGCCAGGTACTTAGACTTAATGTCATCAGTCTACAATAGGACCCCATTATGAAACGATTGCAGACACACAAGTCTTATACTACATTCACGGAACCTTTCTGCTAAGTCTTATTCTCTTCACCACTTCACTGGGCTCACATCCCAGCGCCAAGCTTTTTAAACTAACCTTTTACAGAGTACATTTCAAACAGCTTGTTAGTTTTAATTACAAAATACGCCGACTTACACCCAGGAAGAAAACTGTACCCGTAAATGTATTAAGGCTTTAGAAGCAAGACGCATCTGTAAGCAAATTGTAAATCACAACGATCTAACTGATGGCTTTGTACTTTATGTCATATTATTAATTATTGACCTTTTGCATAATATCATAAATAAACTTCTAGTTTGGTTGCTGGTGACCTAGATATGAGGTTATGTGTAAAAAAAAGGGGGGGATCATGTCCAAAGCATTAAATAAACACTCCAAAACCAATAAAGGTGGTGCAAGGCTTGGGAGGATGATAGTTAGAATATTGGATAAGCTGTTGACTAGGAACAGGAAACTTTAATTAACCCCTTTCATATTCTTAAATCTTACATTTTACTGTTTACACTTAACCTTAATAAACATATGTGATTTGCTTGCAGACAATTGCCAACATGTATGCATTAAAAATTCACATTATGCGGGTGCTGTTTCCGGTAACCATTCTCAACCGTCATCCGTTAACGGAACTAATTAGCTTTAGTTCCACCAAACTCACCTCTGGTGACTGAAATCTCCTCAAACTTTGAATCTTTAAAACAATTGCACACAAAAACTAAAAAAAAGCAGAAGCTAACATTTGCTTTGATAATTGCTTTTAAACGTTTTAAAAGTTAGGAAGAAGACAGATTCACATAAATCGGTCTTTGATTCTTCAGTTTCTCTTGTTTAAAGTCTATTGTTTGTCTTTTTTTTTTCGATGTACAGGACTGTGGCTGCTACAAATATGAATGAAACAAGTAGTCGCTCCCATGCTGTGTTCAACATCATTTTTACCCAACGTAGGAATGATGCAGATGCACAAACTACCACCGAGAAGGTAACAAAATCAAAAGACCTTTACACGCATATTTAAATAGGTATTGACCCACATCGTAGTGCCCATGCCAACATGTGAGTCCCTGGCTCACAACCAAAAGAGCTATACTTCATTTCCATCCCTGAAGCAATATTGTCCTGCTGAGTTAAAGGCATGGACCTTCAATGTTTTCCATGAATGGTACAATGAATGGTACTTACTGTGTAAATCTAACTGAAAAAAATCACATGACTGTACTTTTAGGAGTCATTGTTCCTAAGTGTAGATGGTAGCATTGATAACGCCATTGCTTTATATTTCCTTTTTTTAATCCACAGGTGAGTAAAATCAGTCTTGTGGATCTAGCCGGAAGTGAAAGGGCTGACTCCACGGGAGCTAAGGGTACAAGGTTAAAGGTGAGAAACAGTTACTCTTCATTCTGTATTATAATCTTCATTATGTATTGACCATAAGGTTGTGGAGTTCATTATATATTCACAAATAGATTATGCAATACTGACATCTACTGTGATACCATATGTCCGATTTGCTGTGTTGATACAACAGTATCTGCAAGTAATTGCTCTAATACCCTTGTTTTCCATATTTTTCAACCACAACAGGAAGGGGCAAACATCAACAAGTCGCTCACCACACTTGGTAAAGTGATTTCTGCTCTTGCTGAAATGGTGAGTACAACTTTCTGTTTTGCCGAAGGCCTTGGGCATTACGGCCTCATTTGCACTATTTTAAAGAGGCATTTTCATTTTTTCCTTACATGTATCCGGTGGCACACTAGTCTATCCCCATGTACTTCCAGTTCCAACACTTAAGCCTTGGTTATTATTATTACATTATTACACTTTATTAATAGGCCAGCAGCCAAATCCTAGTCACCAAGACATGCAATATTCTCTCATTACATGAGAGTCTATGCTGAAGCTCAGCTTGCCTCAATGTAGTCATATAAATATGGATATTGTTTTAAAATTAACCAGCCTAGTTTGAGCTCATCCTCAGCCTTTAAAGCTTTTCACAAACTGTACTAGACATTATTATTTGGTTTTGCTGTGTCTTTGATCATTGTCTTTCCAACATCTTAAGCAGTTTTTTTTCTTTTTTTTCCTGTTCAGGACTCTGGAACCAACAAGGTGAGATCAGTTATGTAATAGGAGCATGTATTAAAATCATTGAGCCATATTCCCCAAAATATATATATATATTATATATATATATATATATATACCACCACAAAGGATGAAGACAGGATAAATGAACAAATGCCCATGTTCTGCCATTTAAGTTAGTAGATAAATGTTGAAGTGTTAATTTTAAGCTTGTAGTTGCCTAGAATTGCTTCTAACCTCAGATTTCATTCACTACAGAATAAAAAGAAGAAGAAGACAGACTTTGTTCCGTACAGGGATTCAGTGCTGACATGGCTTCTTAGAGAGAACTTAGGTAAATGTAACTTATCAATTGATATACGTTACTGCACACTGAGAAAGTCACTGCGGAAAATCTGTGGTTTAAAATCCGTCCTTCACCCTTAGTAATATCATGTGCTGTTATCATGCTCTGCTTGTTCCAAATTCTGAATCGTTTATTTTAATGTTTCATTATGTTAAATATAACGATTCTGGCAGACAAATGCACAAATATCCGGTTGGTTATACCTTAAACGACCCTAAAGTAGTGATGTTAAACAGTGTTTTGTTGAAAAACAGTCCGTACAGCTAGACTTTAAATATTACAGTGAAGAACTGGACAGCCTTTCAGAAACAACTGGTTTTATCCAGTTTTCCTACTTGAATTTGTCTCCAATTAGTGAAAAATGGATGTGGACATATTAGTCCAGGAGAAGATGAAGTCTTTAGTTGAAGGTTGATACTTTTGGGCCGGAAAAAGAAAAGGATGTAAACTGATATAAGCTTTTAAGAGATTTTTTCTTTAGATTCTGTCTGAAAAAGAGACTTCTGAGGACCGGAAAGCATGTATGACTTTACATATAATTCTGTGTTGGCCCATTATAAGGTTATCAGCTTAAACTATAGACACTATCTTCGCGAATACACAATTGCCGTCTCATACTTCCAACTCTCGTTTAACATTAAGCATTTCCTAATAAGTAATTACTGAATTGTTGGAGTTTATTATTTGCTCTGGCCGACAGGTGGAAACTCTCGTACTGCTATGGTGGCTGCTCTGAGCCCAGCAGATATCAATTATGACGAAACACTCAGTACCCTGAGGTAAGACCTTTGTACATAACAGTATACATTGAAAAGTATACATTAAATAGTGTTCAAAGCAAGGATCAAGAGGATGCATGAAAAAATAAATGATCTATATACAGTGCTGGCAGATTTGGAAGAAGATGTGTAAATCAAGACATCTGAGGCACCCTATGGAAATTACTCACCGTTGTAGTAGTTCATTGGCCCTCTTGGAGATGTCATAGACCCAGAGGCACCAGTTCTAAAATCCATATTTGATTGTGCTGGCGCAGTCTATAGATAATTTTTAAAGAAAATCTACAAAGACTGCACACTTATAAGGAAATGTTGTCATAAATTTCATAAGCTTGAATGAAAGTGCCGCAATTCCAGTATACACCATTTAGCCATTATTTCTTTTGGATATGTTGGATTAACAATGTCTGCTAATGCATACTATGTTGCCATAAAAATGTTTATTAAACTAAATGACCATTTTTTTAACTTTAAGTTTAATATTTGTTTATAAATTATTTATTTTACACAATGATAAAAATGTGTGTCCTGTTTTGCTCTTTTTGTGTAGATATGCAGATCGTGCCAAACAGATTAGATGCAATGCTGTTATCAATGAAGATCCAAATAACCGCCTCATCCGGGAGCTTAAAGATGAGGTGGCTCGTCTCCGAGAGCTATTGGGAGCTCAAGGGCTGTCTGACATCATAGACAGTGAGTTAACCTCATACTTTTAGTGAATCTCATACTGACACTCACTAACAGTGAGTTGAACTAAGAATCTCTTCTTATTAAGCATTTTTCACATACAACCCATCCTTCTTGGATCACAATGCATAGTTTCCTTACTTCACGTTATCTATCACACTATTAGAGTATTTTACTTTGCAGAAGCATGTTGGATCTGACCATAGAAACCATATGAATTTTACTTTAACTCTAGATTTAGTTGTAAACAACATAATCAGTATTTATTTACAAAATCGTGATTTTAAAAAATAACATGGCTGCTTTTATGGCCGTATGTACATCATTTGGTGGCCTTTGGCCTTACAGTTTGGCCCTGAACTCTACCACCTGTCCTAAACATGCACCACAATTGTGAACAAAACTGGGGGGGGGGCTTGAACATGCTGACATTTAATGTGCCCTAATTGTTTGGTTGGGAATGTACTGCCATTGATTTAATAGTTTCTATAAGTCAATTAAAGATTGAAGTTGAGGTCTGTTTTACCATTTTAACAGCTCCCACCTTTACAGCTATATTCCTAATCTCAGTGCCATAAAAACGTAGAAATATATTGTGAGGCATACATGTGATATAAGGGTGTTTCAATTACCTCTTGGGCTGCTTTGAACTTAGTCTTCACACCCCAACAAATATTTTTCTTCTTGCTTCTCTGCTTGTCCTTAATCCTTCTCTTCCCTTTTGCAAACATAAACAACAACTGTTATGCTTCTCTCCATTATTTTGTTTTTGTCATTTTGTAATTCACTCCTCTTTGGGTGTTATCATCCTTATGCTTTCATTTCACAATTTGTTATTTTCTTTTTATCCATGTGTCTTTATATGTCTGGTCCTCCATAATGTACCATGTTTCAATAAACCTGCCTCACGTATTTGGGTTCTTAACCCTTTGCTATACTTATGCTCTTCATGCCTTATCTCCATTGCTCTATATTGTTTGCTGTCCTCCTCCATGCTCTGTTTGTGCATCTCCCTGTGTCCGCTCTCTTTCTGGCTCCGGCTCTTTATAGATGTGTGTCCTGTGGATAACGCCAATGTGCTACACACGCGTCATCCTGCTGACAATCTCTTCACAGCCGTTAATGCCCTGACAGGCATGAGTCCTTCATCATCCATGTCCGGTTTGTCCAGCCGAGCTGCATCCGTATGCAGCCTGCATGAGCGCCTTGCATTTACTCCTGGCAGTGAAGAGGCCATCGAGAGACTCAAGGTACGGAGGACAACACCACTCTGCAAGACTTTATTTGTTAAAACTGTTGTTTTTAGTTTGGCAAAAACAGATCTGGAGAGATAAGACAAGACAGCCAACATAAAAATTACACAAATATAAGTAATACGATTGTAGACATCAAGATCTTTCTACTAAGAGCACTGAGCGGAGAGTCAACATCTTTAAGTTATCTCTTTCTATGACAAGTAAAGAGAATATTCAAGATCATTTACCTTGCAATACTGGTCTGCAAGAAGGTCACTATACTTACGAGAAAATAAATCCTAGTCAACACTAATATATCTACTAAAACATTTCCTTTTTCAGTTTGGCTCAAAATATAGCTGTATACTAACTAGAAGGTGCCGTTCAAAACAATTTATTTGACAGTGTATTGCATTCTATAACAAGAAATATAACACCTTGATGGTAATAAAATGGAGAAAATCCAGCCTTTACAATTATTATAGCATCTCTTAGAAGACTGAAGCATGGTGCCCTGTGTGAGATAATACAGAGGCTTGGTGGGATCAGGTTCACCCACCTCAGACTGGTGGTAACCTGGGCAGGTGTCAAAGACCGCAGCTGATATTTGGACTGAGAAGCCTTAGAAGGTGTAACTTCACATAAATCATTCAGCTTATATATCGGTCATCTTCTGGTAATATGAGTTACCATGGGGCTAGGCTGTGGGAACGGAGTGGAAGTTTCTCTTTAAATTTAATGTGGATCCATGAATATTTTATTTATCTTGCCATTTGCAATCTTTACAACAGGAGACAGAAAAGATAATTGCTGAACTGAATGAGACATGGGAAGAGA
>VKOC01000005.1:40209416-40242192 GCA_009364415.1 Spea multiplicata
GATTAGAAGACGACCCCGATTACAAGACGAGGGGTATTTTTCAGAGCATTTGCTCTGAAAAAAACCTCGTCTTATAATCGGGCAAATACGGTAAAACATTTAACGTACTGTTTACGATTTAATGGGCAGCCCTTACATACTTATAGTCCTTCTGTCAAATAATATACATTTTTTGGTGCCCCCATGTACTTTGTTGACTTGAAATCCTCAAAAGCCATACATGGCATCTTAGCAATATATATAGAGAGTCCTCTTCATAGTACAGCATCACTTCCCCTTAGCTCAGCTTCATCATAAGCAAGGTCATTAATTGACAGTGTTCCCCGATAATCCAACAGCAGGCAAGATATACAGTACTTAATAGATCAAATGTAAATAAATGAATAAATTGATTTTAATTAAAGAGATTTTGATTGCATAACTACAATACTATTAGGGGTCGACCAAGACTTTCTGCTACCGATAGCTCTCGTGATATCCCGTTGCTTCATTACAGTCGGCTTGCCTTAAATGAAACTTCTGTAGACAATGTATTATTATTTATTGTAATGAAGCTATGAGTTGTGAAGGTGACAAGTCCACTTAATAATTATAAGGAAATGAAAACTGGTGAAATGTCACTTTGTTTTTCAGACGAAATTCTGATTCCTATCTCTTTTATGTCAAGCAACATGGCTGATGATGGTCTATTTCTTTATTACTATCTGAGCCTTCGAGAGCATATGCCAAACTTGACAGCCTATATGCCAAACTTGACAGCCTATATGCCAAACTTGACAGCCTACTTTTCTATTGTCGCAAACTCTATGGAACCCTGCCCATCAGTCTGTTGGTTCCTTAAAGGGGTTAATTTATAGGATTATATATTTAAACCTAAACAGCTAAATAAATGAAAGTTAACAATAATAGTTTTCATCTTTAGCTTTGGCTTCAGATACCCACTCATCCATGTTTCCCACGCCATATAATCTCTTCTTGTTTGTGAACCTGCTTGGTTATGTTTTAATCATGCATGGTCTGTTGATCTATTTCAATGTAATTTACACATTAACATAAATGCTGTGTTGGATTCAGCTTATATTTTATTTTTGTGAATGGAAGGCAAATGTTAACTCATGCAGATATATAATCTAAAATATTTTTTTTAGCTGATCATTTATAAAATTAAATGGGTTAACTAAGAAATGAAGGCCTTTATTGTAGATATATATATATATTTGTATGTACATTTCTAGCCATCTTATAATTCAGATGTGTAATTACGTCTACAGCGCACACTAGTAATGCTAATATAAGTACAGGGACACACATTCTCCTGAAAGAGCTGGTTGCTTCCCAGCATGCTCTGGGCAGACCTGACGAACCTTCCCACTACACTGAACAGAGGGGAGCGGTCGTGAAACGGGTCGGATCTGACAGCGCAGCAGGGATTCTCCCGGGATCCATCATCCTCTTCCTCCTCATACTCCAAACCCTCCTCCTCTTCGAGTTGTGAGGCCGGCTCTGGGCCCTCGGAGCCGGGGCTCGAGAGGGTAGGGGAGGGGGTTATTTCGGCCATGCTCTCACTCATGCATGTGGTGAATAGGGGAGAGCTGAGATCAGAAAGTGGGAGGTGGGTAGTTAGTACAAGACAGAACTGGTTAATCCACACCAGGGCCTGGAAAACCCATAGGATTCAGGGAATTGGCAGAAGAAAAGTTAAAAGAAATGTGAGGAAAACACAAAGGATTTGAAAAATTGAGAGGTTTGAATGGAAAAATACAAAGCGAGGAACATAAATAGAAAAGTCAAACAATGGGAGAAGAACTACAAAAGAGTAAACAAAGAAACATGGATGCTGTTCTTGTGCAGTCTGTATCCCCTACAGACAGGGTTCTCCAAGCTAGAAGATTTAAATACTCAAGAGTGTTAACTCTGTCCAGAAGTAGGGTAACCATGCAGTGAATAGTTCTGTGCAATAAATTTGCAGCCCTGCTGCTTATTTTCTCTCCTCGCACCCTCCGTCATCTTTATATTAGTTGTGATAGGTGCAGTTGGAACATGCTGACTTCTGTCTGTTTAGTGACACACAATTGACATGGACCAGGAGTATAGTGAACGGCAGTATTTGGAGATATATTCTGGCATTGTTATTGAATATTAACCTAGGACCAGTGAAAAGTCACAGAATTTTGACCACCAAAATTACTGCAGAAGTGCTTGTATTGTTGTTAACTTGATTATTTCCATGGCCACTTTTTGCCAGGACATCTGTGAACCCTACTGGCAATAACATTTTCAGAGTTTCTTAGCTATAATTTCAGGGCTTTTTAGATTCAACAGGGCTGTCTTTTCTATTGCTCGTTGATAAACAGAGCGTTTTATGAAGCTGTACCTCAATGCTCAGCGCATTTGAAAAAAAATAACCCAACTAGTAGGTGATTAAGTAATAACTGGATTTAAAGTCCAAGATCTGTGCTTGCTATCTTTGACATACTTTGAGTACCAGCTTCAAGGCTCAGCATTAACATTGAGCTTCTAAGCTTTTGGCTGGTTTAGGCTAATGTCCCAAGAAACTGGTCTTACCTGCCCACCAGGCGGAACCAAGGAAAGCGGTCGTAGAAAGGATCTCCTCCAGTCACCACATTGTCACAGTCTTCCGTCAGACCAGACGGAAGCTCAGCGGCTCGGTCATACATCTCACGCATCATATCCAGGCGCTGTCTGCACACAGGTTGGGGAGAGATGACAATAAGCTGCAGAATAACTTATCAGAATGGGATCATGGCTGTAAGAGGAGTACAAGGGGGGCCACAAGTCTTAACACCCCAATGGCTGCAGGAAAGCTCAACTAGGCAGACAGCCCATGGGCAATGAAACCGGTGTGCAAACTTTTATGGACCTGGGTGACCCTGATGCAGCATTAATCGGTAGTTTAAAAACACCCTCAGTAATAAAGAAGAGTCAAGTGTGAGACTCTTAATATTCAAGAATAACCAACAGGGCCACCTTGAATATTACTGAAAACACATTTGAGAAGACAAGCAATACTCAGGTGGGGCAAAGTATGACTCCCTCAGGACTGAGCCAATACTCTTCTGTGCTCACCTCAGTTTTTCCAAGGTCCAATAATGGGTTGCACCATTTTTTTGATCTTGAACTTCAACAGCCACGATCGTCCTCGGGAAGGGTCGTTTTTCACGTTCAGAGTGAGCATCAGGAGGAAGCAGGTCAGGAGGGAGAGGTGAGTACAGAGTATCTGTCAGTAGAACAAACTGGAACTGCACCTGAGAATATAAGAATCACTAGTGAGGCAAACTCATAGATATGTTTGTGACCAAATGGGACATCCTTAGGTGGTACGAGAAAATAAATATATAGTGATCACAACTCTAATATCAAAACCACTGAGATGGAGTTTAGTGCCACCACACAATAACCAAGTGATACCAACAGCCCTCTCCCTTACTGGAGAACCTGCCTCCATGAAACTAAAATGCTGGGCAGTAGACATATGCAAGTGGGCCAAAACACTTCCGACAAATTCTTCAGGTACATTTTTGGCCCATTCGGTTTTGAGCAATAAATTTAATTCCCTGCCTATTCGGTTCAGACAAAAATTCGGGGGTATTTTTAATATAACATAACCCAGCATAACCTCAGTTCACTGCAGCGCCAAAATATTTTGGCGCTGCAGTGAACTGAGGGCAATATGGTGGCCCTTGCTGTGGCTTTTCCATCACAAGCGCCGCCATATTGCCCTCAGTTGGTGCTTTTGCTGATGTCCTCTTCTGCGACTTGGAAAGGACGTCACCGCAGCGCCACCAGAAGATAAAATGGAGAAGAGAGAATAGAAGGGAGAACATAGAATAAAGAAGATGAAGAAGAAGATGTGGAAGTGGAAATGGTTCGCAGAAGGGATCAACAGAGAAGGTAGGGAAGCATTCAGAGAGAGTGAAAGCGAATTTAAGCGTGAGAGAGAGTGTGAGTGAATATGGACCCACAAAATTCAGAGCCTTTTGAGTTTTTTCCGGAGCTTCATAGGAATTGCTGAATTTACTAAAATTCTGTAAATTTGCAATTGCTATGAATCCAAATGCACACATCTACTGGTCAGTATAGGAGCAGAGTCTTCAGTGTAGGACATGAGCAGCACAAATACAATGATCTCTCTGTCAAACTACCCTATATTCCTCCAAGTTCTATATTACACTGAAGTCTACAAACCTGAATAAGATGAAGAGGGTAAACAGAACATCAGACGCATGTTTTACCAGTGACAGAACAGTTGAAAGGAGGTTTTTGTATGAATTGTGTGCATGGGTGATGTGTAAATGCTTTTGTATGGGTCCCTGGGGTGGAGCATTTGGACAGCAGGGCAGGTCAATGCTCCAACTCCAGTTCTGCAACAAGCTGGATGTCCAGGCCTTTAGCCTCAATTTCATAATCCTACTTCAAAGGACAAATTTATGAAGGGATTATGAACACAGCAATGGATCCATACTGTCCAATGGTCTGTGACCAGATTGGATTTTTTGAATTGATAAACCTGTGAAATTAGGATTCCTGAACAGGCTTTCAGGTATTGACTTCTGTGAGAGACATCGGGCAAAGTAGCAGAGACCCTGCAAGGTATGTAAATGCATGTAAGGTATTAAGCTACTTGGGGCATGTTGCTAAACATCATATGGAATGAATCTTTGTTGAAAGTATCCTCAGATTTTTTGGAGAATTTTAAAGCCTAACTTTGACTCATAGCAAGCAACAGTTTCTATAACAAATACCTTCTTCTTCAACTCCACACTGATTGCATTAGCCTCCTTCAAAAAGATGGCATTGCCCCAGAGCTGGTCACGTAAGGATGTAAACTGGTACCACTTCCACTTCCGAAAAGCCCAGAGAGCCAGGTCATACTCCTGTTCTGTCCACTGGACTGTAACAGAACAAAGTTAGGGGAGATATACCGGTAGCTATTATTCTCGCATTCAGTATTCTCAAATTGTATAAGCCACTAAACGTTACTGTTGTATCTCCCAATGTGTAACTATTATACACCCACTATTATAAGACTGATTCTATAATATCTGCTTGCAAGCATAATTAGCTATGGCATGCAGGCACCTTTTTTTCAATTGTCACTATGGAATATTGGGACCTACACAAAGCTCCAGGTCCAATTTATCAATCTCAGCAGGGATCATATGTTTCTTCTGCTTAGAGGGATGGTGCTGATCAGTCACTGATCAGCACTCTGCTTTCCTTCATCAAATCCTCAGCGGTAAAATATATACACTAGGTTTTATTGAATAATAGAGGTTTTGCTTGCTGATGACCAAGATACAAGGTGGAATCCTGAGGCCACTTTGACAACAAACATTAGAGTCTTGGAAACGTATAGGTAAATATAGGTATTTACTGTCTATAATATGACAGTAAAACTAAAAACTGCACAACATCATGATCTGACTTCTGTTAGTTCAGGACAAGTACTTATTGTTTCTTTTATCTAATCAAAAGTCTAAAAGTCAGTCCAATTACAAAATGCAAATGTTTGTACTCCATTACCTTCATCCTCAGGTTCTTCCTCCTCCTCATTCACTTCAGTGAAATATCTAGAATCCATTTGTTTCTGTAGAGCTTCCAGTCGACTTTCATAGTCCTGTTATATAAAGCAACAGTTAATGCTCCACAGAGTGATTATCTACCTTACATAAATACATTCTATATATATATATATATTTGTATATTATTTTGTAACACAAAAAGTCCTCTTCACTGGGGAACCATAGAAACCCCTAAGCAACTGATTAAATGGTGTGTCTGCCTATAAACACGGGTCTTAGAGAAGGAATACACAGCTAATTCACCCCAAGACAATGACGAGTAAAGTGCTGAAAACTCCAGTTGTTTCCTGTGTTATTATTTCAGGTCAGCAGCAGGACATAAGGACATATTCATGGGAAGACGAGTTGCTCCTCTCCCTATGCACAACTAACATTAATCCCAGCTCATCATGCCACCTTACCAGTCTCTGTTGCTCTAGAAGATAATTTGCCTCTTCACGTTCCTTTCGGTACTGATCTTCTAATTCTTGAAGCCTGGACAGTGAGAAAATAAAGCTATTCAGTTTGCCCCAAAATTCGTCTCCTGAGTTCAATAAATTCTACTGCATTCATTGTAATGTTAAATGTAATAAAATGTCTTTAAAAATAAAGTTTAACCTTACTGGCCAAAGGAGGCACGTTCCCTACACAAGAAGATAAATCATTTTAATGATAAGAAGTTGGCTATTTTTTTAAATATATATTTGCATTTATAAAAAAAAAGAATTGGTTTCAGGGCCATTGTGCACATTTTTAACAACACATATGGGCAGCTCCTGTATGGTCTAATATAAAGCTGTTTTTTCCACAGCCACCGTTACCTCAGTCCATGGCAACGGTCCCATGAATGAGAAAAAAATAATACAATAAAGTACGGTATTATTTTTTTAAGTTTTAGTTTTGTTACTCAACAGCCCTGGGAATGATACAATATATGTAAGTAAAAATCACGGTATTTCATAAAACTTCCATTATTTTCAAGTCGTGCTACATATTCACAATTGCGCCAGTATGTTTTTTTAGGCAAGATTTAAGCCATTTTTGGCAATACTGCATTTGCCATAGTGTTTGGCTCTTAGTAAGAAATACACAATCACCTCTGTTCCATCTCCTGTTTCATGTCAATTCCCTGCTTCTCAAGCAGCTCGCGTTGAGCGAAGGCCCAGTCCACGGGCTCCACAGGCGTCTCCGCACAGGGTGTGCGCTCCCTCTCCTGACGCGCTTGCTCAGGGTGGGTAAAGCGAAACACGTGGCTCTTTCCCATGATTATGCGATTTCCTGAATGTCACAAGCGAACAGAGCGTTAAATGCACACCGAGGATGGCTGACTCAACCCCACTGTCATGGTACTGAAACCAGGAGGTTAGAGACAAAGATCCATGAATAAATGCAGCGTTTCTTTAAGATGGCACCAAAAATAGGCTAGGCTTTTTGTTTGTAGGGTTGCAGCATGGCTCTGATGCTTATGGAGCATCCTAAGGGGATTGTGAGTTAAATGTAGAGTAGCATACTGAGTTATTAATTAGACAAGCCAGAAAGGCACCCATGATAGAATGCTTTAAAATGACACTTCTGGTTATCTCTGAAAATAAAAACTACCCCAGACATCCGGTGGGATATAAAATAACAACGCAAGGTTCAGTCTTCGGCATGTCAGGCCTAATGGGCAAACTCACATGGGAATGCGGTCTTGAACCAGTTCCTACAATATTCAAGGCTTAGAATTAATTCTGACATAGTATGTTACCTTGACATTTCTATTTGGCTAAAAGCACTCTGGCCAGTAATGATTTGCATAAGGCAACCAAGTATTATGAACGCGTCATTATGACAACTGTCACTCTTCTGCTCAGACGCTTTATGATTGACTAATAAACCTTTGAAAAATCCCAGGTTGAGCTTCTAGATATGAAGTTTATTGATAACAGAAAACTATATCTCACCAGATCGTAGTATACACGGCTCTGTCAGTTTCTTGCCATTCACGTATGTGTCAGCTCCTTCACAGGGCTCCAGCATCACCACCACTGAATGAGGAGAGACCATTGCTTCAGTATAAATGTATACACTTATCCATCTTTCTGGCACATTCTAACTCTAAATGTGGAGATATTTAGAAGAGACACACTTTTCATAGCATGGCTAAAATTCCTGCTTTAGTACCTGATCCGCAGCCCTTGGTGTGGCTCCGGAAAATACAGTGCTCATCCCGGATGAAGTGTCCGCTCAGTACAATGTCCTGTCTTCTCTCTATGTCCTCACGTCCTACCCTGTTCACAAGAATAACAGAAGAGGGGTAAATACAGACATATGTATAATGCTGGAAGCCTGAAATCTCCTAATATGACACTGTTCTTCATAAACTGGCTAGGTTACAAACCATTATGCTATTCCTTTCTTCACAGTTTTTATTTCTCTCCCGGATTAACGTCCACCAGTCTACTCATTATTCCATACAATAGACAATTATGTAGAAAGAGCAAGTCAACCTCAAAATGTTAAAATCGGGGTAATCGCCATAGCCATAAATATAATATTCCATCTGATTCCTCCACCTCCACAACTCTGTGGCTTGAATTCCACTTTTGACATAACACCTAATAAATTGTAAATTAGATAATTTGTTCTTCATATGCCTTTTCTCTGAAACAGTACACTCCATAATGTTCCTTTGCACACAAAATTTGTCAGATTAGTCTCCTCTCAATATTGATTTAATCTAGGGTTTAAAAAGATTATAAGCATGTGTTACCTGGTGATGCCGTCCTTGATGTAGTATAGAAGACACTCAGACATCAGGGGGTCTTCATTGAGATTCACCAGGTGAGGAGTCTGAAAGCAAAGTCATATATAAGTACCCCATCTTAGCCCCCGGCACAATTGCTCTCACCTGATGCGACCAGAAGAAGCGTGGTCTGTGTTTGATTTGTTTGTAGAAGATATTACTTAACTATGCTGCCCAGCAGGGCCGAGAGGTACAAAAAAAATAATTCTGATGCCTAAAGGATTATGCAGAACCAAAAACAAAGATTATACAAAAGTGTTTTTACCGTTATTTGTGTAAAAAGTATGATGAGATAAGTTGAGCATTGTATTTTGGCTGGAAAGTAACATTACATAGAAAGACAGGAACATGTCGAAGGATAACAACATTAAATGACAGGGACAAAATGAACAAAAAATGGTTATAAATATAAGGCATGCGCATTCTACCAAAGAACCCATCAATCTGTGGGCTTGGAAAGATAATAAATGGCAACTATGTGGACAGGACAGAGACTCTCACTATAGAAATGGATTGCAGAAGAAAGGAAGTATGTGTACGAAATCCATGTTTTCTTTGTTCCCTATACATATATTCACATTAGGCCTGGATGAAACATGAGTGATAGGAACATGTGTATCTGATCATGTGAAATAACTGTTAGAGGGTCTTTTCTGGAACGCTAGAATCTTTTATGAATAGACTAATAAAATTGATTGCCCATATATGATAGAATCTATACCTTAACTGATAATGTAAAGGGGTATAAAACTCATGTTTAACAGGGCAAGGTCTTCTCCATCATTTCAAGAACACAGAGCCTACAGCACGCACTGCTGTATGTATACTGTGTGTATATGTATACACGTTTAAAATAGATAGAAGCTGTGATTTTGTCTTTACTTTGGTCACGGACAGCTTTAGGTAATGCTGTAAAGGCGTCATCAGTTTAACCACTCATTTCTGTGTTTTGCAGTAATCTACACCGAAATATACTAAGTCCATGAACAGACTCATGCCTACTAATATATCAGGACTCGAAGTTCAGGTTCATCCACTGAAGAAGAAAGGAGGAAGGGAGAGTGAAGAAAGGCAGACTGCACGCCGCACCAACCTCTTTAGGGGAATAAACGCCAACAAGGTCTGAGCAGAGTTCCCGGGATGGGGGGATGAACTGCTTATCCAATGGTTGGTTTGTGAGGGAGATGGAAAAACAACAAAAAAAAACTCAAGACAAACACAAAAAGGGAAGGGACAAAAAAAATGTGTTTCCGTGTGTAAAAAAAAGCATTTATTGTATTTCACATGCTGATTAAGTCGTTTCTTTACTTTAGCCAACAGCAGGTAGGTTTTGTAGAAATGTACATTTTATAACAGTCTAACGTCGTAACGTTCTGGGAGACTACTTAAATATGTTTAGCATAAGTTCGTTCCTGGGCAGAGCCATGAAAAATCTTATGAGAAGTCAAGTTATTGTAGAGCAGTTGTGTCTGCCACCTTTGGTCAATTGTGTCCACAAGGTTTCTCTAAAGGCGTATACCATCTCTTTTATACTACAGCCATTATTCACCTTGAAGGGGTGGGAATCTTTGGTTTTAGATCTCATAAAATGAGATCAATAAATGAGCTTTATATTTGCGAATATAGATTACTGTAGTATTATTGACTAATATGGTCTACGAACCTGTCGTATTTCCACCAATGGTACAATTAACACAATTATAGGGCCTGTTCAGGGACAGTTTTTGTTTTCAGTGTTTTTAAATGTGTGCAAGTTTAACCAAGACCACCATAAAAGTGCATAATTCATTACTTGAGAAAACAGCACTAAAGCTTACCCTACCTGTATTCTACTAAAAAAAAATTCCCAGAAATCCAATTTTCTGATGATGCAAATACTTTAAGATTAACGAGGACCCTACGCTGCTGCTTATACTGCCAAGAAAACAGTGACTTCCATGACGGTCCATCTGACAGATTACCTTCTTAGGTGAAAAGACCCCCAGGGTTCCTCCGTCTTCTCTCATAGCAACGCCCATCTCTGCCAGCAACGCTTCTCTGCATTTATAAGAAAATACATCTTAATAAAGATGTTCTGCCGCCGCACGCACGTCACAGCCCGCACCTCTAGCTCATGCTTCCATTCTCACACCTTATAACACTTTGGAATTTTTTTTTTCTTAAAACCTATATTTTGATACGACTTCAGATGTTTGCTTTGCTGCTCTTCATTAAGTATTCAATCTTTAATTTTTAACTGCAATTTATTCCGCTCCATGGAGCTCTCATGTCAGTAATAGCTGTGCTGCAACCCACGCTTCCTATTGATTATTTATCATTACTCATTTAGTTTTAGATGTCACCAAAACCCGATGCTATTGTGTACATTTTACAGTAAATGCTTCAATAGCCCTCACTACGTACCACATGCACACACTTTACTTATTTATTCTCTCCCTTAACTTTAGTGAACTTTGAACATGTAAATGCCTCCTTTGTCACAGGTATTTGTCTTTAGATGTCTATGTCTATTTTGCCATTGAAATTGCTTTCTCTTGTTACTCAATCACTACCCCTGAAGTTATTCCCGATCCCCATTCTTCCTAAGCGTCTACCTGTCCATTCGAATAGCCTCTGTCCTGCGCAGCTTCTCTTCCCATGTCTCATTCAGTTCAGCAATTATCTTTTCTGTCTCCTGTTGTAAAGATTGCAAATGGCAAGATAAATAAAATATTCATGGATCCACATTAAATTTAAAGAGAAACTTCCACTCCGTTCCCACAGCCTAGCCCCATGGTAACTCATATTACCAGAAGATGACCGATATATAAGCTGAATGATTTATGTGAAGTTACACCTTCTAAGGCTTCTCAGTCCAAATATCAGCTGCGGTCTTTGACACCTGCCCAGGTTACCACCAGTCTGAGGTGGGTGAACCTGATCCCACCAAGCCTCTGTATTATCTCACACAGGGCACCATGCTTCAGTCTTCTAAGAGATGCTATAATAATTGTAAAGGCTGGATTTTCTCCATTTTATTACCATCAAGGTGTTATATTTCTTGTTATAGAATGCAATACACTGTCAAATAAATTGTTTTGAACGGCACCTTCTAGTTAGTATACAGCTATATTTTGAGCCAAACTGAAAAAGGAAATGTTTTAGTAGATATATTAGTGTTGACTAGGATTTATTTTCTCGTAAGTATAGTGACCTTCTTGCAGACCAGTATTGCAAGGTAAATGATCTTGAATATTCTCTTTACTTGTCATAGAAAGAGATAACTTAAAGATGTTGACTCTCCGCTCAGTGCTCTTAGTAGAAAGATCTTGATGTCTACAATCGTATTACTTATATTTGTGTAATTTTTATGTTGGCTGTCTTGTCTTATCTCTCCAGATCTGTTTTTGCCAAACTAAAAACAACAGTTTTAACAAATAAAGTCTTGCAGAGTGGTGTTGTCCTCCGTACCTTGAGTCTCTCGATGGCCTCTTCACTGCCAGGAGTAAATGCAAGGCGCTCATGCAGGCTGCATACGGATGCAGCTCGGCTGGACAAACCGGACATGGATGATGAAGGACTCATGCCTGTCAGGGCATTAACGGCTGTGAAGAGATTGTCAGCAGGATGACGCGTGTGTAGCACATTGGCGTTATCCACAGGACACACATCTATAAAGAGCCGGAGCCAGAAAGAGAGCGGACACAGGGAGATGCACAAACAGAGCATGGAGGAGGACAGCAAACAATATAGAGCAATGGAGATAAGGCATGAAGAGCATAAGTATAGCAAAGGGTTAAGAACCCAAATACGTGAGGCAGGTTTATTGAAACATGGTACATTATGGAGGACCAGACATATAAAGACACATGGATAAAAAGAAAATAACAAATTGTGAAATGAAAGCATAAGGATGATAACACCCAAAGAGGAGTGAATTACAAAATGACAAAAACAAAATAATGGAGAGAAGCATAACAGTTGTTGTTTATGTTTGCAAAAGGGAAGAGAAGGATTAAGGACAAGCAGAGAAGCAAGAAGAAAAATATTTGTTGGGGTGTGAAGACTAAGTTCAAAGCAGCCCAAGAGGTAATTGAAACACCCTTATATCACATGTATGCCTCACAATATATTTCTACGTTTTTATGGCACTGAGATTAGGAATATAGCTGTAAAGGTGGGAGCTGTTAAAATGGTAAAACAGACCTCAACTTCAATCTTTAATTGACTTATAGAAACTATTAAATCAATGGCAGTACATTCCCAACCAAACAATTAGGGCACATTAAATGTCAGCATGTTCAAGCCCCCCCCCCAGTTTTGTTCACAATTGTGGTGCATGTTTAGGACAGGTGGTAGAGTTCAGGGCCAAACTGTAAGGCCAAAGGCCACCAAATGATGTACATACGGCCATAAAAGCAGCCATGTTATTTTTTAAAATCACGATTTTGTAAATAAATACTGATTATGTTGTTTACAACTAAATCTAGAGTTAAAGTAAAATTCATATGGTTTCTATGGTCAGATCCAACATGCTTCTGCAAAGTAAAATACTCTAATAGTGTGATAGATAACGTGAAGTAAGGAAACTATGCATTGTGATCCAAGAAGGATGGGTTGTATGTGAAAAATGCTTAATAAGAAGAGATTCTTAGTTCAACTCACTGTTAGTGAGTGTCAGTATGAGATTCACTAAAAGTATGAGGTTAACTCACTGTCTATGATGTCAGACAGCCCTTGAGCTCCCAATAGCTCTCGGAGACGAGCCACCTCATCTTTAAGCTCCCGGATGAGGCGGTTATTTGGATCTTCATTGATAACAGCATTGCATCTAATCTGTTTGGCACGATCTGCATATCTACACAAAAAGAGCAAAACAGGACACACATTTTTATCATTGTGTAAAATAAATAATTTATAAACAAATATTAAACTTAAAGTTAAAAAAATGGTCATTTAGTTTAATAAACATTTTTATGGCAACATAGTATGCATTAGCAGACATTGTTAATCCAACATATCCAAAAGAAATAATGGCTAAATGGTGTATACTGGAATTGCGGCACTTTCATTCAAGCTTATGAAATTTATGACAACATTTCCTTATAAGTGTGCAGTCTTTGTAGATTTTCTTTAAAAATTATCTATAGACTGCGCCAGCACAATCAAATATGGATTTTAGAACTGGTGCCTCTGGGTCTATGACATCTCCAAGAGGGCCAATGAACTACTACAACGGTGAGTAATTTCCATAGGGTGCCTCAGATGTCTTGATTTACACATCTTCTTCCAAATCTGCCAGCACTGTATATAGATCATTTATTTTTTCATGCATCCTCTTGATCCTTGCTTTGAACACTATTTAATGTATACTTTTCAATGTATACTGTTATGTACAAAGGTCTTACCTCAGGGTACTGAGTGTTTCGTCATAATTGATATCTGCTGGGCTCAGAGCAGCCACCATAGCAGTACGAGAGTTTCCACCTGTCGGCCAGAGCAAATAATAAACTCCAACAATTCAGTAATTACTTATTAGGAAATGCTTAATGTTAAACGAGAGTTGGAAGTATGAGACGGCAATTGTGTATTCGCGAAGATAGTGTCTATAGTTTAAGCTGATAACCTTATAATGGGCCAACACAGAATTATATGTAAAGTCATACATGCTTTCCGGTCCTCAGAAGTCTCTTTTTCAGACAGAATCTAAAGAAAAAATCTCTTAAAAGCTTATATCAGTTTACATCCTTTTCTTTTTCCGGCCCAAAAGTATCAACCTTCAACTAAAGACTTCATCTTCTCCTGGACTAATATGTCCACATCCATTTTTCACTAATTGGAGACAAATTCAAGTAGGAAAACTGGATAAAACCAGTTGTTTCTGAAAGGCTGTCCAGTTCTTCACTGTAATATTTAAAGTCTAGCTGTACGGACTGTTTTTCAACAAAACACTGTTTAACATCACTACTTTAGGGTCGTTTAAGGTATAACCAACCGGATATTTGTGCATTTGTCTGCCAGAATCGTTATATTTAACATAATGAAACATTAAAATAAACGATTCAGAATTTGGAACAAGCAGAGCATGATAACAGCACATGATATTACTAAGGGTGAAGGACGGATTTTAAACCACAGATTTTCCGCAGTGACTTTCTCAGTGTGCAGTAACGTATATCAATTGATAAGTTACATTTACCTAAGTTCTCTCTAAGAAGCCATGTCAGCACTGAATCCCTGTACGGAACAAAGTCTGTCTTCTTCTTCTTTTTATTCTGTAGTGAATGAAATCTGAGGTTAGAAGCAATTCTAGGCAACTACAAGCTTAAAATTAACACTTCAACATTTATCTACTAACTTAAATGGCAGAACATGGGCATTTGTTCATTTATCCTGTCTTCATCCTTTGTGGTGGTATATAATAATATTATATATATATATATATATATATATATTTTGGGGAATATGGCTCAATGATTTTAATACATGCTCCTATTACATAACTGATCTCACCTTGTTGGTTCCAGAGTCCTGAACAGGAAAAAAAAGAAAAAAAACTGCTTAAGATGTTGGAAAGACAATGATCAAAGACACAGCAAAACCAAATAATAATGTCTAGTACAGTTTGTGAAAAGCTTTAAAGGCTGAGGATGAGCTCAAACTAGGCTGGTTAATTTTAAAACAATATCCATATTTATATGACTACATTGAGGCAAGCTGAGCTTCAGCATAGACTCTCATGTAATGAGAGAATATTGCATGTCTTGGTGACTAGGATTTGGCTGCTGGCCTATTAATAAAGTGTAATAATGTAATAATAATAACCAAGGCTTAAGTGTTGGAACTGGAAGTACATGGGGATAGACTAGTGTGCCACCGGATACATGTAAGGAAAAAATGAAAATGCCTCTTTAAAATAGTGCAAATGAGGCCGTAATGCCCAAGGCCTTCGGCAAAACAGAAAGTTGTACTCACCATTTCAGCAAGAGCAGAAATCACTTTACCAAGTGTGGTGAGCGACTTGTTGATGTTTGCCCCTTCCTGTTGTGGTTGAAAAATATGGAAAACAAGGGTATTAGAGCAATTACTTGCAGATACTGTTGTATCAACACAGCAAATCGGACATATGGTATCACAGTAGATGTCAGTATTGCATAATCTATTTGTGAATATATAATGAACTCCACAACCTTATGGTCAATACATAATGAAGATTATAATACAGAATGAAGAGTAACTGTTTCTCACCTTTAACCTTGTACCCTTAGCTCCCGTGGAGTCAGCCCTTTCACTTCCGGCTAGATCCACAAGACTGATTTTACTCACCTGTGGATTAAAAAAAGGAAATATAAAGCAATGGCGTTATCAATGCTACCATCTACACTTAGGAACAATGACTCCTAAAAGTACAGTCATGTGATTTTTTTCAGTTAGATTTACACAGTAAGTACCATTCATTGTACCATTCATGGAAAACATTGAAGGTCCATGCCTTTAACTCAGCAGGACAATATTGCTTCAGGGATGGAAATGAAGTATAGCTCTTTTGGTTGTGAGCCAGGGACTCACATGTTGGCATGGGCACTACGATGTGGGTCAATACCTATTTAAATATGCGTGTAAAGGTCTTTTGATTTTGTTACCTTCTCGGTGGTAGTTTGTGCATCTGCATCATTCCTACGTTGGGTAAAAATGATGTTGAACACAGCATGGGAGCGACTACTTGTTTCATTCATATTTGTAGCAGCCACAGTCCTGTACATCGAAAAAAAAAGACAAACAATAGACTTTAAACAAGAGAAACTGAAGAATCAAAGACCGATTTATGTGAATCTGTCTTCTTCCTAACTTTTAAAACGTTTAAAAGCAATTATCAAAGCAAATGTTAGCTTCTGCTTTTTTTTAGTTTTTGTGTGCAATTGTTTTAAAGATTCAAAGTTTGAGGAGATTTCAGTCACCAGAGGTGAGTTTGGTGGAACTAAAGCTAATTAGTTCCGTTAACGGATGACGGTTGAGAATGGTTACCGGAAACAGCACCCGCATAATGTGAATTTTTAATGCATACATGTTGGCAATTGTCTGCAAGCAAATCACATATGTTTATTAAGGTTAAGTGTAAACAGTAAAATGTAAGATTTAAGAATATGAAAGGGGTTAATTAAAGTTTCCTGTTCCTAGTCAACAGCTTATCCAATATTCTAACTATCATCCTCCCAAGCCTTGCACCACCTTTATTGGTTTTGGAGTGTTTATTTAATGCTTTGGACATGATCCCCCCCTTTTTTTTACACATAACCTCATATCTAGGTCACCAGCAACCAAACTAGAAGTTTATTTATGATATTATGCAAAAGGTCAATAATTAATAATATGACATAAAGTACAAAGCCATCAGTTAGATCGTTGTGATTTACAATTTGCTTACAGATGCGTCTTGCTTCTAAAGCCTTAATACATTTACGGGTACAGTTTTCTTCCTGGGTGTAAGTCGGCGTATTTTGTAATTAAAACTAACAAGCTGTTTGAAATGTACTCTGTAAAAGGTTAGTTTAAAAAGCTTGGCGCTGGGATGTGAGCCCAGTGAAGTGGTGAAGAGAATAAGACTTAGCAGAAAGGTTCCGTGAATGTAGTATAAGACTTGTGTGTCTGCAATCGTTTCATAATGGGGTCCTATTGTAGACTGATGACATTAAGTCTAAGTACCTGGCCTTGTTACCGGAATCCATGAGATCTTGGATATCCCCATAGGACGTGACAGCTAGCTTTGAAAGGTCCTCTACATATGGTCCCAGGAGGGGATGTTCACGCACACGAAGATTACCCTTATTCTTTGGGTTCAGCAAGTCTCGAACTCGCTCACAGTATATTTCCATATAGCTGACCTGTGTAACCGTGAGAATTGGCATTGTAATAAACAGACACATAAATGCCATGGGTACAACAAAATGTATGCCTATAAAGCAACAGTCACTCATAAACCCTGAATGGTCTACATTTTTTAAAAACTCAAATGGATCTTTCTCAATCTGACATCAAATAATTCCATCCAAATCGTCAGATGACACATTCTAATGTGTTAATTTCCAACCTGTGCAAGCGGTTCATTGTTGAACTGTGGTATATATCATAAAAATCCCATTCCTCAAAATAAAAACAATGGCCTCATGTAGTGGCTTATAAAATACTTTAATAACACGATGTGTCCATGCTATGAATTATTTTTTAAAGTAATCTTCACTTTTAAGAGCTCTACGCAACATCAACATACCTCCACAGAGTAGGACATGTTGTCATTGGTTGTGTCATTGATACGGGAAAAAAGATCTTCACAGAGCTGGAATGAAAGTCAGAGCATGTGTTAAGAGGACTTATAGGCTTTACGGGTTAAAGTTTTATATATAGTGTAAGAATAATTAATAATTCACAGGCAGAGAATAGGTCTTAAATAATTCACACACAGAGAGGAGACAATTAATAATTCAGATGGTGAGGGGTTAACCAATTAAGCACAAACAAGCTTCAGCAGTGATGCAGGTCAGACAGTGAATGAGTTAACATTTACACTCTGGTATACGTGGGTATTAATTATACCTTTGCAGAAATAAAAAGAACTTAATTCTTAGTCCTCACACAGTTGAGTTCTATTAGGTAAAATGTGGGCAGCCATGTTTTGTAGGCAGAGCTGAAATCTAACCTTGTCCCCCATCCCACCAGAATGGAATGGGGTGAGCAGGAGGCACAGCTTTGTTTCTATGCCTCCCATAAGGTAATTCTATACATTTTAACTCTGAGCCGGAAATTGGTGTGAGATACCTACATTCCACGTTTTTGAGATGAATTTGGCAAATTCTCTTACACCTGATTGGCTGCTTGGCCTCTTCAGCTCTATTGGATCCCTGTATGACCATGTGACACACAAATCCTTTATGATTCTCGTTTTTTAACTATTAGGCACACCAATCTTGGGGCGAGCTTTGCAGTATTTCTGAGTGCACTGTACTTCTGTTGCTTTGGTTCCTTGTTTATGGTTTTGCTACGTTTACATACTTGCCTTTTCCTCTGATTTGGATTGCTACTATCATGTTTACTATGCTCCCACTACTCTTGTTCCTGTCACAGTACTTCCTCAAACCTTGGTATCAGACAGCAATTGAGCATCTGGAAAGCTCAACTGAAAGGGGGCTGGCTGTCTTAGATGAATACCCCACTATTTCCACCCTTTGAGACATACCCTTCAATATCTTACAGAGGGGGATACTTGGGCACTATATTCCAGGGCTTTAACAGTAAATGCTTTAGAAATAAAACTAGTTAAACACATCTAGTTAACCTTGGAGTAGCTAACATCCATCCTGCAAAGAGGTAACGTGATTTCAGTGTGATATCAGCTCACTAGAGGCTCTGTTAATAAGTCCTAATTCTTTCATGTTTGGGTGCATTTACCTGTGGTATGATTCCTTGTTGACTTGGCTCCTGCTTGCCCATCATGGTATACGATTTGCCAGCGCCAGTCTGCCCATATGCAAAAATGCACACATTGTAACCTTCAAAGGCGTGAAGCAGCATTTCCTCCCCGATGTCACGGTATACCTGCTTCTGGCCTGCAAACTGACTGTCTTCATCCTGCGGGATAAATATAAATTCTCTCATATTCTGCCATTACCACATCCCCACATACTGCATTGCTTTGTTCACTCCTTGAGCTGCTTAATCAGAATCACAAATCAATTTCTGAACTCCTATACAGCAAAGTTTGTTATTATTATTATCATTATTATTATATCCCATCATGTGATCCATAGTGTATCTCTCATGATGATATAAGGGTTAATCATTGCCCAATGTACTGAATGTGTAATACGTCAATCTATAAACAACAATCCAAAGAAATAATTCAAATTTGGACTTTAATCTGTTACACTTACCGAAGTGTGGGACCAATAGGAGTAGTCAAAGCTGAAGCTTTTGGGGGTTTCCTTAGGTTGTTTGGGGTTGACAATGGCTGAAAATGAGAGCGAGAGAAAAAACAAATGTCTTTTTACAGCAGATCTTTACTAAATCTATTTATATACCACTGCAGATACAGAAATGTAATACGCAAAAAATATTTAGTATATAATACCCAAATATTATTATTATTAAAGGGGCACTTCAGCCATCATATGAGCTTTAACGCATACAAAGCTGAGTATCCACTTTAAATTATAGCCCCCCTCCACCACAAATAGATGTAAAGATAGTCTAAGGCTTCTCCTAAGGGCATTTATTTTCTATTTCTCCTAAAGGCATTGATTTTGTTCCCTACCAGTTGACAAAGCACTTTAATATGAATTCTTCATAGCTTGGGTTGAAGGGGACAGTGGAGCATCCCTTAAATGTGACAAACTTGCTGAAAATAAGGCAACAACATTATATCACAAGCAAGCAAGCTCAGAAATGTACATAGCCCCCACATCGCATGTTGGTATATACTGTATAGGTCTCCAGGGGGAGTCATGGTTGTAGCCTATATCACTATCTTTACATCTGTTAAACGGAGACTCGGACTTCAAAACAAATGTGTGGTTAAAGAGTTCCTTGCATGAAGCTCACAATTTAAAAAAAAACCACATTTTATAGTGTGGTCACTTCAACTAGTCTATGAATCCTGCTGAGTTACCAAATGTAAAAACCTAGGAATATATCATATGGAAACTTCTATCCCACTATATTTGAAGTACCTAATCCGGCCAACAGAAATACTCCGTGACGCTGAACCACTATGCAACAAATAGAATTGTATGATTTACTCAAGTTGGAATGGGAACTGATGCCATGCAAGGTACATGCAACATACAGTCCTAAGCTATCTGCACAATCCTATTATCCTTAGTTAGCTGGGGGATGAAGTTATGGTTGAGTATCCTTCCTTATGACTGATCAGCCATCATAACATCTTTATGTTACTTCTTAACACAAAAGTCAGCTGCCTGTCTACATTCCACAAACTGTTCAGACTTTGCGTGAAGGGGATCTAATTGTTGTGCCCATTCTGGCCTGTTTTACATTGACAGTCTATCCCTCCCTTCTGTCCAGTGGGGGATTATGTGGGTACACTGGCTTCCTTTGTTCTATTAGAAAAAAGAGCACTCTGTCAGCATGTCGTGACTGATGCCAAATCCCTATTACACCATGGAAGCACAAAGTAAAAAAGGGGGTTGAACAGGACAGGGAAAAGTGTAGTCACAATTATCAGATATTGTGACATGAACACAGAATGTGTAAGAAGCTAATGCCCATAATTCGCTTGTTTCACTTCCAAACTTTTACAGTCTTTGCTGGTCTTCATCAACCGTCATCAAAGCACACAATAATTAATTCTACAACCTCGGAAACGCATGTGAAATGCATCATATGACATCATCTCCAGTGTGATAATATGAATGCACTGCAGCCAAATCACATTTATATGACATCAAAACCACAGAATGCTGCAAATCCTCTACCTCATGGAGTATTTCCAACTTATGCTCCCTAACTCCTAACTCCTTGTAGTCCTACAACACTCAGTAGACCACAGGTCGTCTAAACTCGCTCCAAGATCATACATATATAAACTTGATTGCAGTTTCATGTCCACCGTCTGAGATGGAAACATGAAGTGACAGGATGATGACCTTATAGACCTTCAGTGTGCTCACTGGCATGATAGCGTTACTTGGGAAACGTTAAGCATTTCAGTTAAATTAAAACACAGAGATACTCACTGGTTGTGTTTCCAGACATTTGTATAATACATTTTGATTCTTTCCCAATCTCACGTGAGTTGAAAGGCCGCACTCTGACTGCGACCTTAACCGATGCTCCCGCCATCTCCTGTAAGATACAAATTCCCAGGTTCGGGTTAGTAATGTCCTCTGTTTAGCTTTGGCAAAAAAAAAAACATTTATAGGTGAAAGGATCACAAATTGATGTGGAGGAACTACATCAATGGTCTAAAGTAAGGTATATTTAATAATGTAAATGTAAAATATAATCCTCCCAATGCACCAAACCAAATCAGACAAATGGTATAATTCGCAAAGCCAATATAAAAACATTCTACTGAGAACCAGGGGAAAGGGTAAGATACAATTAGTCAGAAAGAACTCACACAGACATTCACGTGATACTTATACCATGTAAACATACATGATCTGTGATATGTATTTCCTAAGAACAGTATAATGGCTAGGCTGCAGATTAAAATTATTCTTGGCACTCTAAAAGGTGCTGTGGTTAAAATAGCCTCAGATAAGTTCTGCATCATGTAGGGAGAAGCAAAAGAAACATGTCATTTTGGTTTTCTCCTTAACGCCCTTTGTCTCTTAAAAACTGTCCTTAAAAGTTTATTGAAACACTACAGTTGTCTAGAAACAGAGTCCTGTCAATCTTTGAAACCCCTCCCCTGCTGTGATGTATTCATCACATCACTGCAGTCTGACCACCTACAGCCACGCCCACTGATCCAGGCACCACAAGGTGAGCTGCCCAGCGACAATACCACTCAGCCCCTTCTACTTCCAGGGGTCAGTAAGCATATGTTTCTGTTTTTAGAAAATCCCCTTTAATATAGGTTGAAAGTGAATGACATTGCTGGGAAAATCTCTCACACAGAATGTGTATGACATCATGCCTTTCACATTCACTAATGGCAATAAACTGAAGTACGGTATGTTAGATGTCTTAAAAATAGAGAAACCAAATTTAGTCTTAATTAAGTCCGGTCTTTCTGGGAAACATGAAACATTCGGACTTTAAAAGCTTATAACAGAGTATCTCCATAGAGACGGTTCACCACATACATAATCCATCTTATTTAAGATTCTGCTCCCCCTTGTCTGTATTCTAAATCAAACATGGGATTCTTAGTAAGAATACAAACGGGTATACCGACACAATATTATTGCCCTTGTACATTTGGCAAATATATACCACTACGTCCTACAGACAGTAAGATATCTGAGCAAGATCCTCCACTTCTAAACATCTGTTACCACATTTGTCTGGCTAGATTAATAGCTCTATACAATAAGTAATAATTATAATAATCACAGCCATTGATACTTTTTTTCTCCAAATTAACACCCTGGTGTTTTTTTTTTAAATTAAGCCACTAAGCAGTCGGAATTTTCTTAAAAAAAATCTCTTGTGCTGACATTTCTTATTTTTATGTTGTGTGGCTAATCTCACTTACTTTATGGAGAAAAGTGTATTATTTTAGCATGTGTTATTGTTCTATGGACCCCATTAAGTTGTGTATATGCAGGCAATTCTGTTGGCTTTAATTGTAACATATTTCGTTTCTATGATGGAATATTTGACAGTTTAGAAAAATTAAAAACCATATATTAATCACCTCTGTTAAAAACAATTAAGGTTTAAGTAATGTTTCATGACAAAGTACAGAAACTTTATTATGTGCTCATTTTTTAAGCTTTGTAATAAAAGTTGTAAAAACCTGTCCACATATCAGCATTCGCAGAATACCTTTTGTATTGATAGTCTGCTTTATTAAATAATAAAATCCACCAGGTATTACGTACTGGCCTTCAGCTAGTTGGCTTTAGTATACAGTCACGGGTGAAGTAAATGCAATAAGGGACAATACTTCAGCTCCAATGATAATCATAGCTCTTGTATTCTTACACGATCTGTCCTCCGTCTGTTGTACTAAAAGTTGGTGGCTCTTGCCAATTGCAAACCCTCACTGACACCAATGTTACGGTGGCATGGATGGTATAAATTAACTGTTAGAACTTGAAAATACAACCACTCTATATGACAACTGCAATGGACTAAATAAATACATTAATTGGCCTTGGCTATGTTTTGGAAGTGTGCATCCTATTCTACAATTGACCTCAACATCAAGGTACTCACTGCAGTGAACAAGCCATGGTTCTTAACCTTAATTTTACCACAAGACAGGAGGCTTCGTATTTTGCATTATCCTTCTTTACTGAAACCTCCAGCAGCAAAGGAGTTAACAACAATAATAACAACAACCAATCAGAAAGAGCAGGACCCTATAACAGTCCAGGCATCCAGCAACTCCTCCTCTTTCTTTGCTGCTTGACCTCCAGGTGAGCACCTTCCAGTTATGAATTATATCTCTTATTAATTGTATTTGGTCTATTTCGTTTTATTATTTGAGTAGGTGTTATCTCTTATTCAATCATTGGTGTTGTATTTTATTCATACCCTATTCGTCACTGTTATTTTCACTTAATTTTTTCTATCTGTCACTTTGTCAGTGCCTTTTTCAGGCCCGTCTTACTCTATCCCCTACCTGACTTTTGTCTCTGCTCTTCTCCCTGCCTTCCACGCGGGTTCCTTCTGGCGCTTTCTGGCTGCCTTTTCTCCTGCTCGCCCCCCCTCCGCTGGGTTTCCCTGCGTTCCGCGGGTCCGGCGGACCTCGCGGCTTTCCTTTTTTCCCTTCCCCGGCGCCACGCGGCGGCTCGCCTTTGAGGCCGACCGCGTGCGCGTCTCTTTTCGCGGGGCGGGTTGGTCTCTCTCTCCCTTCGCGTGTTCCGCGTTTTTCGGGGTTTGTGAGTGGCGGTTCGCCGCGTGTCTCCTCCGTTTGGCGTTACGCGGCGGTTTTCTTTGAAGACCGGCCGCGTACGCATCTCCTTTATCTCGGCGCGGTGCAGTTCACCGGCCGAGACATTCCTTGGATGTTTGTGGCGCGAGGGGATTTCTTCCCCTCTGCACCACGTGTTCCTCAGGCCGGTCGGATTGTTTTTACCGGCTCCATTCATCTGTACCTGGTTTAAAGAAGATATGAACACATAAATACAAAAAAAAAAAAAAAAAAAAAAAAAAAAAAAAAAAAAAAAAAAAAAAAAAAAAAAAAAAGGACACAGGCGTTTTGTATGGGGGTGAACCCCTCCTCATTGACATGTCAGCTGCCTGTCTGGGTTCTGGTTACACCATGCTTAGGTGTTTATGTTCTGCTCTGGCCCCACTCTGAACCCTGGGTGAACCCCCTACTTATATTGAGGGTATCCCCCTCTACCTTGAGATTGAGGGTACCCCCCTCTACCCTGATTGTGCCCTTTCTAGGGCCCCATGGTTGGTGGTTGCTGAGGGTGTTCCCTCTCCACCTTTATTGTATCGTCTCTGCCTGGGTCTCGGGGGCGAAACCCCCTGCGGATATTGTGTTCTGTTGGGCCTGGGTGAACCCCTCTCTTTTCAATACACATCCGCTCATTTCTATATATTTGTGTTTTTCAGAAACACAGTACTGGCAGTATGGCTGACGAATGTGAAACACCTCTTCCTGCGGCCCTACAGGCCTGGCTTCGTTCGGCTATCGCAGCTGCTATTCCTACTGCTTTGGCAGAGACCCAACAAACCCGCCCGACACTGACCGTGTCGTCCCCACCTGGGGCTGAGGATTCGGTGGCTGGTAGCTCCCCTCCCCTGACTGAGCGGGAGAACCCTCGCAAGCGTCCCTGGAGCGAAGCCCCCTCGACATCAGGCAAAGGCAAAGCCCCTCTCAAGAGACACTGTGTCACCCTTCCCCCTGCGGGGTCTGATCCCGACGCTTCTCCATCCAGGGAGCTGGTCGAAGAATACGAAATTTTGGATGAGTATCGTGCTGGTTCTTCCAGCTCGCCACCTCCCACTGACTTTGGGCGAGATATGACACCTGATTTCCCCAAGCCTACACCCTCGGGGCCCGACCAGCCCTTCGAAGTCATGGATGCCCTCGGCTTCCCACTTTTTGATCCTCGGGCTCTCCGCCACCCACGATCAGCGGAGTGGACACCCTCCGCTCACATCGCGGAATTCATGAAATTTTGGCTGCGTCGCCCCCTGGACAAGGAGGTTCGTCAGCGCTTGCGGTCTGAGTGCCCTAGACCTACCCTGCCTGCCAAAGTGTCGAATACGCCAGAATTCGATCAATCATTTGTTACCTTCCTTTCTGGCACAGGAAGAGATCCTCGGAAGGGTATCGAATTGGGGCTGCGGACAGCGCAGGATAAACTTCTGGACGCTACCGGGCCGCTGGCTCAGGTGTTCCAAATGGCCGACGAGGCCCTAACTGAAGGCTCTCCTTTGGACGCCCACCTGGTTAGGGAATGGATCCAGAGGGCGTTTTGTCTCCTGGGCAATGCCAACTGCGCCATCTCAGCGGAACGGCGCAAGGCCGCCCTCTTCAAATTAGATGCGAAGCTGGCCGATCTGGCCCCAAAGGAACTGGGCCCTGATGCCAATGGCCTCCTCTTCGGAGAGAAGTTCATAAAGAACTTAAGTCAACATGTCAACGTCTTCACGTCACTTAACAAAGCGCAAACATCCATGAAGCGTGTCTTTCGCTCCGGGGAGCGTTTTTCCTCCAGGGCTGGCCGGCAGAGGGGTCGTGCCGCCAGCAGGGTCGCCTTCGGCTCCAGACCCCGTTTTCCCCACGCCTCGACGACTTACCGGGCCCAAGACCGCGCCCCGTTCGGCCGTGGCTACACTAGAGGCAGAGGCTCCTCCACCTACCGAGGGAAGACGCCTGCGGGTAAGAGTTTGTCCTCTCCTTCCCCTTATTCCGGTTGCGGGTCGGTTGGCTCATTTCACCCTTGCCTGGTCCACCCTCACCTCCGACCCCTGGGTCCTCGAGACTGTGTCGGGTTTTCGTCTAGAGTTTGTTTCCCCTCCGTGTCAGGTTTCCCCTCCCTTTTCCCCCCACCTAGCGCGCAGCTCCCGGGCCCTGGTAGATTCCGAGTTGTCCTCTCTCCTCGCGAAGGGCGCCATCGAGCGGGCCCCCGGCCCTCCCTGTTTCCTAAGCAACATCTTCCTCGTGCGCAAGAAATCGGGAGAATTCCGCCCTGTGATCAACCTCCGCTCCCTGAATGCGCTAGTGGTTTATCGCCACTTCAAAATGGAAGGTATCCACCTTCTGAGGGATCTCCTCCGCGAGAACGACTGGTTCACGCGGCTGGATTTGAAGGACGCCTATTTGACGGTTCCAGTCCGTCCGGGGGATCGGAGATATCTCCAATTTCGTTGGCAAGGGGGTCTGTGGCAGTTCACGTGCCTTCCGTTCGGTCTCAGCTCCGCACCCTGGTGCTTCACGAAGTTGCTGAAGCCGGTGTCGGAGTATCTTCGCGTTCGCGGCGTGCGGTGCATCGTCTATTTGGACGATGTGCTCCTCATGGCCTCCGACAGGGATTCCCTAATCCGGGACACGGTCTTAGCAGTCCGCTTGTTCCAGGACCTCGGCTTTATCATCAACGAGGCAAAGTCGGTCCTAGTCCCTACCCAGTCGATTCAGTTTCTGGGTTTCACCGTGGACTCGGTGTCGGCGGTACTCCGGTTACCACGGGACAAGGTTTTGGCCATCAAGAAGGAGATTCGGAGATTGCTCCGATCTTCGATGGTTTCCCTCAGGGCTCTCGCTCGCGTGATAGGTCTTCTCTCGGCCTCTATTCAGGCCATTTTTCCCGGGCCCCTCCACTATCGGGCTCTCCAGCGTTTGAAGACTCGTCATCTTCGCGCGGCGGGCTCTTACGACCATTTCGTCCCTTTGTCCGACGAAGCGCGTTTGGAACTTCGTTGGTGGCTCTCGCACATGGACGCCTGGAACGGTCGGGCCATCTTCGGCTCGGTTCCGGATTTCGTCCTGGAGTCGGACGCCAGCCTACTTGGCTGGGGCGCAGCGTGCGGGGAGACGGCGACGGGGGGTCTCTGGTCCGACGTGGAGCGTGGACTCCACATCAACTGTTTGGAACTAATTGCGGGTTCCTTCGCGGTCCGCAGTTTTACCAAACACGTTACCCACTGCTCCCTTGTTCTGCGCATGGACAATGTGTCCGCGGTACGGTATATCAACCGGTTAGGGGGTACGAGGTCGAAGCTCCTTACGGAACTCACCAAGGACCTTTACCAGTACTGTCTGGACAATCATCTGTCCATTCGGGCGGAGTATCTGCCCGGAAAGGAGAATCTGGTGGCGGATTGGTTCTCGCGCCACTGGAGGGACGCCAGCGACTGGCGCCTTCTTCGGGACGTGTTTCTGGCTCTGGATCGGTCGCGGGGTCCTTTTCATCTGGACCTCTTCGCGTCCCGGTTGAATCGCCAGACCGATGCCTTTTTCAGCTGGTTGCCGGATCCGCTCTCTCAGGCGGCGGATGCCTTTCTGCAGGTCTGGCCCCGTCGGGGCGCCTACGCGTTCCCGCCGTTCTCTATGATCCTGCGCACTCTCCACTGCCTCAGCAGACAGGGGGCTACGGTTCTGGTGGTCACCCCCTTGTGGAGGACACAACCGTGGTTCCCGCTGCTGTTGGAGTTGTCTTGCGACGATCCCCTTCTCCTTCCCGCCTCTCCGGATCTGCTTCAGGACCCGGAGGGGAACTCCCATCCTCTCATTCTTCAGGATCACCTGTCGTTGGTGGCCTGGCTGGTTTCCGGGGATCCTGGGATGTGTCGGGACTATCGTCGGGGGCTAGAGACCTTCTCTGGGGCTCTTGGGCCCCGGGAACACGTAAGTCCTATCTGCAGGCCTGGAATGTGTGGTGTCGCTGGTGTGTGGAACACGGTTGCGATCCCACTACGGCCCCTATTGTTGCCGTGTTGAATTTCTTCGCACACCTTTATTCCCTGGGTAAGTCTTATCGGACTATTAATTTGTTCCGATCGGCTATCTCCGCCGCCCATGTCCCTGTGGCGGGCCTGGGTGTTGGCAAGGACCCGTCGGTGTGCCGTCTCCTCCGCGGGATTCGGCTCGCGCGTCCCCCTACGGCTCGGTACTCTTATTTCTGGGACGTCTCGCGGGTCCTGGATTTCATCGAGGCCTGGCCGGATAATGTCCGCCTTTCCTTTCGTCAGCTTTCTGCCAAGACTGCGTTGTTGTTATGTTTGGTGTCCTTTCGGCGGGTGGCTGACGTTCTGGCGTTCGATGTGGACTCCTTTTCCTTTTCTCCTGTCGGGGTGTCGGTCTCCGTCTCTCGGAGGACTAAATCTCAGTCGGTTTCTGTTTCCTACCCTTATTTCCCGGATAGGCCCAGGCTCTGCGTAGCGCAGTGTGTTCAGGCTTACCTTGCGGCTTCTCGTCAGTTTCGTGTTTCTTCTTCGGGTCCCCTCTTCATTTCCTATGTGCGTCCGTTTCGGCCAGTCTCCTCTCCCTCGCTGGCCAGATGGATCCGTTGGATCCTTGGCCTGGCTGGCATTGAGGCTTCGTTTGGGGCTCACTCGGTGCGGGGCGCCGCTGCGTCGGCAGCTTTGTCCCTTGGGAGCTCTCTCTCGGATGTCTTGTCCGCAGCTGACTGGTCGCGCGAGTCTACGTTTCGCACTTTTTATTTTCGTCCTCTGCCGCATGCCTCCTGTGCGCTGTTGCGGCGTTAAAATTGCAAAATACGAAGCCTCCTGTCTTGTGGTAAAATTAGGGATTAATCTAGCCTTGGTGCTGTATTAATCTAAATTTTATAAAAGACAGGAGGCGAGTATTTTCCCTCCCTTTCTTTTCCCTCCCTGTGTTTTGGGGGGTCCTTGTGGGTGCCGATTTGCTGTGCCTTTTTCATGCTGTTTCTTCCAGGTTACGAGTTCGTTCGCCTGGTATTGTCATGTTATCTCTGTTTTTTCAGGTCGCTCTGCTGCCCTGTGAGTGGTTCCGGTTTCCATTTCCTGGTTGCCTATGGAGTTTCTGCCTGTTCTGAGGCTGCTGTTCCTGCCTTCGGTTCGTGTTGATTGGCACACCTGTTCGGCGCCATTGCAAAGAAAGAGGAGGAGTTGCTGGATGCCTGGACTGTTATAGGGTCCTGCTCTTTCTGATTGGTTGTTGTTATTATTGTTGTTAACTCCTTTGCTGCTGGAGGTTTCAGTAAAGAAGGATAATGCAAAATACTCGCCTCCTGTCTTTTATAAAATTTAGATTAATACAGCACCAAGGCTAGATTAATCCCTAATTTCCCTCTAAGTATTTCAAATTCTGTCCCATCAATTTTGAATGATTTTGCCGTTAGAAAAAGATCTCGCTGCTGTTAGATTTAATATTTTATGGTAACTTCCCCCTCGATTTGCAGGCAGCCGGAAAAAAAGTTCCCGTTCTCCGGAGAACATTTACATGACGAATGCTTCTCCTTTTAGGCTCCCTCCGGGGGGGGGGGGGAAACTGTTTTTAAAACCTTGATAATCTTCCGACTTAACATCGTGTAAAACGGGAGGCGAGCGCTAGAATACGTGCAATATTTTTTTTCCCTGAATTAAATAATTGGGTAAAAACATGCATCTCTATCACAATGTATAGAACACAGAACCAGTTTGGGGATCATCATTATTATTATTATTATTATTATTCCTTTATTTATTAGGCACTAAGTAATTCAATATGAGGAGGTTAACAATTGCTTAACAAAGATACATTGTTACAGACAGATACAGTTGAGGACCCCCGTTCGTTAGCTTGCCCACTAGCCTTATGGTACTTTCATACAAAGTTCTCGGCAGGAATGGTGGGCTTTTGAGACCCCCGCTGGCGACGTTACATTCTAAAAGTAGAACTTTTTGGGGGGATTGCTATGGAAAATAGCAGGATGGTGGAGAAAAAAGCATATGGTGCATGCGTATTACTCCTTTCAGCGTTGTAGATGCCGTCTGGCATGTAAAGGGTTGTTGTGTGCTATTAATGTCAATGAACTCAGCTCTTGGGTGGTTAGAAGTGTTACAAAAAAGCCAAAAATAGATTAATTAAAGACGGTGTTAAATTTTTTTTTTATATACTGAGAACTAACACGATAAATTCCACGCGGTTAGATCCTTAACCTGTGTTAAAGCGTAAAATCCCGTCTTTATTTAATAGCTGCCTCGGCCTAATTCTTATTATAAGACAGAAAAATTAGAAGTGATAGGAAGATTTTTAAAAATTAAATGGATATGATTTGGGTTTTGAAACCTTTACGGTTCATCCAATTTGGGTTCTTTTCGCCAAGGTCCAGTAGCATCGGGGAGGAATACCAGTGACATCCCTTGTCTTTTTTGTGCGTTTACTAGAAATTCTGTATATAGCCACTAGAGGCAGCATTTCCACCCTTTTTGGATCCTTTCCTTCCTTTTGTGGGGTTTTTGTGCATTTCTTATGACATTAGCCGGCCGCTGGCCTTAAAGTGCCATGGCTGCCTTATTCGCCTCGGTCCGGTCCTGGCTATAGAACAGAGGTCTCTCTCCGGGGCAGAAGAAAGAACTTTTAGCTTCTTCTACTACTTTTATCAGTTGAGCATATCCGGAATCCGTAAAAAAAAATATCCCCTTCTCGAAGTTTTATATTTATTTAATTAGAACTGTTATGAAAATAAAATGTAAAAAGTGAAACCCCAAATGAATCCATCACTAAAAATCACCTTATTTACTATAAATACCTAATACCTACTTTTTATGTTATTTAGATTTATATTTCCCAGCTCTGACGGTATTATATTATTATTATTATTTATTTATTTATATTTTATATAGCGCCATCATATTCCATGGCGCTGTACAAGGGGATGCATAGCCAGAATATTTTATGCAAATTATTCCACATTACCCACGATCCCTCAGCACAGACTCTATCGGAATCCCATTGGTCGGCCCGAGCAGGAAGTTGTAAGCCGCTTCCTGTTCTCTCCCCGCGTTGTTTTAGCGGACGGCGCAGGAGTCTCTAGCGCTAGAGATTGTTTCCCTCCGTAACGCTATTATCACAGATATCTCAGGGCGACGGGCGATTTAACCCCGCGATGGCGGCTCCCGCATATAGCTCAACAGAGAAATCGAATTAGGCAGTTTATCTATTATATATATTTTAATAAATATTATTATTAATTATTGTAGTTGCGTTTTTAAATTATCGGTTAATAATAATAATTGTATTTTTAAATTTTTTATTTAAAAACATTGGATTATCAGGTATAATTTTGCAGCGGGACGCCCGCTTCGCAGACGCAAATTCGCTCGTCGTCTTGACGGGCCGGGCAGAGCGAAGCATTTATTACGGCGGCCCCCGATAATAAGCCTGTTACGGAAAATCCACAGACTAATTTGCAGGCAGATTGTATGCACCGCGTGTAATTTTCTGGCATTAGCCGACTTGATTAAACTGTAAATTGGAAGCAAGAAAATTATGCTTTGTTCTGTGATCAATAAGGTTGATTAGACCATAAATTGAGGGCTTAAATTGAGCCCATGTGCTGTGAAATTTCAGCGGCCCGCACGCCCCCTTCTTCTCTATTAAACTATAATCTCCCCGTTACAATTTAATAACGTCAGTGCGGAAAGCGCCTTTTATTGCACTGCTTTCTAATAGTCGTATTTCAGTACTAAAGCCATTGATTTCCCGAATAAAACGCAGATTTGTGTCTATTACGCGTCAGCGCTGGACTTTTTGCCCTTTTAAAATCACCTATTTAGCCCCGAATCGTTAATAGGTTAAATTATCTGAATTTCCTTCGGAAGTCATCTAAGATTCAATTCGCCCGGCCCTCCCAATTCCTTAAGAAAGACGACAAATTCTCAATGATCTGCGGGGTACGGCGGTAAATGCGTTCGGGGAACCTGGGAACTTTAATCACCCCCCAGCGCTGTATACAGTAATATAACCCCCCCCCAGCACTGTATACAGTAATATTAACCCCCCCAGCCGCTGTATACAGTAAATAACCCCCAGCGCTGTATACAGTAATATAACCCCCAGCACGTATACAGTTAATATAACCCCCAGCGGCGTATACAGTAATATAACCCCCAGCGCTGTATACAGTAATATAACCCCCCCAGCGCTGTATACAGTAATATAACCCCCAGCGCTGTATACAGTAATATAACCCCCAGCGCTGTATACAGTAATATAACCCCCCACGCTGTATACAGTAATATAACCCCCAGCGCTGTATACAGTAATATAACCCCCAGCGCTGTATACAGTAATATACCCCCAGCGCTGTATACAGGTAATATAACCCGCCAGCGCTAGTATATCAGTAATATAACCCCACAGCGCTGATAGTAAACAGTAGATATAACGACCGCGAAGACGACTGTATAGGCAGTAATATAACCCAGCAGCGGCTGTATACAGTAAATATAAGAAACCGCCCAGCGGCTTGTAATTACAGTGATATATACGGCCCCAGCGCTGGTGATAGCAGTAATATAACATTACCCAGCACTGTGATAGCACAGTAATAGTAAACCCCCGCAGCGCTGTATAACAGTAATATATACCCCACGACTGTTATACAGTAATATAACCGCCCCAGCGCTGTATAAGAACAGTATATAATGCCCCCAGGCGCTGTATACAGTAATATAACCTCCAGCGCTGTATACAGTAATAACCCCCAGCGCTGTATACAGTAATATAACCCCCAGTGCTGTATACAGTAATATAAGCCCCAACACTTTGTACAGTAATATAACCCCCAGTGCTGTATACAGTAATATAACCCCC
>VKOC01000005.1:40242292-40257727 GCA_009364415.1 Spea multiplicata
TTTACGTCTCCTTCCGCTGCAGCCGGACGAGGTGGAGTTTGCAGCGGGGGTTTGTATGCGTCCGTCGCGCACACATTCCCCGGCTGTCAGAGATCAGAGTTCCGCGCAACTGTGCGGGGAACTCTTATCTCTGACAGTCGGGGAATGTCTACGCGACGGACGCAGACAACCCCCGCTGCTAGCCACACCTCCTTCCGGCTGCAGCGGACGTTGTCTACGCGCATCGCGTAGACGTCAACCCGCTGCCCCGGCAGGAAGCACCGGTACCGGTAAGTGTGGGGTGGGGGGGGGAGACAGGAGGATCCAGGTCCCCTGCAGCGGTGCTGGGGATCTGGATCTTAGTCTCCTAATCAGACCTCTATTTGAGGTCTGATTAGAAGACGACCCCGTTTAGAAGACGAGGGGTCTTTTTCAGAGCATTTGCTCTGAAAAAAACTCGTCTTATAATCGAGCAAATACGGTACTACTACTAATCATAGACATATCTACACTATAGGACCATCACATCTATATGAGCTTGTTGGACATCCCATTCCACAACCATGGGCATTAATCTGGATGTTCTTCCCTCCTCCCTTTATACCTCCTCCGCCAAATTTTACATTAGGCACCATGAATCTCACTAGTTAGTATTCCCCTGGCATTTTACAAACCCAGATTCCTAAATTAGACTTTTAATGAAGAATGATTCATTACTCCAGAAAACATGTTTCTACTCTTCCAAAGTCCAGTAAGTTGATGCCTTGGGTTGTTTTATTATTGGTCGACTTAGTCAGACTTGCCTCCTGGACTGAATGTTGCCTGTCTTTCCCTGCCTGTAGGAAATTAATTCTTAGAACAATTACTTAAAATTAAGTTACTATTATTATTATGTCACCTCACAAGTAAACAATAATGACAGAATGCTTTAGATTACCTGTCTTAAATGATCAGGAGGTTGGAGAGTTAGACTAGGAGGCTTGAACACCCCAGTTCTTAGTCATTTTCAACTGGGTACATTTCAGTTTTGTAACAATTCAGTTGTTTTGAGGAATACACTAAGTGTTAACTGGTTCAACTGCTGACCTTTGTGAAGATATTGTTTGCTCTTTGTCATGAGGGCATGTTATCTGGGTCCACATAAACTATAGTGAATAAAACCCATTGTGCATAGAAGTAGACTGGCAGATATGAATACTAAAAATACCAAATTAAACAGCTAGGCTTTCATCTGCAACTATCTATTCAGTAAATATGATGATGCCTATTGCCTAAACATTTATACATTTTATACAAGTAAATCTGATGCCATCAGCCATAGGTCCTCAGGCTATGTTAGGAGATTAGTTCATGTAAGACTGGTCATTACTATATATTTTTTTTTCTTAGTAGAGCCATTGAAGATAAATCATCAATTAGTTTTGGATAGCTTTATGGCCTATAACATAAATTAATAAATATGTTGATGAATTCGAAATATTGACTTGTGTAAACTTGCCATAAGGCAAAAGGATTACACTTTACACAATTCTTCCCTGTGAACCACCCTACAGGACAGTGACATGGCTTGTGGAGAATGAATTTAGTAAAGTGTGGTCAGTTTACGTTAATTTGCCAATATCATTAATAAGTTATGGCTTGGTTGATTGCAAAACAGGCACTGATGACTTATAGATGCCAACTAACAGCAGAAAGGCAAGCGATTCAGCAATTTTTCTCGATAAAAATCTGTTTGGATTTCAATAAAATTAATCAGTAACACACTCATCCAGGGACACCGAGCCATAGGTCACTCCATCAGTCCCGTCCACAGATAAAATAGGTGAAACTGCATAATTACACAATACTTTAAATATACAATTTTAGTGTCTTGCATGTTAAAATATGGATATCTAGAAGGTTCCGGACCTGATGTTGGTTGCATTCAGTATTCAAACCTTCCTTAAACATGAATATATATTCAGAACAACTGGACAAAATTAAGAAAAGTGTTTTTTTTTTTTTTAAATCTTCAGTAAGTGTGCAAATGCATTTAAACAGATAAATAATAAATAAGACGTAGCAACAGTGAGAAAAAATCTTTGTAAACGTAAAAATCATAAAATATTTTAATATCTTTTTCTTGTGTATACCTGATAAACTGCAGACAGTACAACAAGAACAATGTTCCCCAATGGCAACATCATGATATTTTACATTCAGCATAGTTTATTCATGTTTAATCTAGTTAATCACATATTAAGTTGGCAGAAGAATGGTGTCATTGACTAGACCTGTTATAGCCCTACCTAACAGTAGAGTCAATTCAGGCCATGCATTATGGTAACCTAAATGTAACCGTTCAAACATCATGAGCTTGTTGGGTTCTATGTCTCCATCTACTGGTACCCTTTTGCATTGCACCAATTGCTCTGCAGGTGTTAGTATACATCTTTCCTACAAATCCCATTATTCTTACGCAGTACTGGTTTAGCAATACAAATGTAAGGGATTCTGGTACTCCAACAATTTGGCCGTGCAGTCCCACCAAGAATGCAGATAAGTACCATTTGCTCCGCAGCCAAGAAAGCAGCTGCCTGTTCCTAATACCTAATTCTGTTGCAGAATACCTTCTGACCGTTGATGGGGTAAGATACCAGCAAGTTACTTTTTTGTCGGATGTTCTTATACCACTGTGAACTTATAGTTTGAAGGGCAGTACTCCAGTCTTTATTGGACAGAGTAATGTGTAGTAGACTTGTGCAAATAAATAATAATGCGGACCAATTTTTAGGTTCATTTGTGGCCAATTTGTTTTTGGGCAACAAATGTAATTCCTTGCCCATTCGTTTTGGCCTTAACTTATGGGGCATTTTTGATTCGGGAATTAAATTCATCCCCCAGTGCCCACATTCACTCTTGCTCTCACAGTGGGATTGACCGTTCGTTGCCCCTCAGTCTCCCCCGCGATGCCTCTGTCTTGGTCATGGTGCCGGTGTTTCATGCTGAGCAACGGAATATTACATCATATACCGGCACTAACCGCTGAAGCAGCGTGCACTGCGGCAAAGCAGCGAGACAGAGGCCACCACAGGACTTCAGCAAGAACTACCAAGGGGGGAGAGGGTAGATAGTAAGGAGGGAGTAAATAGTGAGAAGGGGCAAGGAGAGGGTAGATAGTGAGTGAGGGGGCTCACTTACTTGCACCTTCCTGAAACTATCCCCCACTTTACTACAGTGGCGTAGACCAAGCAAGGAAATTTTCCCAGGGGCCAGCCCGGCCCTGCTCATGCGGGCCACATTTGACGCCCTACAGCACGTATCCTGTTTGTGTCTTATTCTGCTTTGTAAACCAGTCCTGTTTTTATTGGCCGAGCAACCAGCATACCCCGATACAGACTGTTTCCTAAACATCCAGCCATGTGTTTTTTCTTAGCTTGTCTGTACCTTCCCGTCCGGTATCATGCTTCATGAGGTACAGACAAAGCCCCAGATATCACCTGCAGTTGGGCTTATTCCTGACCTGCTTACCCGAGTCCTGACAGAGCAACTTTGGGTTTCTTATAGTACGTACTTGGAAGGCCAACCGGTTAGACTTAGAAAACACTAAAGTTTTGCAATGCCCTTTCCTTTGGCAGCGGCTGCTGCTGTTGGTGGGTTCACTGGTGGGATCAGTTCTGCCACTTTGCTCCAGAAGCAAGGCCACAAAGTGGTGTGTACGTAGATATCACTTCACACCAGAATTGGAGAGATGTCCTACTTCCTTATCCCTTCCCAAAACAGTCCTACACTTAACTATAGCGGCGTAGACTAGGCAGTTTTCCAGGGGGTTTTTCATTTATTTTTCATAACACAATGTTTGCGATAGGAGTGGTGTTTGTACATATAGGGGTAGGCACCAAGCTCACAACCATATATTCTGGCCCACCCATTAATATTAGTTACTAACCAATGTATTTTGCACTCCACACAAACAGGAGGCTTTGCTGGTAGTGTAAATACTACTCAAACAACTCGGGAATAGTAGTATAAAAATGATAACACTGGGCAGTGGTGTCCCTTCCTAAACGAAGAGGCAAATGAGTACTGAAAACACAACGCTCCTGTACACTCCTATTCCTTCAGTGAATAAACCCCTTTCTAATGAAGAATGGCACATGTATGGATGTGGAGTGGTGTACTTGAATAAACTAAAAATTGATTGCACCACAGGTTAATTCCCCTACAGTTTGATCCTTTGGAATTAAAAACAGGTACAATTTTACCCATGTATATGTCCCACACAGTTGTAGTAGAAGCAGACAAATCATAATAAAGAAAAACACCCACACAAAAAGTGTGTGATGTCTGTGTACACAGCTGTTGGATAAAGAGGCACGAGAGAACAGAGACCATTGAAAGTCATCTGACTCATCAATAAGCAGGACATATTACTTGTGCACATCAAATATCAAACATAATGGTAAAGCATCCATCCACCACAGCAAAGTTCAGAAATGTTATTAATGTGTTAGAAATGAGTGCTACAATTGAGCATAGTATGCAGATGTTTTTACTACCTACGGTGTTTGCAAAAAAAAAACAAACAAATGTTAAATTATATAAGTGTATATTTTTTTAAAAATTTACTCATAAAAAAGCTAACATCTTTAAGAAGTCTTTAAGAAGGCTGCAAAGGATTTTATCGTCGTAAAACAAATGGGTCGCCTTTTTAAACGTTGTTTGTAATACACAAAGCTTTCAAGGAATCAATCCTGAACCTACAACGGAAATAAATACACAATCAGATTAGTTCCATAGTCAAGTCAGCTTTTCTCATTTTCTGGGTTGATATCTTTCGTAGTTGGATCATTTTCTTCCAAACTTGAGTCACTATCCAGTTCCTCCTCGTCTTCTTGGTCAGGCGATGGATCAGCAGGGGTATTACCATTTTCATTGAGTGGAACTGCTCCCTTTCTCTGAGGTAGAACACAAAAAAAGGCCTCTCTCCAGTTTCTCTTTTCCAGGAAAGCAAGCATGATCTCAAAAACTGCAACGGAAGAAAGAAATCGGTACATACTCCTTAAATGCAAAATATGAAAATGGTAAAATACATCTCTAAGAAAAAATTAGGGATTTAGTCACATTATATTGCTATATGCAACGCTCTCTGGCACAGCATCAAAGAACAATATTTTGGAGTGAACAATCTAATGTTAATGTTAATTATTGGTGTCATTGAGAGTGCATACAGAGCATTTCAGCAGCAACCACAAAACCTATATGCACTTAGTAATGTAGAGAAATGTTAGAACAAAAGGTCAATCTAAAACTAGAGGATTGAATGTTAATATAAGGAAGTTTTTACTCTTCTGACAAATTTAACAGCCTCCCAGAAGTGGTTGAGGCTAATACAACGTGGTAATTTAAACACGCATAGGTTAGGCATTAATGCTATCCAAAAATTAAGATGAGACCAAGGAATGATTAAGGTTTAAATCTTTAAATCAGGCAGACTAGATGTGCAGGAAGGGATCTTCCATCATTTTTAACTGTACAATTCTCCTGCTGTTTCTCTTCCCTACATGGCCTATGATGAGTAATTGCAGATAGACCAGATATGCCTCTTTATATAGCATTTTTTTCTTGGCAAATAATAGGTTAGTTGGGCAGGTTTTGCACTTGCACCATTAAAGCACTCTACCTTGCTATAAAACAAATAAGCACAAGTAATAGGCAGTTCTACTAAAGAGAATATATGTAATAAAAATGCTAAAAGCTGTACCGTGATTCACTGCCAATACTTTTCGACTATTCATTTTCACAAAGCTTGAAAGGGGAAGCTGCGCATGGCTGATTCCAAGATCCAGTGCCTGCTTGTATGTAATCCCCTGTAGAAGAAAAAAAACAAATATGTACAACTCATACAAGACTTAGCAGGTTTCTGAAAATATGGGGATTAATGTGCAACTGTAAAGTCGTGTTACCCTGTTGTATATGCACCACCATTTACAGACAGAAGTATAAATATATACCAATTGTCTATCCATATAGGGTTATTTATAAAAAGTAATGCAGCTGCAGCCAAACGCTTAAGAATATGTAAAATAAGTATTTTGAAAATACTGTTACGGCCCTATTATAGAATGTATACTATGCATGTGTGTTGTGCATATAATCAGCACATATTACTAACAAACCTGATTGCAGCACAAAGCTGTGTTCACCATAAAAAGAGCAATTCTGAAGCAAAATATTATACTGGAGCATTTACTGCAACACTGGATTGGCTGAATTCACGTTATATTACGAAGGGCCAATCCCTGTGAGCGTCTGTTCCAAGAATTTTGTTCCTCACTGTTCACGCTTTTTGAGCTCAGCTCTTCTTGAAAGAGAAACAAGCCCTGGATGGTCCTTTGCAATACACAATGAATTCAAGAAGTTGAAACCACAACTCCCCTGCCAACTCCTGCTTAAGCAAACCCTTCCTCTCTATCAATGATCCCACAATGTCCTTCTGATTTAACTTTCAACTTTCTAACCACAGCTTCATGTAGATAACAGAATGTCATAAAAAGGCTGGTAGTAAAATAAGTATCATACAAGTCACAGATCTACGGTGTGGCGATCCAGATTATAATATAGCCTCTATCAAAGAAAAACATTTACATTGCAAGTTTACACATGAGGTAAATACGCTAAAACAGTACATATTTCCATCAATGAACACACACTTTAAAAAGGCAACACGACATAGGCTTTTAGTACTATACCTTGTGATGATTATGATCTACCAGACCACCAATAATGTAAGCTTTAGTCTCGTCAAGCTCACTGAGAACATTGGGGGAATCAGAAGTAAGGTAAACTAAGTCTTCAGCCTTCATGAGGTCTTTGAAATGCTCAGGTTTAATATGGATATCCTAAACCAGAGGAATATAGAACTGAATACAATACCATAATGTTATCTAAATGCAATATTTTACATATTTGGAGAAATTCAGATTTTTAAAATATGAATGTATTGTGCTAATTTTGCATATTATGATCTACCTTCCAGTTAAGCCATCCTTTGTCATATTCATCCATGTTACTCTTCAGTTGTCCACCATGACTGGTTAAATAGAGCTTGGAAATGTAAATGAGAACATGATTGTGAATATCAAAATTTTATACAGCAATTACCCCCACAAACAAACCCACTCAAAAACTATTGAAAAGTACAACTTACCTTATATACAATATGGTTAAATCTCTCACTATAATCCTAGACTTTAAAACTAAACATTTAATTGCCTCAATATAACAATAACTAGTAAACCTCACTGATATACTTAGTAGTCTGAGGAAGATGAAAGGGAAACTACAGCGTCCCAGGCAGGATTCTCAAACCAAATTTAAAAAAATGCATTTTATTGGTTATAATTATCTTTGCCATTTAAGCCAACTTTACCAGCTACGTATATTTTACAAAGTCGGCCCTCTAAGGTTTATTGTACATAATAGCACAAGTTTTAAAAAAAATTCCACAGCTAGACTATAGCTTCATAAAACCAATGGCTCAGCAGTGGCTCCTAAAATGGTTACTTCTGGCATCTAACTAAAGGTGTTTATATGTTACCTGAGAAGGATGTGTTGCACGACGATTTTCTGCATAGCACCGCCGGATTTGCTTGTTCAGCTTTTTTATATCCTAAAAGTAAAACATTCATAAGTTAAAAACGTATATATTTGTTCTCTGCCGTGGGATACAGTTATGTAAATGACATCAGGCTCACCCTTAATGCCATCAAATGATCGAAGCTGCAGTCAATAACAAGTCGAATAGTGCTGGGTTGAATTTCCCTGCGGATTCGTTTTCTGCTGTCACTATCAAGAAGTTGCTCTTGCTGCGCCTGACGCTCCAGTTTCCTCTTTTGTCTTTTTTCTTTCCGCTTTTGCCTAAATATTGGATTTGCATTAATAATATTAATAACAATGTGAAATTCACACATCATAAGTATGTTCTCAGGAAAGACTACTTTAGTTTCGTTGGTAATCTAGCAGATTCCATAGTGCTATTACAATAGGGGGACGTCATTTACCTGCTGGCCGCCATCAAGGCAAGCCTCCTATTGGCACTACATACACATCCTCATCGAGGGAGACCTCCATCCTTTGTCCCACGCAGCCCGGCATGTCCTCCTGTGGCAGCTTCCGACGCTCTGGTAGCGTGAATGAACAGAGCGACATCACTCTTTTTGAATTTTGCGCCAAATATGAATTTGCCGCCCTGTCTCTTATCGAGCCCTATATAAAGCCCCAGAACACACTAATCCTGGCCTTCCGATGGTAAAACCCGTGCCTGCCATAGCATATTTTAATCTAGTGTGTTCTAGAGTGTTGCTCCTGTTTTTGACCCTGCTTGATCCTTACTATGCTGAACTCCGACTACCTGACCTCAGCTTTGTTACACGACTACCTGAACTCCAGCTGCCTGACCCCGACACCATATGTATGGCTTATCTATACTACTCTGCATGTGTACTCTTTGAGCGTGTCCTCAGTCTCGGAGGCTCATCAGGAAGTCCCATGGCCGTTCAAACCAAAAAGTCTTAATCCGAGAGGGAACCAGTAGGAGGGCAAAGAAGTCTTAAGAGACAGATAGGTTTTCTTGAATGGACACCGTGTCCTACCCTGCAACAGCGTCTCCTCTGGTACGCTGAGCGTGGTAGGGGGCAGTGAAAATTAATAGCAGGAGTGATAATATAAGAAAATGCAATTAGATGGCATACAGGTATATAAAAAAAGAGAGGCCTGCTCTTGTGAGCTTACAATCATTTGCAAGCAATGTGGCACCCTCAATACATCATACATGGGATAAAACAAGCCCTAAAAGCACCCACCCATTGTATTAGTATTTTCTTTTACACCATTTTAAGCGGGAAACTAAATTATAGTTTCCAGCTCTGCCATCAGATTTGCCTTCATCAAAGGCATTTTAAATTTGTATAATTAATTTTCTTGGTTTTCCCATGATCCTTCTGTAAAAATGATTCTGAAATCTCACCGTTTGTCTAAAGCCATAAGTAATAGCACATTTCCTGTACCCAGAGTAGTATTCTGTGAGAGACCAGGCGTGCATCTCTAGTACGTGTGTCTGCTGCTATAATGATAGAGGGCTTTGTAGCCATTAAATATTGAAAGCAGCAGCAAAGTGGAAGCTCTTGCATGGACCACATCAGAAAGAAACGAATGGTAGCTCTTTATCGGGGCAAAAACAGCGCACACTATGTAAAGTGCACTTAAAAAATATCAACCTAATTACACATACTTTCTCAAATCTCTCTGGTCTTCCCACTGTTTTTGTTTTAACAGTTTCTTCATTTGACGCTTCGACACTACATTTGGTGTTGTACATTCCTCTGTCCCCTTTGTGTCTTCATTATCAACAACGCTTGTTGCCAAGCTTCCCTCATTGTTAGACTCTAGATTGGTCTTGTTATTCTCCACTATAGCCTCGGATGACATGGTGTCCAGTAGGAGTCCACAGTAACTGTTCCATACAGTACGGGTCTGTCCTTTAAGGCAACAAAGAAAAGTCACAACTGCGCTCCATAAAATAGTTTTCACTTAACTAAACATTTTTCATAAATGGAAGTTTTACTATTATCATCTAAGATGTAAAAAGACAATTAACCCCTGACATAACCAGTGTCTAAATAAACATGGAGGGTTTATACCCAGTGGTCTCTATGGCAGCTGGAATCATCGCTAAACCAACATACACCCATCTACGCCATTAGCACAGAAACCTGTGAAACAATATAAGCTTTTAACATTGGCAAAGGGAAGCAACTGGTAGAACATCTTTCATAGAAACCATAAGTATGCAAGTACTGAATAAATAAAAGGAAATATCAAAGGGACAGTATAACATCCCTGACAGCCCTATAAGCTCCAAGCAAAATATACCCAATGCAACTGAAAAATTAGCACACAAATCATATATATATATATAATATATATATATATATACACACAAACGTGTGTGTGTATCCCTACATTCTTTAAAGAGGAGAAATATATATACACTATGTTTGTAAATTCGTGACTCTATGCAGTACAAATAGAACAAACATAAAAACAACAAAGGAGAACACAACATCTTACCTACTTATGAAGCGGAAACAGCGTGTTCCACTAATAACTACACTATCTGGCGCACTCAGTTACGTCACGGTCGCGCAATTCAAAGCGCAAAGGCCCCGGCAGACATTATTGAGAAGGGCAAATACCGAAAACAAAATTTATGAGTGTTATTTGTATGACTAGTTTCCCATTGCAGCCTTTGTGTTAACACACGCGAGGTACGCTTTACTTGGCACAAATAAGGCAAAGTTTGAAACGCGAATGTGGGTAAACACGCAAGCATTTGTGGGGGATGTAGTTTTTCCGCCTACAGAGACAAAACCAAGACTACGATTTCCGTAACACTTTTTAGAAAGTTAACGGAGGTGGCACATTTCAGTCACAATGAGATCTTATAGAGAAACAGCCGAGGTAACCTAAAAGAAAGGGACACTTATGTGGCATGTGGCTGGCAATGGAAGCAGAGCATCATGGGATTTGTAGTTTCAGCGCCGCTGAACTGTGTGATTGGTTTCACAAGGATTAGTCAATAGTGATAGTTTATAGTTATATATATATAGTTTATAGTTAACAGAAAACATAAATATAGCTTTGATGAAGTCATTGATCAATTTGCAGAATTGGAGGCTCCAAGGCAGAGGATGTAAATCCATTTGCCTTTGCAGAATAGACTTAGTGGTCAATTTGGACCTGTGGGTTTTTTGCTTTTGTTTTTATAAAAATCAGCATTTTTCTGTTCAGTACATGTTTTATTTAAACTAATTTATTAAATACACTTTTAATTTTAGTGTGTGTGTGTGGGGGGTGCCACATATGTGACCCACAACAGATGACGATTGGCTAATAATTATATATATATATATATAAATTATAATATATATATATATATATTATAACCAATATTGCTTGATTTATAAAGAATGACCCCAAATATGAATAATTATGTAGGAAATACAGGAAAAGCCTGAATATAGACTAACCCTATAAGAAAAAGTTTTACTAATAAATATGAATCACATGTAATTTTTTTCAATATTAATAAAAACTATGATTGAGAAAAAATAAATTTTTTCTTTTATTTGGTTTTTATTTCGCCAAACCTACCCTCCCTTAATATACCACTCTGCCCCAGATATGCCTTATACCCCAAACTCCACTCTGCTCCCAGATATGCCTTTTAACCCCCTATATGCCACTCGCCCCCCAAATATGCCTTTTACATCCCTATATGCTACTCTGCCTTCCTGATATTCCTTTTAACCCCCCATATGCCACTCTGCCTTCAGAAAGCCCGACTTACCAGTGCATCCCAAGACTTGTCCCCCGTGCTTCAGATTTCTTGTGGGGGCAGCCGGTGGAGGTCTGCATGATGCGCTCAGACAATCTCCACTGCTGCTCGGCGGAAGTTCTGGCAGCAGCGGAGGTTGTCTGTGCGCATCCCGCAAACGTTCACCGGCTGCCAGAGAGGAGGATCCAGGTCCCCTGTACCTGGCTCAGCTTCCCCTATAGAAAAATATTTGCTCTGCATTCTACTCTGCATAGAGTCTTAAAAATATTACCATCTATATAAAATAATTGAGGGGAGAGGCACTAGTGCAGGGATCTCCAAACTCGGCCCTCCAGCTGCTGCAGGACTACATCTCCCATACTCCTCAGCCAGCCCCTTAGCTGAAGGAGCATTATCGGAGATGTAGTCCTGCAGCAGCTGGAGGGCCGAGTTTGGAGATCCCTGCACTAGAGAATATTCTCGCCTGGGATGCTACTTGGTCTAGGACCGGCCCCAATACTATCTGACTGCATCATTCATGTGTGACCAGAAGATGGAGACTAAACTCAAGTATTCCTTGTGTAATACCGGTATTATTTATATATTATTTATATACAGCGCATTGTTCAATTGTAAAGTCATTTGCTACTAGCAAAACAGCCATTTATTTATCATTTTCCCATGCACCCTTTACATGGATCTATTGAGTAGACACATTTTTATTCAATGGTTGAGAATACTGGTGGAACTTTAGAATAACTTTTTACAAGGATGGAACAGATTAATATTTCCCTGGGAAAAAATCATTATCATTTCTTCTGATGTCATTATCTCATAAATGGCTTTTTGAATCAGGACACACTCTAGGGTCAATACATGTTTTACACAATTGTGCAAGTCTGGATGTATTTGTGTGCAAACTGTATAAACCTTGAAGCTTCATATTGTGAAAATGTCCGGCAGACAGGGCACCAGAGTTAACCCATCTCCAAAACTATGATGGAGATGTCAGTCCACATGGTGAGCACACCTCTTCATACTATCACCATATGATCTGGGACCAATCACTAAATATCACAAATCTAAGGCATTACAAACGAGTATCGCCTCTTAAAGAAACAGCCCTATTTTTGCAGGTTTCCAATGGCTGCTCTTGTGTCACATGGCTATTAAATATTCCCAGCAAAAATTATAAAGCAGGAAAGAAAATGCATTATTTTGAGGATGGATTTGGGCATTCAGCTCCACCAGCAATTATGTTTATAATGCTGGATCTGAACAGGTAACTGAGGTCTGAAGCTTTCAATAACCCAAAATTAAAGTTTTGATTTTTTTATAGGGATCTAAGTGGTGATATCATGTGATGCCAGGAAGTTTTACTTTACTGAAATGGTGGTAGATATGATGAACAGCCTCCCAGCAGACGTGGTAAAGGCTAATACAGTGAGGGAAGTTAAACGTGCATTTGCGAGGGCAGACTAGATGGGCAAATGGTTCAATCTGCTGTAAAAATTCTATGTTTCTATGTTATTTTCCCTAACTCCATGCTTTGTCAGATCTAAAGTACATATTTCTGTAGTGCAGTATTTAAAAAGGCTTTTCTTAAATTATTATAATCAACATGATTTCACAAACAGGTGCTATTTACTGAAAAGAAATAAAAAAAAACATGATGTGTAACATTCAGTAATATTGATTTTGCACTCTAGTTGTACTTAATGCCTGTCTGGGTCAGACAGCAAGGTCAGTTCAGAATCATCCGACATGTTGTTTGATTAAAAGCAAATCCACAAAATATATACTGTTCACATGTACCCAGTTCTTCATCCCTTTTAGTGGATTTTTATTCAGCAAAGTATGCATGTTTGGTAATAATTCATTACTGTAAATAGAAATTCAACAGTATAAAATTGTGATCAGAAAAAGCACCTAATTTTTCATCAGCTGACATAAACCTTTTTTTAAGTCTATTTATTGAGGTTTATCTTGAAGGTTGCTGACTTGTCAGACGCCAAGGTGTATTGGTGTTTTTATCAGTTGAAGTACAGGGGCTGGCGCAAGTGTGTTGGTAAATATTGGCGTCCTTGCCTATCCAAATAGAATAGACACCATTGTTTAAGCAAGCCCTTCCATAAAAAGTAAAGAAAATCTTTAAAAGAAGCAAATTATTGTGCACTGTGTAGGAGAAATACAAAATAGAGGACAAATCTCAATAGGCAATAATTTACAATATAGGTTTATGTATTTTCTTTGAAATGTGTGAGCCATAATTGTTTAAGATCTGCAGATAAAGATCTGGGGTAGGGATTAGGCTAAGTATCTCTGAGAGTGCTATAATAATAGTAAAGAAGAACCCATCTGAAAATCGACATGGTCCATATAAGTTATTCAGTCTTGTCTAACACATACTCGACAAAATGACTACATGAAACATTACTAAAGCACTTGTTATTCTGCACTCCAGGCGGCTATATGTTGCAAGTAAAATACACAAAAAGGCTTGGAGAAGGGGCCCAAAATCTTCTGATCAGAAAGGTCTAGGAAGATGTCCCACCCTTCTTCCCTTTACAACCAAACTTTGCTTCTCGCTCCCAAAGCGAGGCATACTTTTGCACATTGGATGCACTGGCACTTTAAGAAATTAGATAACACTGGTGATATATTTCAGAACAGTGTCTGTATAAGACTTCTGATGGACCCTATTGTGTCGCAGACAGCTTCCTGGACAATGAGTGCATATTAAAGTAATTTGTGAGTACTTTAATATGTATTTATTAAATCAGAGCTCTAGTGCAACCCCGCCCCCCATGGTTTGATGTTTTGTCCCATTGATTGGCTGTTTCACACAGCCAATCAGTAGCAGGAAAGCGCTCCCATTAAAATGCTTGCACGTAGGGGTTCTCGTTATACACCCTGAGAATGCTTAATGAGCCAGCGAGAGTAAGTATATGTATTACATGTTAGGAAGACACATGTCCTGTAAAGCAATAGCTGGGGCTGCAGGGAAATGGACAATTGGAGTGTGAAAAACACATACATTTAAAGGGAGCACTCAACTATTAAATGCAACTCCAACCACCTGTAGTGGAAGCAGGAAGTGTAAAGACAATTCCTTCAAATGGGCCGTAACATAGAGTTAGTTGCAGCTAATCTCATTCATTTCTATAGGATCACTACATATCATGTCCAGGAAGTAAAGTGAAGGCAAATGTTTACGCACATTCTCATTTCTGTAGAGGTAGCCAGAGGAGAAGAAAAATTATATAGAAGTCTCAGGCATCAATTACCAATTTGCATGCATTTAAATATATATATATACCGTATTTCTATCAGACAAAGTTTTTTCAGAGCAAAAATACCCTTCATCTTATAATCGGGGTCTTCTTATAATCAGACCTCAATAGGTCTGACTATGAGACCAGATTAAGATCCAGATCCTCCTGTCTTATGCCCCCCATTTAACCCCAGAGCCGGCCTTAGGTGTTCTGGCGCCCTGTGCGGACTACTCCTCGGCGCCCCCTCCATCCCAAAAAGGAATAATAAACTCGTACAAAAACTCCCGCTTTCTACTACTATCCCCCTGTATCACTATCTACCACCTCTGGCCGCCCTTCTCATGCCCCCCCGCTCTCTCACTATCCCCCTCTGCTGCCCTTCCCCTTACTTACCTTGTTGAGTCCTGCATGGGAGCGGGAGGCGTCCGTCTCCCGTGTGCCTCGCTTCACACTGAGGTCCGGAAACAGCAATCACATTCCTATCATGCCCAGGCATATCCAGATTCCAGGATGTACTTGCAGACTTGGCATGATAGGAGTATGATTGCCCTATCTGCCCCTTCTCACTCCCTTCTCCCTATCTACCCCCTTTCCCCTGTCTCACTCCCTTCTCCCTATCTACCCCCTCCTAACTATCTACCTCTCCCTCTTTGAAGTTCACTTACCTTTCAGGAGTCCTGCGGTGGGGGTGCAAGGCCTCTGCCTCCCAGCTCTGCCACTGTATGGAACAGTATAGTGTGATGGGAGTTATGATGTACTTTTAGAGCATAATTAGATCACGAAAAAGACATTGGAAATGGTACAGCACTCTCACACACTTACCAA
>VKOC01000005.1:40257827-40270234 GCA_009364415.1 Spea multiplicata
TTCCTGGACATGATATGTAGTGATCCTATAGAAATGAATGAGATTAGCTGCAACTAACTCTATGTTACGGCCCATTTGAAGGAATTGTCTTTACACTTCCTGCTTCCACTACAGGTGGTTGGAGTTGCATTTAATAGTTGAGTGCTCCCTTTAAATGTATGTGTTTTTCACACTCCAATTGTCCATTTCCCTGCAGCCCCAGCTATTGCTTTACAGGACATGTGTTTTCCTAACATGTAATACATATACTTACTCTCGCTGGCTCATTAAGCATTCTCAGGGTGTATAACGAGAACCCCTACGTGCAAGCATTTTAATGGGAGCGCTTTCCTGCTACTGATTGGCTGTGTGAAACAGCCAATCAATGGGACAAAACATCAAACCATGGGGGGCGGGGTTGCACTAGAGCTCTGATTTAATAAATACATATTAAAGTACTCACAAATTACTTTAATATGCACTCATTGTCCAGGAAGCTGTCTGCGACACAATAGGGTCCATCAGAAGTCTTATACAGACACTGTTCTGAAATATATCACCAGTGTTATCTAATTTCTTAAAGTGCCAGTGCATCCAATGTGCAAAAGTATGCCTCGCTTTGGGAGCGAGAAGCAAAGTTTGGTTGTAAAGGGAAGAAGGGTGGGACATCTTCCTAGACCTTTCTGATCAGAAGAATTTGGGCCCCTTCTCCAAGCCTTTTTGTGTATTTTACTTGCAACATATAGCCGCCTGGAGTGCAGAATAACAAGTGCTTTAGTAATGTTTCATGTAGTCATTTTGTCGAGTATGTGTTAGACAAGACTGAATAACTTATATGGACCATGTCGATTTTCAGATGGGTTCTTCTTTACTATTATTATAGCACTCTCAGAGATACTTAGCCTAATCCCTACCCCAGATCTTTATCTGCAGATCTTAAACAATTATGGCTCACACATTTCAAAGAAAATACATAAACCTATATTGTAAATTATTGCCTATTGAGATTTGTCCTCTATTTTGTATTTCTCCTACACAGTGCACAATAATTTGCTTCTTTTAAAGATTTTCTTTACTTTTTATGGAAGGGCTTGCTTAAACAATGGTGTCTATTCTATTTGGATAGGCAAGGACGCCAATATTTACCAACACACTTGCGCCAGCCCCTGTACTTCAACTGATAAAAACACCAATACACCTTGGCGTCTGACAAGTCAGCAACCTTCAAGATAAACCTCAATAAATAGACTTAAAAAAAGGTTTATGTCAGCTGATGAAAAATTAGGTGCTTTTTCTGATCACAATTTTATACTGTTGAATTTCTATTTACAGTAATGAATTATTACCAAACATGCATACTTTGCTGAATAAAAATCCACTAAAAGGGATGAAGAACTGGGTACATGTGAACAGTATATATTTTGTGGATTTGCTTTTAATCAAACAACATGTCGGATGATTCTGAACTGACCTTGCTGTCTGACCCAGACAGGCATTAAGTACAACTAGAGTGCAAAATCAATATTACTGAATGTTACACATCATGTTTTTTTTTATTTCTTTTCAGTAAATAGCACCTGTTTGTGAAATCATGTTGATTATAATAATTTAAGAAAAGCCTTTTTAAATACTGCACTACAGAAATATGTACTTTAGATCTGACAAAGCATGGAGTTAGGGAAAATAACATAGAAACATAGAATTTTTACAGCAGATTGAACCATTTGCCCATCTAGTCTGCCCTCGCAAATGCACGTTTAACTTCCCTCACTGTATTAGCCTTTACCACGTCTGCTGGGAGGCTGTTCATCATATCTACCACCATTTCAGTAAAGTAAAACTTCCTGGCATCACATGATATCACCACTTAGATCCCTATAAAAAAATCAAAACTTTAATTTTGGGTTATTGAAAGCTTCAGACCTCAGTTACCTGTTCAGATCCAGCATTATAAACATAATTGCTGGTGGAGCTGAATGCCCAAATCCATCCTCAAAATAATGCATTTTCTTTCCTGCTTTATAATTTTTGCTGGGAATATTTAATAGCCATGTGACACAAGAGCAGCCATTGGAAACCTGCAAAAATAGGGCTGTTTCTTTAAGAGGCGATACTCGTTTGTAATGCCTTAGATTTGTGATATTTAGTGATTGGTCCCAGATCATATGGTGATAGTATGAAGAGGTGTGCTCACCATGTGGACTGACATCTCCATCATAGTTTTGGAGATGGGTTAACTCTGGTGCCCTGTCTGCCCGACATTTTCACAATATGAAGCTTCAAGGTTTACACAGTTTGCACACAAATACTTCCAGACTTGCACAATCGTGTAAAACATGTATTGGCCCTAGAGTGTGTTCTGATTCAAAAGGCCATTTATGAGATAATGACATCAGAAGAAATGATAATGATTTTTTCCCAGGGAAATATTAATCTGTTCCATCTTTGTAACAAGTTATTCTAAAGTTCCACCAGTATCCTCAACCATTGAATAAAAACTTGTCTACTCAATAGATCCATGTAAAGGGTGCATGGGAAAATTATAAATAAATGGCTGTTTTGTTGTTTTGCTAGTAGCAAATGACTTTACAATTGAACAATGCGCTGTATATAAATAATATATATCAATAATACCGGTATTATACAAGGAATACTTGAGTTTAGTCTCCATCTACTGGTCACACATGAATGACGCAGTCAGATAGTATCAGGGCCGGTCCTAGACCAAGTAGCATCCCAGGCGAGAATATTCTCTAGTGCCTCTCCCCTCAATTATTTTACATAGATGGTAATATTTTTAAAGCCTAGCGGAATCAAGCAGTGAAGAATCTATGCAGAGTAGAATGCAGAGCAAATATTTTTCTATAGGGGAAGCTGAGCCAGGTACAGGGAACCTGGATCCTCCTCTCTGGCAGCCGGTGAACGTTTGCGGGATGCGCACAGACAACCTCCGCTGCTGCCGGGACTTCCGCCGGGGCTTCTATGACAGAGCACTGGCGTGACATGACCTTCTGGTGCTCCCCGGCGGAAGTACTAGCCAGCAGCAGTGGAGATTGTCTGCGCACATCGCGCAGACCTCCACTGGCTGCCCCCCACAAGGAATCTGAAGCACGGGGGACAGGTCTAGGGATGCACTGGTAAGTTGGGGGAGGGTAAGAGTGGCATATGAGGGGTATAAGGGCTTTCTGAAGGCAGAGTGGCATATGGGGGGTTAAAAGGAATATCAGGAAGGCAGAGTAGCATATAGGGATGTATAAGGCATATTTGGGGGGGCCGAGTGGCATATAGGGGGTTAAAAGGCATATCTGGGAGGCAGAGTGGCATATTGGGGTAATAAGGCATATCTGGGGGCAGAGTGGTATATAAGGGAGGTAGGTTGGCAAATAAAAAGAAATAAAAACAAAAAATTTATTTTTTTCTCCATCATAGTTTTTACATGTGAATTCATGTTTACTAGTAAAACTTTTTTCTTATAGAGTAGTCTTATATTCAGGCTTTTCCTGTTTTCCTAAATTAATATTCACATTTGGGGGGGGTCATCTTATAATCAGGGTTGTCTTAAAATGGAGCAAATATGATATATATAGACCCAAATTACTTTGATGTGGACATTTTGACCCCACCACTGTCCTGCTAGTTGATTAATACTGAACCATTCTATTGTTTACCGCAGGGAGTATGATAAAGAGTCAGCTCTACATATGTTTTCTCACCCCCCCCCCACTAAAATTAAAAATGTATTTAATAAATTAGTTTAAATAAAACATGTACTGAACAGAAAGATGCTGATTTTTATAAAAACAAAAGCAAAAAACCCACAGGTCCAAATTGACCACTAAGTCTATTCTGCAAAGGCAAATGGATTTACATCCTCTGCCTTGGAGCCTCCAATTCTGCAAATTGATCAATGACTTCATCAAAGCTATATTCATGTTTACTGTTAACTATATATATATAGCAATCTTGTTGCCAGCTGAATGGTTAATTCGTTGACTAATCCTTGCGAAAAAAATGACACAGTTCAGCGGCGCTGAAACTACAAATCCCATGATGCTCTGCTTCCATTGCCAGCCACATGCCACATAAGTGTCCCTTTCTTTTAGGTTACCCCGGCTGTTTCTCTATAAGATCTCATTGTGACTGAAAGTGCCGCCTCCGTTAACTTTCTAAAAAGTGTTACGGAAATCGTAGTCTTGGTTTTGTCTTTGTAGGCGGGAAAACTACATCCCCCACAAATGCTTGCGTGTTTACCCACATTCGCGTTTCGAACAAAACGTCGGTGCTTTGCCTTATTTGTGCCAAGTAAAGCGTACCTCGCGTGTGTTAACACAAAGGCTGCAATGGGAAACTAGTCATACAACTAACACTCATAAATTTTGTTTTCGGTATTTGCCCTTCTCAATAATGTCTGCCGGGGCCTTTGCGCTTTGAATTGCGCGACCGTGACGTAACTGAGTGCGCCAGATAGTGTAGTTATTAGTGGAGCACGCTGTTTCCGCTTCATAAGTAGGTAAGATGTTGTGTTCTACTTTGTTGTTTTTATGTTTGTTCTATTTGTACTGGATAGAGTCACAAATTTACAAACACAGTGTATATATTTCTCCTCTTGAAGAATGTAGGGATACATACACACGTTTGTGTGTATATATATATAATTTGTGTGTTAATTTTTCAGTTGTTTGGTATATTTTGCTTGGCGCTTCAAGGGCGAGTCATCATTTAAATGCTGTACTTCAAGCAGCCTGTCAGTGACAACACATTTCAGACCAGGGAAGGGAAGCTTGTGCAGCAGGGATGCAGCTTTTAGTTTAGGTAGATCTTTTTTTGTAAGAATGCCTACTAAAGCACTCACCATACGTCAATATGCATTTTTCCTAAGAAGGGCTGTCAGGGACGTTATACTGTCCCTTTTAATATTTCCTTTTATTTATTCAGTACTTGCATTCTTATAAAAAATGTTCTACAGAGTTACCAGTTGCTTCCCTTTGCCAAATGGTAAAAGCTTATATTGTTTCACAGGTTTCTGTGCTAATGGCATAGATGGGTGTATGTTGGTTTAGCGATGATTCCAGCTGCCATAGAGACCACTGGGTATAAACCCTCCATGTTTATTTAGACACTGGTTATGTCAGGGGTTAATTGTTTACGTCTTAGATGATAATAGTAAAACTTCCATTTATGAAAAATGTTGAGTTAAGTGAAAACTATTTTATGGAGCGCAGTTGTGACTTTTCTTTGTTGCTTTAAAGGACAGACCCGTACTGTATGGAACAGTTACTGTGGACTCCTACTGGACACCATGTCATCCGAGGCAATAGTGGAGAATAACAAGACCAATCTGGAGTCTAACAATGAGGGAAGCTTGGCAACAAGCGTTGTTGATAATGAAGACACAAAGGGGACAGAGGAATGTACAACACCAAATGTAGTGTCGAAGCGTCAAATGAAGAAACTGTTAAAACAAAAACAGTGGGAAGACCAGAGAGATTTGAGAAAGTATGTGTAATTAGGGTAATATTTTTTAAGTGCACTTTACATAGTGTGCACTGTTTTTGCCCCGATAAAGAGCTACCATTTGTTTCTTTCTGATGTGGTCCATGCAAGAGCTTCCATTTTGCTGCTGCTTTCAATATTTAATGGCTACAAAGCCCTCTATCATTATAGCAGCAGACACAAGTACTAGAGATGCACGCCTGGTCTCTCACAGAATACTACTCTGGGTACAGAGAATGTGCTATTACAGAATCATTTTTACAGAAGGATCATGGGAAAACCAAGAGAAATAATTATACAAATTAAAATGCCTTTGATGAAGGAAAATGGGATGGCAGAGCTGGAAACTATAATTTAGTTTCCCACTTACAATGGTGTAAGAGAATACTAATACAATATGGGGTGGGTGCTTTTAGGGCTTGTTTCATTGTTTCATATGGTTTTATCCCATGTATGATGTATTGAGGTTGCTACATTGCTTGCAAATGATTGTAAGCTCACACGAGCAGGCCTCTTTTTTTTTTTATATACCTGTATGCCAACAAATACTAGTCTAATAGCATATTCTTATATTATCACTCCTGTTATTAATTTTCACTGCCCCCTACCACGCTCAGCGTACCAGAGGAGACGCTGTTACAGGGTAGGACACGGTGTCCATTCAAGAGAGCCTATCTGTCTCTTAAGACTTCTTTGCCCTCCTACTGGTTCCCTCTCGGATTAAGACTTTTTGGTTTGAACGGCCATGGGACTTCCTGATGAGCCTCCGAGACTGAGGACACGCTCAAAGAGTACACATGCAGAGTAGTATAGATAAGCCATACATATGGTGTCGGGGTCAGGCAGCTGGAGTTCAGGTAGTCGTGTAACAAAGCTGAGGTCAGGTAGTCGGAGTTCAGCATAGTAAGGATCAAGCAGGGTCAAAAACAGGAGCAACACTCTAGAACACACTAGATTAAAATATGCTATGGCAGGCACGGGTTTTACCATCGGAAGGCCAGGATTAGTGTGTTCTGGGGCTTTATATAGGGCTCGATAAGAGACAGGGCGGCAAATTCATATTTGGCGCAAAATTCAAAAAGAGTGATGTCGCTCTGTTCATTCACGCTACCAGAGCGTCGGAAGCTGCCACAGGAGGACATGCCGGGCTGCGTGGGACAAAGGATGGAGGTCTCCCTCGATGAGGATGTGTATGTAGTGCCAATAGGAGGCTTGCCTTGATGGCGGCCAGCAGGTAAATGACGTCCCCCTATTGTAATAGCACTATGGAATCTGCTAGATTACCAACGAAACTAAAGTAGTCTTTCCTGAGAACATACTTATGATGTGTGAATTTCACATTGTTATTAATATTATTAATGCAAATCCAATATTTAGGCAAAAGCGGAAAGAAAAAAGACAAAAGAGGAAACTGGAGCGTCAGGCGCAGCAAGAGCAACTTCTTGATAGTGACAGCAGAAAACGAATCCGCAGGGAAATTCAACCCAGCACTATTCGACTTGTTATTGACTGCAGCTTCGATCATTTGATGGCATTAAGGGTGAGCCTGATGTCATTTACATAACTGTATCCCACGGCAGAGAACAAATATATACGTTTTTAACTTATGAATGTTTTACTTTTAGGATATAAAAAAGCTGAACAAGCAAATCCGGCGGTGCTATGCAGAAAATCGTCGTGCAACACATCCTTCTCAGGTAACATATAAACACCTTTAGTTAGATGCCAGAAGTAACCATTTTAGGAGCCACTGCTGAGCCATTGGTTTTATGAAGCTATAGTCTAGCTGTGGAATTTTTTTTAAAACTTGTGCTATTATGTACAATAAACCTTAGAGGGCCGACTTTGTAAAATATACGTAGCTGGTAAAGTTGGCTTAAATGGCAAAGATAATTATAACCAATAAAATGCATTTTTTTAAATTTGGTTTGAGAATCCTGCCTGGGACGCTGTAGTTTCCCTTTCATCTTCCTCAGACTACTAAGTATATCAGTGAGGTTTACTAGTTATTGTTATATTGAGGCAATTAAATGTTTAGTTTTAAAGTCTAGGATTATAGTGAGAGATTTAACCATATTGTATATAAGGTAAGTTGTACTTTTCAATAGTTTTTGAGTGGGTTTGTTTGTGGGGGTAATTGCTGTATAAAATTTTGATATTCACAATCATGTTCTCATTTACATTTCCAAGCTCTATTTAACCAGTCATGGTGGACAACTGAAGAGTAACATGGATGAATATGACAAAGGATGGCTTAACTGGAAGGTAGATCACAATATGCAAAATTAGCACAGTACATTCATGTTTTAAAAATCTGATTTTCTCCAAATATGTAAAATATTGCATTTAGATAACATTATGGTATTGTATTCAGTTCTATATTTTTCTGGTTTAGGATATCCATATTAAACCTGAGCATTTCAAAGACCTCATGAAGGCTGAAGACATAGTTTACCTTACTTCTGATTCCCCCAATGTTCTCAGTGAGCTTGATGAGACTAAAGCTTACATTATTGGCGGTCTGGTAGATCATAATCATCACAAGGTATAGTACTAAAAGCCTATGTCATGTTGCTTTTTTAAAGTGTGTGTTCATTGATGGAAAATATGTACTGTTTTAGCGTATTTACCTCATGTGTGGTAACCTTAAACTCACAATGTAAATGTTTTTCTTTTATAGAGGCTATATTATAATCTGGATCGCTACACCGTAGATCTGTGACTTGTATAATACTTATTTTACTACCAGCTTTTTTATGACATTCTGTTATCTACATGAAGCTGTGGTTAGAAAGTTGAAAGTTTTTGGGTTAAGTCAGAAGGACATTGTGGGATCATTGATAGAGAGGAAGGGTTTGCTTAAGCAGGAGTTGGCAGGGGAGTTGTGGTTTCAACTTCTTGAATTCATAGTGTATTGCAAAGGACCATCCAGGGCTTGTTTCTCTTTCAAGAAGAGCTGAGCTCAGAAAGCGTGAACAGTGAGGAACAAAATTCTTGGAACAGACGCTCACAGGGATTGGCCCTTCGTAATATAACGTGAATTCAGCCAATCCAGTGTTGCAGTAAATGCTCCAGTATAATATTTTGCTTCAGAATTGCTCTTTTTATGGTGAACACAGCTTTGTGCTGCAATCAGGTTTGTTAGTAATATGTGCTGATTATATGCACAACACACATGCATAGTATACATTCTATAATAGGGCCGTAACAGTATTTTCAAAATACTTATTTTACATATTTTACTTAAGCGTTTGGCTGCAGCTGCATTACTTTTTATAAATAACCCTATATGGATAGACAATTGGTATATATTTATACTTCTGTCTGTAAATGGTGGTGCATATACAACAGGGTAACACGACTTTACAGTTGCACATTAATCCCCATATTTTCAGAAACCTGCTAAGTCTTGTATGAGTTGTACATATTTGTTTTTTTTCTTCTACAGGGGATTACATACAAGCAGGCACTGGATCTTGGAATCAGCCATGCGCAGCTTCCCCTTTCAAGCTTTGTGAAAATGAATAGTCGAAAAGTATTGGCAGTGAATCACGGTACAGCTTTTAGCATTTTTATTACATATATTCTCTTCAGTAGAACTGCCTATAACTTGTGCTTATTTGTTTTATAGCAAGGTAGAGTGATTTAATGGTGCAAGTGCAAAACCTGCCCAACTAACCTATTATTTGCCAAGAAAAAAATGCTATATAAAGAGGCATATCTGGTCTATCTGCAATTACTCATCATAGGCCATGTAGGGAAGAGAAACAGCAGGAGAATTGTACAGTTAAAAATGATGGAAGATCCCTTCCTGCACATCTAGTCTGCCTGATTTAAAGATTTAAACCTTAATCATTCCTTGGTCTCATCTTAATTTTTGGATAGCATTAATGCCTAACCTATGCGTGTTTAAATTACCACGTTGTATTAGCCTCAACCACTTCTGGGAGGCTGTTAAATTTGTCAGAAGAGTAAAAACTTCCTTATATTAACATTCAATCCTCTAGTTTTAGATTGACCTTTTGTTCTAACATTTCTCTACATTACTAAGTGCATATAGGTTTTGTGGTTGCTGCTGAAATGCTCTGTATGCACTCTCAATGACACCAATAATTAACATTAACATTAGATTGTTCACTCCAAAATATTGTTCTTTGATGCTGTGCCAGAGAGCGTTGCATATAGCAATATAATGTGACTAAATCCCTAATTTTTTCTTAGAGATGTATTTTACCATTTTCATATTTTGCATTTAAGGAGTATGTACCGATTTCTTTCTTCCGTTGCAGTTTTTGAGATCATGCTTGCTTTCCTGGAAAAGAGAAACTGGAGAGAGGCCTTTTTTTGTGTTCTACCTCAGAGAAAGGGAGCAGTTCCACTCAATGAAAATGGTAATACCCCTGCTGATCCATCGCCTGACCAAGAAGACGAGGAGGAACTGGATAGTGACTCAAGTTTGGAAGAAAATGATCCAACTACGAAAGATATCAACCCAGAAAATGAGAAAAGCTGACTTGACTATGGAACTAATCTGATTGTGTATTTATTTCCGTTGTAGGTTCAGGATTGATTCCTTGAAAGCTTTGTGTATTACAAACAACGTTTAAAAAGGCGACCCATTTGTTTTACGACGATAAAATCCTTTGCAGCCTTCTTAAAGACTTCTTAAAGATGTTAGCTTTTTTATGAGTAAATTTTTAAAAAAATATACACTTATATAATTTAACATTTGTTTGTTTTTTTTTTGCAAACACCGTAGGTAGTAAAAACATCTGCATACTATGCTCAATTGTAGCACTCATTTCTAACACATTAATAACATTTCTGAACTTTGCTGTGGTGGATGGATGCTTTACCATTATGTTTGATATTTGATGTGCACAAGTAATATGTCCTGCTTATTGATGAGTCAGATGACTTTCAATGGTCTCTGTTCTCTCGTGCCTCTTTATCCAACAGCTGTGTACACAGACATCACACACTTTTTGTGTGGGTGTTTTTCTTTATTATGATTTGTCTGCTTCTACTACAACTGTGTAGGACATATACATGGGTAAAATTGTACCTGTTTTTAATTCCAAAGGATCAAACTGTAGGGGAATTAACCTGTGGTGCAATCAATTTTTAGTTTATTCAAGTACACCACTCCACATCCATACATGTGCCATTCTTCATTAGAAAGGGGTTTATTCACTGAAGGAATAGGAGTGTACAGGAGCGTTGTGTTTTCAGTACTCATTTGCCTCTTCGTTTAGGAAGGGACACCACTGCCCAGTGTTATCATTTTTATACTACTATTCCCGAGTTGTTTGAGTAGTATTTACACTACCAGCAAAGCCTCCTGTTTGTGTGGAGTGCAAAATACATTGGTTAGTAACTAATATTAATGGGTGGGCCAGAATATATGGTTGTGAGCTTGGTGCCTACCCCTATATGTACAAACACCACTCCTATCGCAAACATTGTGTTATGAAAAATAAATGAAAAACCCCCTGGAAAACTGCCTGGTCTACGCCGCTATAGTTAAGTGTAGGACTGTTTTGGGAAGGGATAAGGAAGTAGGACATCTCTCCAATTCTGGTGTGAAGTGATATCTACGTACACACCACTTTGTGGCCTTGCTTCTGGAGCAAAGTGGCAGAACTGATCCCACCAGTGAACCCACCAACAGCAGCAGCCGCTGCCAAAGGAAAGGGCCTTGCAAAACTTTAGTGTTTTCTAAGTCTAACCGGTTGGCCTTCCAAGTACGTACTATAAGAAACCCAAAGTTGCTCTGTCAGGACTCGGGTAAGCAGGTCAGGAATAAGCCCAACTGCAGGTGATATCTGGGGCTTTGTCTGTACCTCATGAAGCATGATACCGGACGGGAAGGTACAGACAAGCTAAGAAAAAACACATGGCTGGATGTTTAGGAAACAGTCTGTATCGGGGTATGCTGGTTGCTCGGCCAATAAAAACAGGACTGGTTTACAAAGCAGAATAAGACACAAACAGGATACGTGCTGTAGGGCGTCAAATGTGGCCCGCATGAGCAGGGCCGGGCTGGCCCCTGGGAAAATTTCCTTGCTTGGTCTACGCCACTGTAGTAAAGTGGGGGATAGTTTCAGGAAGGTGCAAGTAAGTGAGCCCCCTCACTCACTATCTACCCTCTCCTTGCCCCTTCTCACTATTTACTCCCTCCTTACTATCTACCCTCTCCCCCCTTGGTAGTTCTTGCTGAAGTCCTGTGGTGGCCTCTGTCTCGCTGCTTTGCCGCAGTGCACGCTGCTTCAGCGGTTAGTGCCGGTATATGATGTAATATTCCGTTGCTCAGCATGAAACACCGGCACCATGACCAAGACAGAGGCATCGCGGGGGAGACTGAGGGGCAACGAACGGTCAATCCCACTGTGAGAGCAAGAGTGAATGTGGGCACTGGGGGATGAATTTAATTCCCGAATCAAAAATGCCCCATAAGTTAAGGCCAAAACGAATGGGCAAGGAATTACATTTGTTGCCCAAAAACAAATTGGCCACAAATGAACCTAAAAATTGGTCCGCATTATTATTTATTTGCACAAGTCTACTACACATTACTCTGTCCAATAAAGACTGGAGTACTGCCCTTCAAACTATAAGTTCACAGTGGTATAAGAACATCCGACAAAAAAGTAACTTGCTGGTATCTTACCCCATCAACGGTCAGAAGGTATTCTGCAACAGAATTAGGTATTAGGAACAGGCAGCTGCTTTCTTGGCTGCGGAGCAAATGGTACTTATCTGCATTCTTGGTGGGACTGCACGGCCAAATTGTTGGAGTACCAGAATCCCTTACATTTGTATTGCTAAACCAGTACTGCGTAAGAATAATGGGATTTGTAGGAAAGATGTATACTAACACCTGCAGAGCAATTGGTGCAATGCAAAAGGGTACCAGTAGATGGAGACATAGAACC
>VKOC01000005.1:40287329-40299720 GCA_009364415.1 Spea multiplicata
CCAAGGGCAAGGACTTAACCTTAAACTAAGTGCAAGGACCTTAACCTTAAACGCAAGTGCAACGGTCCTTAACTTAAACAGTGCAAGGACCTTAACTTAAACAGTGAAGGACTTCCTAAACCAAGTGCAAGGACTTACTTAAACCAAGGGCAGGGCCTTAACATTAAACCAGGGAAGTACCAAAATGGAGAAAATTATTTATGATGGTTAGTTAACATACACGCAAGGGAAATTATACCTTAAACGCTTAAACAAAAAGGGCAGGACTAAGCAATTAAAACCAAGGGAAAGGACCTTAACCTTAAACCAAGGGAAAGGACCTTAACCTTAAACCAAGGACAAGAACCTTAATCTTAAATCAAGTGCAAGGACCTTAACCTCTTCACAATGCTCAAGTGCAGTTACACTGAAAGCTGGAAAGCATCAGCCAGCGTGGTAGAGATCCTCCACGATCAGCACTGACCCTGCAGGGTTCTCTGATGATCCGACTGCTTCCAATCCTGTCATCAGGAAACAGGACTGCAGAGTGTGATTGAGAAGCAGGGGGATTAGACAGAGAAGAAGGTTAAACAGTTTCTCTATTTTCAAACAAAATGAAATAATAATAATAATAAAATTTAAAGAGAAAAAATAAATATCTAAAGGGACATCATGCGAGATTCCCGGGGTCTACCAAGATCTCTAGTATATAATAATCTAAAACAATACAAAGAAATTAATATATTTTTCATTATTTTTTTAATTTGCATTAACTATATAATATGTTTTAGTCTCTTCATACTAAATGATAGTTCATTTAAATGGCTCTCAAAAAGAAACCCCTTTCCTCAAAAAAAGCACACATAATGTGTGTGGGTACATTAATTGAGAAAGATTATGGTACCGTATTTAACTTATTGCCCCACTTTGGTTCAAGCAGTCTTTGTAACGGTGGGGAAATTGATGTAATATGTAGATTTTTTTTACTGTACACTAAACACCTTGTTATTTCAAAAAAATCTCCAAAACAATTACACATAAAAACATCTACCAATACAGTGACGGAAGCAGTTCTATTATATAGCCCTTCAGCATTTGTTCTGTACAATTGTCGTGACCCTTGACTAGCTCTTGGCTGATCAACGGTTGTCTGAAGATCACATAATCCATAATTTTCCTTAATGTTCCTTAATGTTTACCCCCACACATTACATATTAATTTTTCACGGCACGCCTGTATTTTGATAACATGTCATATGTATAGTACATTATATTAAAATAGATAACATTCGGAGAGAAAGAAATTCACAGGTTAGATGCCATAATTTTATGTTTTGAAGAGCCAAAAAGCTCTCTTTACACATTGTACATTTTAAATTTATTTTTAAAACATTTAGGTTGTTTTTTTTTAATTATTTTGATACCCATTAAATCAGCTGCTCTTTTCCTTATGTATTCCTAATTTCTTGCATTGTCTAGTATACATGAGGTTTCCAAAATATACGTATGTACAATAAAATTTGACACCTTGAAGGAAGGGTGCTGTGTTAAAAGTATAATATAGCTGCCGGTTACCATGGTAGCAAGTTATAAAAAAAAAATAAAAATCTAATAACTTAAGGTCGCTGCTTACCCTTGTTGATCAGCTTGTCAGTATAAAGGAACAATTGTCCAAGTCCTGTTTACATGATGGGATCATACATTGTTGCCTGAGCTCATATGGTCTACAGCAAGTCCCTAAGCCAGAATGATGAGTTTTGTAACTCACAAAAAAAAGAAGAATGGTTTTGTTTGAATGTCACACCACTGAGGAGTGAGCAGGTGTTTTTTTGTCTGAGTGATATTTTCCTAGGCCTGTTCATGATAATAAAAACTGCATACATTTGAAATGTATTGTTTGCCTTCAGGTAATGGCCGAAAATCAAGGACACAACTTGGCGTTGAGCCGACAGGAATTGGAATGTCTTATTACTGAGGTGAATGGAACAGTTCTGTCTTTAACTTGTAATGCTGTGTGAAATTACATGTATTTTTCCCCTTTGAATAACTTCTGTGAATCTAAGAATAACCGTTTTCCTTGTGAATGGCCAATTATATGTTTAATTGTATGAATAACTTACTTTTAGAGAAACAGAGGTTGTTAAAGAGACTGCTGCTGGTTCAGTGGAGTTCCTTCCTCTGTTAATAAGAATGCTCTGAAAATCATACACAGTGTCCAGTCAGTAAAGAGTTTGTGTCATGCCAGGGCCTTACCGCTGGTGTCTGGGTCCTCTATGTCTGGCTGCCAGCTGCGTAGGGACTGTCCTATGCTTTGATGTACCTTTGGTATGCTTTCACACCAAGTCCTGGCATCTTTTGTGACATCTCTGTGCTTGGCTGCCCATTAGGACGTGTACACAGCTAGCATTTCACACATTGGTGACTATTTAACCCAGACGAGGGCACCTTATCCTCGACTGTGTAGTGAGCTAGTTTCAGTGATCTTTTGGTTGAACATATTCTGAATTGTCTTCTATATTTCGACTTCAGCCTGCCTCCACATTTTGCCCTGTGTCTAGACTTCAACATAGGTTTGTCCTTTAGTACTTCAGTTAAGCAGCTTAAGTCCTTGCATTTGTGGTACCTGGAGGCTCAATCGAAAGGGGACGAGACTGTTATAGGTAGAAGACCTTACCTAGTAATTTCTCGATGGAGGAGCCAACCATGCACTCAGTATTAATTACAGTTTCACAACAAATCTCTAATTCTTCAAGCTGTACAGAGAGTGGGTTTGAAATGTTTAGTGTTGGGATGTGAACAAAGTCGGGTTTAATTATATTTCCATTTAAGTTAATTTTAATTATATTTCTTGAAGCAACTGATTGAAGGCTGGTTTTGTTTTGCAGCTCTTGGCTAGATAGAAGTCTGTTTGCTGTATCCACCTTTGGTAAAGTTTGGTCTCAAAAGTTCTAAACATGGAGAAAACCTTAAATATTTTACCTGAGAAAATATGGGGAATTGGATTGAGAATATTCTGAACCAAGGGGCAAGGTGAAAAAGGACACGTTTGCATTTCAAAACTTCCTGAAATCTCTTACTTCATTCTTCCAAAATAAAGGTTTTCCTATATACAGAGGAGAGTGCAAGATGATGTTTTTAATTCAAATGTGTTGTGAATGCCATAAATTAGACTAATACAAGAAAATTTGTGATGAAGTCTCAAGACATGCAGATGAACCTAGATCTACTAAAGTATAGCCAGAGACAAACCAGTGTGTTGCAGACATCTTCTGTTGACAATCATACAATATGTATAGCTGAGATATGTATGTGTGTATGTATAGGGAATGAATGCTTTTTATGACATTCCTAGTCAAGTTTCCAGTCTTTCTTGAAGATAATATATTTAAATTCACAGGTTACATTGAGCAATCTGTGTAGGTGATGGGGGAACCACTGCTGGGTTTTATTTTATTGCTTTTCATTAAACATACGGTAGGGTTGTGTGATCATACAGCATGAAGTTATGTGACCCAATGAAGGGGTCCACCTGCAGCAGATACAGGAGATACACTTTACTATACAGATTTCCCAATAACTTGTGCTCCAGCACTCTTGCATCCAGACTTTGCTTTAAATGGTTACTCTGATATAGCATCAAGGAAGAGTCATGTGAGTGATGCTTTGGGAAGGAGAGTATGATACCCTCACCTATCTCCTTTTGAGAGTCCTTTCAGGGCCAGGCTGGCAGCAAAAAATTGCCTTGGTTTATAAAGCTCACTATCACCATGCCTATCAATAATGACCCAGAGACCCTGCGCAACTGAATGACAGCTGGCAGCACAAGCAGAGTTTCTCCGTAAACCACTGCTTGAAATTTACCAAAATAACAAATCAATAAAGCAAATTGTTTTCACTGAACTGCCACATAGTAGTGGCAATTTAACACACTCTGTATTTTCTATTTCAAGGGCCATTCTATTGGTCGGTACTTTTTGATCATATACTCTGAGTAAGCAGTGCAGGTGCCTGTATTTTCACATCATGATAAAGATGATGTCATCTAGGGGCATCCCCAGACATGAAAATATTAAATACCAGAATGCCACACGCATCCCTGGTTTGTGTTAGTGATGACCCCTACCTATGACCAAGAGTTAGTGTAATTGAAACAACTCTAGCCTACAAACGATCTGGCCATAGCATATCTGGCTGTCCACTTGTCTGTGGAGGCATCTCTCGATGATAAACCAGAATGCAACCAGTAATTCAGAGCTGCAGACACAAGACAGACCTGCTATCTGTAGCGTTCCAACTGCTGAGGATTACTAGTCCCATGATCACCGTGGTCTGGATAACCTAGTGATGGGGTTCTTGAGTATATAGTACCAGAAACAGTAAGATCTGTATGTAAAGCTGCACATGTCTGATACCTATATGCTGAAAGGAAATTGTACACCAATAGGTCTTTCTAAAGGCTTTTTTTCATTAAAAAAAAGGCCTCAAGCTGAAAAAAGAGTATTCCTGTATAATTGTTGGTCTTCCGGGTTCCTTGCAAAAGGTCCCTTTTGTTTAATGCTTTAATCTAGGAAAAGGGGATTATTGCGTTTCCTGGTTCCTTGGAGCTTGTCAGGGCTGAGATTTACACTCGGCCTTCATTTTCCATATCCCACGTGACATAAGAGTAAATGTTTGGCAGAAAAGAATTTGCAAAATCAAAATGTACATGCTTGGGCCATGCAATGACCTCAAAAACTACACAGAGCTGCAGGAACTTGCCCACTCTCATTATATGACTAGTCTGTGGACATGTCAGCAATTCAGCGCAAAACTATCCCAAAAGGCATAAAGGTCAAACAGCTTAAACTGAGACAGCTCAAAGTTGGTCACAGACGTGCATTTCTCGGACTAGTCTTGCAAATATATCAATATTATGTGTGAAACAAAACAAATATGAAACATGTTATAAACCAAGGGTTGAAAGGGTGGTAAGGCAACGTAAGTAATTTCACATCTGGAACGTTATGATTCTCTGAGAAGATCAATAGGTTAGCACATTGAAGAATTCTCTCAAAAGTACTTTATCTTTATAAGATTTTCATTTTTTTGCATAAAGAACATATAAAATAATAAGCATTGCACTATTTATACTCAAGATAAATAAGTAGAGCCGTTTTCCATGACAAAATCAATCTTGATACATCTCCATCATATATCAACATCTCAAATTAACTAATTTGGAAATAAATGGTCCCGTTAAATAATCAAACCCAAATAAGGAAAAGAAAGGCTAAAGTCTCTTATGGAGCATCCCACCCTGTCCAGACAGCTTTAAGCCTAAGGCAGCCCCATCAAGTGTGTGATGAACTCTGGCCCATTGGCACCTCCACCACCTGTCTGTGCCGAAACAAAGAATGCTGCACTGACAGCAGCCGGTACCACCTGCCCTACCATTTGTGTAATCCTGAATTGTGTTGCTAATGGAACAATGATGTGCTAAGTCCATCATTTTCTCCCATTCTCTTTGAGAGAATTGCTTGCCCAGATCCCATAGGCACAGGTAGTATGCCCTAGATTTGCCTGGCATATGCAGTATAAGTAAATATATATATATATATATACAGAGGCAGGGACAGCTCAACTAATATTTTACAGGACCCAAAGTTCCTAATGTGTTGTTGACTTTAATGCACGACTAAAGGCTAAAAGGCTGCCTTAGTTGGTCCACAAGCAGTATATAAATGACTAACCACATTAGCACAAAACAAAGATCTGCGCTCACTTTGGAATGTTGTGGTACTTTTTTGTACTACTGTGTGTATTACTGAGATGATATACTATTACTCTATGACGGAGATGTCCTCACACAACCCGATGTGCTAGAGCTATGCTAGTGAGAGATAAATATAATTATTTGACATATAATCACGTGAAACGCTATTTCCCCCGCAGGTATCCGGCTCTGTACACATTGGGCTTGAGGCAACAGGAATATAAAGTGATGGATTAGGACACAAAAAATCATAAAAGCACTTCCTGGGAATTCACCAAATACACTATTAAGTTTTCATCTTGAAGTACATTTGTGTTGATGGACTAACTGATAGCTTTCAGGTTTCAGACGGGCGCTCTTTCTAGTAGTGTACTGGTGTACGATTGGTGCAAGTCTAAGGACAGGTGGGATTTTTCAGTCGCTAACGTATCATATAGATTATTAATTACTATAAAATTAAAAAGCCGGGAGCTACAAGATAAAGTTCTTCTCCGCCATATGCTTTTGGTAATGACATCAGATATGACAGAACAAATAACATAGTGATTATACCAAAAATAACATCAATGACATAACGATTACATCACAACTCAGCCCCACAATCACTCAAATCAACCACATCAGACTCATTGCACTCAGACAAGAGCTTAATCTGGATTCGGCACTTATCTGGTGGATGTCTCTGCAACTGCATCAAACCTCAGCAAGAAATAATATGCAACACGCAAATGTTTTTTTAAAAAAGTGCAGAACATTAATATTACGACAAACTTTGGTAGAGATTTGTGACAAAATGTATATGTGACATGTGTCCATGTGCTCTGGATTGTCTACTTTTAAAAAAGATATACTTTTTGGACATTTTGAACTGGTGGGCTGCTAAATCATTCCAAAGGTGACAGAGGCCCACCTAAAAAGATTTTAAGTGTGAAACTGCAATGGCCATGTTCTGGTTTGTGTCCAGAAACCATAAAAAACTATGCATATTTCCATAATCTAGAGATGCAGCTGAACAAGTTTTCGTGATTTCCTCTATAACTGCACTAAACCTGAGCTAGAAATCAGAAGCAAGACGCGTTAAAAAAGTGTAGAAAATTGCCAGATTATAATCGAGGTCGTCTTTTATTCAGACCTCAGATCTGTGCCACTGCCGACTAAGCCTATGGGCTTGTAACTCACCCTCACTCATACTTTCGCACATTCTCATACTTTCATTCTCCCTCTCACACTCTCATTCACTCTCTCTCAATGTCTCACTACCTTCTCCTCCGACCGTTTCCGTGGTCCAGTCTCCTTTTCCGGAGCTCCGCTTCTTCTCTTGCCTCTTTTTGTTCTTCCGTCTTCTTTCATCGTCCGCTTCTCCCCAATATCAGCCCTCCCAAGTACTTTGCTAAAGGGGTATTCGGGGAACGGTGGAGAGGCAGTCCCCTTGTTGCACACCGTAGCTCTGCCTCTTTCCAGAAGTACTCCAAAAGATCGATTCACAATCAGCATATTGTATTTTTCTCTTTCTTTTAAGCATCATGACCCATGTTCCATCTAATTTTTCTTAGTTGGCGTGCGCAGAAAATTTCTCTTGTGCAACATTAAGAAATGTTGTAATTTCTTTTTATTTTAAAAATGAGTAAATGAGCAGGAACCGTGTAATTTTGTAATAGTAATTTTTTTTCTAGAGTTCCTTTTCCTTTATCCACCAAGAGGTGGCAGTGTAATTCTAGAAGCATTTCCCAGACTTAGCCAACATGGGGCAAATGTAATGCCAATGGTTTGTTTTACTATATGAAACACTTGCCTAAAATAAAAATATGTTTATTAAAAGTTTGCTTTGATCTCTGCTTATATGTGAAAATTAAATTGAATATAAAAAAAGCTCAGCAGCTTAGTTATATTCTTAACCATCCAACAGCATAAATGATGGGGGGTCATGGGTGGGCTCCCTGCACCCACTCGGTTCCCAATCATATTGGTGGCAGACGTTTGATCTGTATTTCTTTGTGCAAAGTTTTTTCTAGCCCACCCCTTATAATGATATGAAGAGACTTTAAAAACTGAAAGCAGATTTGTCACTTTTTCATATCCTACATTTTAGAATCCAGTATACTAAATCTATTTGCACCATCTCTTAACAGATTAACAAAACAGCATATTTGTGTTGCACACTGACGTCATGAGTATACCATGAGTGTGACCACTTTAAAATCCAGGTTTTGCAGCATTGTTCCTCCCCAGTTGTTCTTTCTCATTGGTCCAAGCTAATGGCTAGCTTTGTAAAGTTGAGGTGCGAAGAAGGGAGAGGTTCCAGGAAATTAAATCATTGTGCTGGTTTTGCCTAAAATGAAACAGTGTACCTCTTTCGGACTAACCTTTAAATAACACGGTTTAAAGTGGACCTAGAAATGGCATCCATACAGCTTCTTACATTGAATGAACGATGCATTTTATTCTTCAACCACTAGATGAAGCAGATTAAACGATAAGATAGGCACTGATTGCCGCGAAAACGAATGGCCAATCTGCTGCCGTCAGGCAGAGACCAACATTATTTTTTTTGCATGGCCTCTTTCCATGGACTGAAGATGAGGAATCAGGGTGTTTGACATAGATGCACCCCATAGATTGCAACCCAAAGTTCTATTCTTAATTATCCAACAGTGTAAATAATGAGGGGTCACAGGTGGGCTCTACACACCCATAAATAAGGCGTGGTTTTAACCTCATTACACCGCATTCAGGATGGAGGAGAAGGGGATGGATGGGATCCGTACACCCAATGGGTTTATCGTTAACCACCAATCCACCATAAATGAGGCGTAGCAAGCAGTCACCGCTTTCCCCACATGTAGGTCCTTGACTGTAGATCAGCTTACAAGCAACTGAAATGTGAACAAATATTTGAGTTGCTTTGCGAGTTGCAGCATGCGAGGGCACCCAGGCTGTGTTTTTTGCCTGTAGTCTGACTGACAACTTGACTTCCAGTCAAATAACCCCAAACTCTCAGATGGTATGGAGGCTGCAATTAGAAGAGGAATAGTAGACACCAGAATTAAACTGGAGATAATCCACAAACCGCTTTTTTTTCAAGGGTTTCTGTAGTGTAATAAGAGGAATAAAGCGCGCTTGATGATCACACAAATATTCCCGGGCTGAGACTGATCACAAATGACCACCTTGTTCTTTAACCTACACTGTCCAGAAGTGTTTAGAGAAGTCCGCCAGTGAAATAGCTGAGGAAGTTTCCTTCTGGTCAATGTGGGCTGAAGAACAAAGACAAAGGACTTGCGTAAGTAAAACAAAACTATGTGCATTCAATCTCTCAGGACCTTCACCGCCCGTGTCAGAAATCTCCCATGTCCTACAACCGAAGTGTTTGCATAGTTAAGAAATCTCCCCAGTCCCTTCTCTCCTGTCTTTTGAAGACTTTTTGCAGAAGTCATTCCCCACCAACAGTTATTGCAAAAGTGACTCAACTAACCCATGTCCTGATAAAGCCTGCACCGTATAGGGCAGGGTGACATGAAGGTGTGGGGACTGAGGTAACAGTATTATACAATTAGGAAAGGGTTAAGAACGGTTATATAAAATAAAAAAATGTGTTATATAACTTTAAAATAGTTGTGCACCTGCGCTAGCGCTTGCCGCCGTTTTTAGGTGTCTCGTGCTGGCTTGTGAGGGTCTCGCGCTGCGCTTAGATAGTCTGCGCTTGCCTCGCGCTGCGCTAAGGGCGGGAAAGCTAGCAATATAAGGGGAGTCCCTGAGGTGTTTGTTTTACTTACCTGCGTGACGCCTAGCCGATACTGCACTGTCCTTTGAGAACTGGTGAGCTGGCGAAGCGTTGCGTTGAAGATGGATGAGCTTTACTGAAGATTCACCCACCTCCCCTTGTTATTGTTATTATGTTATTAGAAAAATTTTTTTTTCTTATTATATTCATAATTTATTGTCGTGGCTTTTATTGGGGTATGATTGCCCTATAATTTATGGGGTGAATTGATAATTTTAGTTTGACCAGCTGGCTTATAGGGCGGTTGGCAAGGTGATATGTTTAAGATGTGCTCTGGGGCTTATGCCAAGAGTTGAGTTTTTTGGTTATCAGTTATAAAGTGCAAGTTATGAGTGAAGTATTTGTATGTCTTGTTAAACTAAATAAAAGTCCACGGCCTGATTCATCCAAATTGCTTGTTGCGTTTTTATTATTAGGTATTAAGATGCAAGGTTATTATTTGTGTTTATGTGTATGGTAATGTCCCCTACAACTTCATGAAAGAATGGGGAACAGTTTTTAGACCACTCCTGTTGAGACTTGTGCAAGTTTTCAGTCCACGTTTGACCCATTTGTTTTCAAACAACAAATTCTGTTTCCTGCCTATTCATTTCAGATAAAAAAAGGAGGATTTTAGATTCAGTAACTAAATTTGTTACCCACAGCCTCACACTCTCTCTGAATGTCTCCCTATCTTCTCTGCTCACCACTTCCGTGTCTCACTCTGCTTCTGTGTCTTGCATCTTCTTGTTCTCCTTTCTCCTCTCTTCGTTCCCATCTCTGCGGTCATAACCTCCTGGTGAAATGCCACCAAAATTGTGACATCCTCTCCTCTGATCCTCCAATCTGGGGAAAGGATGTCATCAGAAGCTCTGCCATTTTGGCAGAAGTTAACATGAGGTCCTCTTCCACCGATCCTCCACTCACAGGGACGGGACGTCATCAGAAGCTCCACCATTTTGGTCGACAAATTCACACAGGGATATCTTAGAGCAATGACGGAGCTTCTGATGACTTCCTCTAGAAAACCATGTCTCTCGTCATCTGCTTGGCTGGCAATATTTACTGGCCTTCCACAAAAACTAGGTAGCCAACTAAGAACCCTCCGCAGCGTGTTGGTTTGAGCGTGGTGCTTTAATATATCCATCTAATTACAGAATGATTTACAGATTAAGGTTAACCATACATTCATATGACCACATGACCAAAAAGCCACTGGCGCTTCTACTCGTACAATAAAGCTCCATCGCCATCTGGAAAGCCTGACGCAAGCCTGATTTTAATCCCTTTTACAAAACAAGATAATAGGTCCAAGCATCCCAGACTGGAGAGGGGGGGAGTAGATCAGACTCTTAGAGAGGAAATCACTTGGTTTCTTTAAGTGATGATGACATTCAGGTGAAGAATTAACTCTTACCGCGCCAAATGCATCGCCAAGAAATTCTTACCTGTGCTGCTATTTATATACTGATCAGGGATGTGTGGACAGCTATGAAGTGGTGCACGTTTAATTTACCACCAGAATCCGTATTTATAGAGATAATTGGCAACTAAAAAATATTCTAAGTGGTCTACCAGTAACATAACAGGCTGTGGGCTGTTATTGGGTGATAGAATACCATGCCGGTAATATACTTTATACTACATATAGCATTATTAAGAACACGACAGACAAACTGATTGAGATAAGGTGAGTCTAATAGGCCTTTAGTGGCTAATATATAGGGTAAGTGCTAGCGTGAGTGTGCGTACATATGTGTGCCAGTACTCCCCTGCCAACATATTACATGCTCACATGCCATAGCGTGCGGCTAGATAATAACAGCATTGGGGCGCCCGGCCTTCGCCAGTCCGTGAACCCCGGCTGCCCACAGTGGGAAGTGCTGCGTGGCAGGGCATTTTGTGGGCAGCAATAAAAAGAATATATACCTGTATATTTATACATATATATACGTGGTATATATATAATAAGTATTATTATATAATATATATATAAATATATATATCAAGCACTACCAACTTGAACTCCTTCGCTACACGTTTGGAGGTCGAGCAGCACATGAGCTTCTGCAGCAGGGGGGTTCGCTGTTTAGCCATTGTACAGCGCTACAGAGTATGATGGCGCTATATAAATCCGTTTACTGTATAACCCCCAGCATGTCTCTCCTTTGACGCCATTAAAGTGATAGCATGGGGTTGAGAAGTGAAGAATAATAACCCCCCGGCAGCTCCGGGTATTATTACTCTTTCCTCGCCCTTTGCTACACCTGTTACTGTAAGGCTGATACTCTTGGGGCGGAAGAAGCGAGTTCTGTCTTCGCAGGGAAAGTTGCGAGTCCGAAACTCTCCTCCTCCCCCAGCTCCTCCCTTCTCATACTCTTCAAAGCAGCTGGAAGTTTGCGAACCCTCCAGTGCGCTCTCCGTCCTGCAGTGCGCTCTCCCTCCTGCAGTGCGCTCTCCCTCCTGCCCCCTCGCCGTGCAGTGCGCTCTCCCTCCTGCCCCCTCGCCATGGCAGAGGCTGAGCTGGCCCAGAAGCTGCAGCGCCGCTTGGTGCTGGAAGATGCGGAGGTCCCGGCCGGGGACAGCGCGGAGCCGCAGGTGGAGGACGGAGAGAAGCTGCCCACGGCCAATGCCGACAACGAGCTGAGTGCCAAACTCAACAGGCGGCAGGACATCAACGCGGGCAACGCCGTGCCGGCCAACCGGACCACCGTGTTCAACCCCTACACCGAGTTCAAGGAGTTCTCCCGAAAACAGATCAAGGACATGGATGCCATGTTCCGCCGGTGAGTGCGAGCGATGACGTCTGTCACTGGAAGAGGGGGCGTGGGGGCTACTGGGGCATTGGGCATAGGGAGGCTACTGGGGCGTTGGGCATAGTGGGGTGGGGGCCACTGTGG
>VKOC01000005.1:40308480-40365483 GCA_009364415.1 Spea multiplicata
GTATATACGGTATATACAGTATACACTCTCGTCTTGCCCTGGGTGAGCTTTTGGTCTTTCTCCAGTCACTCGGCTGATTCACACTCGAGTTCCTGCTACACTCACTCGTTCTCGTAACTTCTCTTATGAATCAGCTTAATTCCTCTTTCTGAACTGAACCCTGCGCGGATTACTGCAAAGGGTGCTATTCAAACCTGCTGGGCTCGCTGAGATCTTGGCACAGATGCCGGCTGGCGATCATCACTGTGGATAAGACTTTGGAACAGAGGAGCTGCGCGTGGTTGTTGGAGTATAACTCTCAGCATGCTCAAAACAACCAAAGCCAAGGGAAGACGTAAGCGACGCGCCTGGCCGTATACCCAGTAACAGCGCTTAGGGCAGGGCAGATCCCGCCAGATAGGTAGCCCTGTTTCGATGCCACGTAGGTTTTTGCTCTCTTCTGCATTGATCTTTATGGCGCTTATCGCTGGCCAGCTGGCATCGGACTCACATCCCGGCTACTGCATTCTTTTTGGGTGTGGGCCAGCAGGTGTAGGTAGCCGCGTGTTGGACTGTATGCAGTTTACTCCGCTACTTCTAGCGGCATTCTTACCCCATAGGGCAAACATAAAGGAAGAACATAAAATCCTGTTCAGTCCTAATGCAGCTGGATTGTGTTGCATCCAAGCGTGATTCATACAGTCACACCTCTCTGTATGTGCTAACTTTTATGTGTCAGAGTTTCCTCACTGTGATAAAAAAAATGTATTTATTAAAAAAAAAAAAAAACTGCACCGGAAACCCTTTTTAAATAAACTTTTATAATTAAACTTTTGTAATAAAAAACCAAAAACAAACCATAAACCTTTAAAAGACAATCCACTGGCGCAATTGAAATCAATAACCGTATTTACGCCAGGAGTGTATGCACTTTGTTTTTCCTTTTTATTAGGAGCGCCCGTTATCCGCGTGGTTTACCTAAAAGAACACCCACAAAAAAATGTGGTTATTTATATAATTCTGGTGCAAATTTCTAACAAAAAATTCTATCACCTAAGCAAAAAACAAACAATATTTTGCTGTCTGCACATTTTTATTACATGGCGCCATCAGATTCTGTAGCGTTGTTACAATAGGGAACAGTATAAATATTTAACAATTTAAAAACAAACATTAACACGTGAAAACCTTGTTAGTACAGAAGGAGAAGCGGGTCCTGCTCTCGCACGCTCAGATATGTATATACGGCAGCGTATGTTTTAGAGTAAAGTCACGTGATACACGGGATAGAGTGGTGAGTGTTAGTGTGTGTGAGAGAAGAATGCGTGTTTGTGAAAGGCTTGAGGTGTGTGTGGGGGGAGGCAGACAGTGTGGCTACTTGTTTCCCGGCTCGTTTAGGCTGCGGTTGTGTTTGTAGATATGAGAGGACTGTTGGATCGGTGTGCGTGGGGACGCCTGGCACCGCTGCTGCCGTGTGTGTGACCTCCGCCCCGGAGCGCACGGTGTAGGGTGTGCTTCTCTTGAGAACACTTGTTGTGCAGCTGTGTGTGTCACTGACAATCGCCGCCTTGTGCGGTTTAACACTATCACTGCTGTCCGCCTATCATTACCGAGGAAGAACACATGGACTGTGCAATATGTCGCATCTATAAATAAGAATGGCTGGAAGTGATGGGAGGTGTGCTTGTAAGGCAGAAATTCTGTATAATCTCTTAAAATCATAACTTAGTGCAAAGTTAACCGACCTAGACTGCGCTGGCCTGACACCTTAACCCCTTCAGTTTCAAGGACTTTTTTTCCCCCTTCTGAGTCAGAAACTGTTTATTTCCACTTTCACTCTCGTATTTAATAATAATCCATTAAAATTCTATTAATTACAGCGTTTTCTGCCAAATGTGCTTTCGGCTGCTTTATAACCCTGGGTACACTTGCCCCTCGGGTCCTCCTATGATCTGTGCCGAGGCTTCTCCATTTCTTTATTTTTTGCCCGGGTTTATGTGTTTATTAAACTGATGTGTTAACCCGCAAGCTTTTTATGTCTCTTCCTCCCTCATTTCTTCAGCTTACTTCTCCTTTTTTTTTCCTCTCGTTGCTTGTTATCTTCCCTTTACTTGGCTCTTTATCTCTCATCTTGGCTGTACTGTTATCGCTGTAGATGTTTCATACAAGTTAAAACAGCGAGCGTTGCATACCTGGGAGTGTCGGAATGGATGTGTGACATTCCCGCGGCTCTTCCGCTTACATACCGTTCACAGATGCACACGAGGCATGTCGCGTACAAATGGTGTGGGATATTTGGCTTTAACTGTTTAAACTGCTGCACACATTTTTCACTTATGTAAAAAAAATTATATAAAGTGTATATATAATAAAAATATGCGAGCGCCTAAAGATTCAGTAACACGCTTACAAGAACACCAAATTAACAAGAAGGGACAGTTTAATGTCACTGGGATCCGTTTCAAAGGATAATGCATATTAAAGTACTTTCTGACTGCTTCAAAATGCATTATCCCTGCGGATCCCTGTGACATTAAACTGTCCCTTCTTGTGAATTTGGTATTCTCACCTCTTATAAATGTGTTACTGAAATAGTAATGGTCATAACTTACCTTATTCCTTCATACCTCCTTCGTGGTCTGATGGAGACGATGGATTGGGAAGAAAGCGATCCCAATGAAGTCAATAAACCCCTTTCTTTTCATGTTAGTCTCCCGGCAGTAAGTATGTCAGGATTGCTGTTCAGCTGAACGCCACTCCTGCGCAGAAACTAATGGGGGGGTGGGATCCGGCATTATCCTTAATACAAGCAGATAAAAACATTGATGTCACTGTCCTTTAAAGTAAAAATGTATATAAATGCACTGCTTTATTCCAATACATGTTAATGAAATTCTTTAAAAACCGTGTTAAATTATTTCTTACATTGTATCGAGTTATTGAACGCCGGAGAAACTGATCAATTCAGCATTTAATACGGGAAATTTTTTTTTTGGGGCTTATTTTAAACATTTTTAGCACTGCCCCAATTAAAATTAATAACTAGTAGCTCAACAGTAAACCTCAGATTTACATGAAGCAGTCTTTTACTTATATTTTAGTTTTTAATAATACCGCCCTTGAGCTGTGACGTAACATCTCAAGGGGGGCGGCTTTGGCAAACTGGATGCCAAGAAGACGAGACCCCCCCCCCCCGCAGATGGGCTCCAGCCGATTTACAGCCGATCACCAGTGAGCTTTGTGATGACGAAGGAAATGTTTGTAAGTGTCCTCTGTCTCCTTCCTCCTTGGCTGTGAGTTGGTGAAACAGAGGGGTCTATTCACTTAAAGAGCCAGTTTAATGCCCCCGACGCCAACGCTATAGAAGCATAGAATTATGCATATTAAAGCGCTCTGTGAGCTGGAGCATGGCATTTAGCTGGGGGTAGAGAAAGGTGCACATGCTTTTGGGGGGATTCTATAGATTTGGGGATTTGCATTTGCAAAATGGACTACAAAGCTATCAAATACTTAATGTATAGAATAGCGATAGGTGTGTGGGCATCCTTTAAGAGGGCGTGCTGGAGAAGTTGGCATTTCAGTTCTCTGATATGGCTATGCATTATCAAGGGCAAACCTCACAGAGCTTCTCTTGCAGAAAAAGGGCTGAGCTGGCCCTGTACACTGCATAGCTAAATAAAGGAGAGTTTTAAGAAATCTCCAGCTGTGATGAAACTTTATTGAATTTGCTCCAGAAGCAGGGCTAGGGAAAATGTTTTTTTTTGTTTGTTTTTCTGCATTTTGTTTCTTTCCAAAATAATCTTCTGCCCATGAACCCACATGGAGTGCTATTAAACTGTGTGTTTCAGCGGCTGCAAAAGTGCAAAGGTTGTGTGAATAACGCGGTTAACGAGGTTACAGAGTAAATGGCTGAAGCATCAAGGAAATACTGTGACACTTTCTGGGGTTAAAAACTTTTTTTCCTTATTGGGGTTAATTTGCCTTGTTGCTGATGCCTGATAGTAGGCCCAGTGCAGTGAAAGGGTTAGCGCTTCTCTCTGGCACAGGTATGCCCTTCGGGCTACAAGGTGATGTGACGTCTGCTCGCTCGCACGCACCGAGTGCTTCGTGGCTCGATGCGTTGTCCTGATTGAAGCTGGGACCTTTGTGATTTGAACAGTGATTAGTCAGTAACTCCTGTCTAATAATTAAACCGATCCATAAAATGGCTTCCTACGAACACGCCAGGCCGGGACCACATAGATGCTATGCAACGTCGCATAGTTCCGCGCACCTCTCCTCATGTTCTACACGGATAAATGTCTGGCCTTGCAGCTGTGATTTAATGCGCCAATTCCTGACATCCCTGCTAAAGAAGAATGCTTATTAAAATACTCCTGTGAGTACTTTTTAATATGCTTTCTTCAAAAATGGGGTATAAAATGGACTTGCTTCATGTTGCTTCTTCCGTGATATGACGATTCTTACCACTGACTGGTAGGAATGGGTGGCCAAAAAGCACTCCAATTGAAATCAATGGGAGCGCTTTCCGCGCATGCACACAGGGGGGCCTACAGCACCCACTGAGCCAGCGCTGGAGCTAGAGGTAAGTATATCACGTGCTGGAGATGTGCTCAGCACGTAGCTGGGGGAAAGGGAGAAAAGTCGCCGTGCAGATATAATGGCCATTAAAGTGCGTATGATGGGTGGAGTGCCCCTTTAAATGTCCTTGTGTGCCCGGAGGTATCATTTCCATTTGTATCCTTTCACTGTAATAGATGCAGCGTTCTCTGCACTGATAATGTGTACGTCCCGTGTGCCGGCTGTAACCCGTGTCTATAAATGGTCTTTGGTATGTTGCAGGCCGAGATCCCCCCCTACTATGACACAATCGGCTCTTCCTTTTCTGTAACTTCCAATTTAAGACTCAAAAAGCATTTTTTTGCCTCCGCTCTGGTCTTGCTATATCTGAGCTGCACTATTTTCAGCTCTGGCCGCTGTTCCCAGGAAGCTTGTTCTGCGCTCCATCAGCGCTGCGTTTCCTGTATGCCATAATGTAACGGGCGCGACGTAGTTTTCTTTTCTCTCCCGTACTTTTAAGTGAAGCGTGCTTCTGTGTTTACACGCTCTGCGCTGCTGTTCTGATTTTCATAAAAATAAAGGACATGGAGGAAAAAAGGTCATCGTTGTTTACATATACCTACCCAGAATCCCTTGCTGCGGCGATAGCGCTGCAATATTTCCGTGGGACCAGCAGGTCTTCTGGCACAAACAGGGATCATGTGGCTTTTACTGCTAGTGCCCATTAGGTGTGAGTACAAACTCATCAAGACCCAATGCCCCCCGGCATTTTCATCTACATCTCTCTTGGTTCAGATCTTCTGCTCAATTGCCTATATCGTTTACTTATTATTATGGAAGTTCCCAATGTTTCTGCCACTTGGGGGTATTAATCGTTGTCTTTTCAACGCAGGTATGATGCTGGACGAGATGGCTTTATAGACTTGATGGAACTCAAGCTGATGATGGAGAAGCTAGGGGCTCCACAGACGCATCTTGGGTTAAAAAACATGATATCGGAAGTAGACGAAGACTTTGATGGGAAGTTGAACTTCCGAGAGGTAATGCCGCATCTTGACAGACCTGAGATGATATAGTTGTTTAAGTTATGGGCTTATATATTTAGATCTCGGGGGCGGGGGAGAATATATAGCAGACCATATATTATATATATTCCAAGGGGGGCAGCTCTTTACATGTGCTGGTAGGTGACATGTAAAATGTTTGTGTGTCATGGGAAGAATGTCTGATGCGGTGACCTTTGTTTTGTAGCAAGGTTTATCTGGTTCTCCTTACCCGTGGATTCAGATTAGTTTTGAATTAGGGCAAAGCAACATAATGTTTCACTCAGTTCCAAATGCACACTTACATGAAAACTGTTCACTACACCTGACCTTTTCTACACAACCATATATGCTAAAGAAGCCTACAAAGAATATCAAAGTACTCTGAGTATTCATTCTTAAAAACACAGGGGCATAGAGCACTTGCCTAAAGTATAAGCTGTAGCTGCCCTCGTCCTTCTGGTCTGACAGATCTTGCCACAGATTATGTGCTTGAAGAATGAAATCTGGTTTTGGCATTAATCGCAGCACAAAAAAAAATTGGGTTTCCATGGCCAAGCAGCTGCATGCAAGCATCACATCACCAAATACAATGCCAGGCTTTGGATCGAGCGGTGTAAAGCACGCCGCCGCTGTACTCTGAAAGTGGAAGTGTGTTCTGTGGAGTCACGGATCTGATGCTTCTCTGTTTGGGTGAGTCTGGTGGATCCCAGGAGAACGTTACCTGACTGCATTGATGGAGGGATAATGGTCTGGGGCTGTATTCGGGGTGTGGGCCCTGTCCTCAACCAAATCAAACACCTTTGGGATGAACTGGAACGAAGATTGTGAGCTAGGTCAGTGACTGACCTCACAAATTCTCTACTGGATGAATGGGTGCAAATTCCCACTGAAATCCTCCTTTATGAATGCGATGTCATAAAAGTCCCTGTTGGTGTGTTGGTCAGGTGTCCCCATATAGTTTACACTGTGGTGCGGCTGTAATGTGACCAATGGGAGAGGCATTTATCCGTCTTGTCGAAGTCTAAGGGGAATGGTGACTATGTCTGTGTCTGTTATACTGTGTGGATCAGAACAGATAGTCCAGCTTATATAACTATATTTTATGTAGACACCTGATGCCGATGCCTGGTTATGTGCGCTCCCATTCCTGGCAGTTTGGTGCTGGTTTACTCTGGAGTAAATATGGGTTTCTGCGGAGTCCTATGCCTCTTGTATATTTTTGTATAGTATGTACACTATGAGTGTTCCAGAAGGTATTTTCTAAAATCCTATTTATATTGGAATAGCAGGGCCATCACATGCACTTTACATTTTCATGTTGTCCATTTTGCAAATGCATGGGGGGGATTCTGCAGAATTCCCCCCCCCAAGACATTTACAGCCCCCCCTTCCACTAAATGCCCTGGAAGATATGCATTTGCCCCCCCCCATCAGATCCGGTGCAGCAGAAGATATTAAAGCATGGATGCGCATTCTGTGTTGGCTAAGTGGGTTTTTTTCTTTATTTCCGTTAGGAATATATCAAAGTGCTTGCAGAATATGCATTCTTCTTTAGTAGTCGGGGAGCTTAGGCTGTCCCTTTAAGATAGGAACAACTTGAAATTGAACACCACCCTAGAAAGTGCTGAACTTGGTGGCTATTTTTGGTACAAAATTGGTTTTGTCCTTTTTCAGTAGAAAGGGTAACTGATTATTTGAAGGTTGCTACAAATAACACAACTCTCCTTAGATACTGTGGCTGGCTTCTTCCTATTTTTGTAATGTCAGCTGATTATTTATTTCAATAAAACATTTGATTTCTGTACACAAGGTCCTTTTGTCACAGCTGTGTAGCTTAAACTTTGTTTTATTTTATTGATAGGATGTTCCTGTTTAATACCGAGATTGTATTTGTTTTTTTATATTCAAAGTTCTCCTGCATTATAATAGCTTACTTTTTAAGACTTGTTGAGGATAACAATATTCACCATTGTATTTAGTGGGGGGGGATGGAATCTAGTTTGCATTTGCTCAGTTTTTGATTTAAAATAATTTTGGATACGATTGAAAATCCCACGACTCCATAGTCCTTTGACCCCTGGCGTTCCCAATTTCTTGTCGTCGTACGAGCTTGCCCCAAATATCATGAACAATTAGGAATTTATTTCCTGTCCAGCTTCTTTATAGTTGCTGTCTTTTTTTTTTTTCTTTTTTTCAGTAGAATCCTAACTAATGCAACAGAAATGTTTTGCGTTTCCTGTATAGGATTGTGGGATTATAGGAGAGCCTCTTAAAGGGACACTCCAGCCACCATACTTTAACACGTATAATAGCTGTGTCCCCTTTAAATGTATGGAGGAATTTAGACAAATCCTCCCACTCCGTGCATTTGCTCTCCTTCCCTGCCCTACAACTCCAGGAGAAGACAAGGAGAATAATGCTGAACACATCACGTGTTTGCCAGCGTACATGTGTGTTTATACTCTCTGTCGGCCAGCACTGGCTTGCTCAGGAGTTCAAGGTGGTCTAATTAGGCCCCCCACCCTGTTGATTGTGGCCACTTTCCAGATCGTGATTGGGCTGTATGCTAGAGCTGCAGCTTCTCCTAAAGCGAATGAATATTAAAGTAGTTCCATTATTTGTTCCTTTAAGAGTAATGAATTGACAAGCTAACCACTGTAACGTCTCCGCGCTGGGGCACAAGTAGGAGGGTGAGAAGCGTGGGAAGCTATGAGGGTACAATAGACCCTTCGTGCTGGATACACGGGATGCTCCGGTTACCTGATATAAGATGTGGCACAGCAGTCTGACTGGCATCTTCCCATGCCAACCTTGGGAGTGGGAGACCTAGTTAGCGATGCTGCCGGCATCCTCTTGGGATCATGTAATGAGAGCAGCTAGAAGTTTTAAGAAAACCCAAGGGCTACCATGATAAACGTGTGTGTGTGTGAGATTGTTGTTTTGTGTCATTTGTTTCTTTGTGGATGCAAAAAGAGCCAGTAATTTGTATTCAATGTCCCATTAGATTCCCACCACACTATTTGTGTAGTCGCAACTATTTACACTATGAAGTGTTACAAAGCTTACAATTTGGGGCAGTGGGAAAAGAAGATGGCTATTTGCTACACGGGTGGTATAAGTTGAAGAAAAGATGACACTACTTGAATAAGTTTTGGGAATTTTCTTTAATGGTGTGAGGGATGAAAAGCGCGGAAGATTAGATAGCGGAAGATTAGATAGACACCAGACAGCAACGACAGAAGACACATAAGTGGATAAGTAGGGGTTGTACATCCTAGTGTTGTGCATAATTATTTATACATGTTTATTAGGGTGGAATTTAACACTTCTTTTTGTACATTTTCTGTACATAGTTCCTACTGATTTTTCGTAAGGCAGCTGCCGGAGAGCTGGAACAGGACAGTGGCCTAATGGCTTTGGCTAATCTCTCCGAAATCGATGTCTCCACAGAAGGAGTGAAGGGGGCCAAGGGATTCTTTGAAGCCAAGGTGATTTAATGCAGGGGCATTGGGGATGAGAGGAGATGGCAATAAATATGGTGGGGGGAAAAAAATCTGATTTCTGCCCATAGGAATATGTTTACCGTTTCTACCGCTTGATGTCAGCTGATGATTGCCTAACTTGTTTCCCTTCGTCTGTGTCATCTTGTGTGTTTCATGTGCTTTGTCACAGGTCCAGGCTCTATCTTCGGCAAGCAAGTTTGAAGCAGAAATCCGGGCAGAGCAAGATGAGAGGAAGCGGCAGGAAGAAGAGAAGAAAAATCGCAGGGCTGCATTTAAAGAGCTGAAGTCTGCGTTTAACGCGTAGCTGCTAACTCATGCGAAAAAACCCCCAATCTTGAGTTTAGTCAACCTAACCAAAGTTCAGCTTGAGAGGCTCTAGCTGGGTGACTACAGCCCTCTGGCTAATGGACTGCAATCTCCAGCATGCCTAGCAAAAGCATTTGAGCATTCTGGAGATTGTTATCCAAGAAAAGGCACCCGTGGGACCCATTAATATCCTTCACGTAAAAATCATAGCATTCTGCTCTGGCCCTTCTTTATTGCATAGACGGGCATGTTTATCACATAAAACCTTGAGGTCTAAGCATATTTCATTATCTGCCTTCTTATTGCTATAAACCAATGTATTGTGTTGGAGGATATTCTAAGGTGGTGATTTTTTTAAAGTGTTTATGGCGAGAGGTACCTCCATTTACTTGCTTGATCTACTTGATCCCATTGATACACCGTACCATTCCTGTTAATAATGCTTAACACACCAAAATTCCATATCCACTTGCAGCACTTACCGGTACTTTTTACTAAGCAGGCTTTGTTTCCTGCAGTTTATACACACATTATTTTGTTAATGCTCTCTAAGGCCCTGTCCCTTAAACATTCATTCTCATTTGTCAGTAGAACCTCTTGACAAAACAATAAATAGCGAGGATCCGGGAGGATATCTGTGCAAAGAAGGTGCCGAAATCCAAAATCCTTCCATTTACATACATTTTTTTTTTTAACTTGCTTTTGGAATATGAGGGGAACCCTTATGTTGAGAATACAACTCTTGCGATACTCGGCCGGCCCTTGACTGCTTGAGTGCTAGTGCAACAAGAGGTTGTACAATGTGGTCTTTAGCAAACTATAAAGAGTGTGTATGCGATGATGATAATATAAAGTCAACTTATTGACGTTGTTAATTGTGAGTTTATGGGTGTAAATATGAACAATATATTTAGTGGACCAGTAAATGATACTGTGATACTGTGACCTGACAAGATTTTAGAGTAGGAGAGAGCTTGAATGTGAATGGTTTTATTTTTATTCCCGGTCCAAATCTCAAATACTTTTACATACGCGCGCCCACACACACCCTACACAAATGAAGCAATTTCCTCGTTAATACTTGGTACTTGAGGTGTTAATAGATGATATCTTGCTTCTCGTGTATGGGGATGTAGTGTCCACGATAAACTTTTCTAGAATTATGTGCAGTTCCTTGCACACCAAGAAAATGTTTCTGCTGGTTGCTGTTCTTTATACATTTTATATTAAAAATAATAAATATGTTTTACTAATGAATTGTCTCATTGTTTCTCCTCTTGATCTCATGATCTGTTTTTTGTATTGTCTGGCCTCGGCTTCACAGGGTAGTTGTGGGGATTTTACTTAGTTCCTTTATACATAATGAAAGGTTAATCCTGGCAAGATTCCCTGGCACAAAGGGCTGAGCTGGCCCTGCACAATGCATAGTTCATCCAGCGAAGTAACTGAAGAAATCTGATTTCATTATTTGACAGGAGTAACCAAGCTCTTCTTTTGCCTGAATCTTAATGGTATTGGCCCTTGATCATGGGAAGTGATGTTTAGGGAATATATACCACGTTGAGGTGGTTATGCTAAAATGATTCCATATTACAATGTCGTGATCTGGGGAACCCAACCATCCCAAAGAACCTCTTACTAGATAATAAGAATATGCAATACAATACACAACCTTAAGTAATTCACATTTCTTCTAATAAATCCATTATGAGTTTTGTAGTTTCAGAAATGTTTATAAATTATACACTCAAGGAAGAATACACTCTTCACTATAACCATTCTAAAAACCTTGTTTAGGTTAAATGGCTTTCATTAATAGTCGCCTAATCTTTGTTTTAGGAGAGTTATGACAAAAGCTTTATGATGTCATAGCCTCCTTTATCTTGGGGTAAGGGCTTAATGGTTTAGAACCTGTTCTAAATAGATCCAGTTCTACCCATAATCAGGCTTGTTCCAACTGTTACTTGGTCATGCATGTATCTTTCCATTCACAAAGCCTTTTCATTACACCATCACAAGCCACCCTTTAAAAATGATACATGCTATATATATATATATATATATATATATATATATATACACACACACACAATATGCCATAATTGTTGGGTCTCCAATGCTCACTAATTGTCTTCACTCATTGTATCCTGGTCTGTGACTTGGATAATGAACAATGCGTGCTATTGTTTAAATCTTCACAGATGTGGACAGATCTCCTCTAGCCTGTTACTTGTGTATATATGCATATCTGGAAAAGTTATTGAGTTGTGCTCATGCATATGCCAGGCAATAATTTCCTAATTATAACAACCCTTTACCGCTTATGGCTGAGTGGAAGTGCCGGTTTCTCCTGCTTGTTTCTTCATAACACAGGAGGTGTAAGAATCAATGAAAGTGCAATATCTGGGCCATCAACATTCCTCTTCCCGAGAAGGTCACAGTCTTGATGTTGTGATTAAAGTTACATGTGATATATACTCTCATTTTTTATGCTACACAGTAAAGGGGACCCCCATTGTTTTGTTACTAGTATGGTTGTTCTTTTTGAAAAGTTTTTACTTACTAATGTTTTCAGACAGCTGGCTATTAGTCATTCGAAGGTGTTCTACTAGACAAACATCCTGACTTCTTATCATACTGCCTTTGGGTAAACAATGAAATGGCTCATTAGTAAAGGCACAGTCTGGTGTTTTAGTCATGTTGTATGAGGGTGTCTATTAAATCACGTACCTATAGGCAGCCCTCCTCTCCATGATTGCCCTTCAATTCTGCAGAAACAAGGAGAACCACACAAAAAATACTCACTGGACTATCACGTGGATTGAAGGGCAAATGAGGGCTGGAGGCTAATGAAGGTCAATAGAGAAACGTGCTTTATTAGTATTGCCCTAAAGAATCAAGGTAGCATTTGAGCTGGGAACGTCAACCCAAACCCAACCAAATGCTACATGAATTACATTTCTGTCAGTGTATATATCACTGTATTGATATTATATCAAAAATACCCTGAGATACACGTGGCTGCTTGTATCCCCGTTCTTGGCCGCTGCTTTAATGAACCAGGGCTAATTTGAATCTCTTGTCCTTCCTCGGCTATTTACTAACAGTAAAGTTACTGACTTCATTACAGCTTATAAAGGGCCAAACCCAAAGATTTCCAACAAGCAGAGGAGATCTCCCCCCTTATATATATATATATATATGTCATCTCAGATTTAGCTATGCTGTATGCAGGGCCTTTGATTGTATGAGAAGTTAACCATACTTGGCCCTTCATAATGCAATTCTCCAGTAAAGTTGCAGTTTAGTGAATACACCCCAATGGCTTTATAGTTACTAGATTGGCACACATCCTCCGTGTCACATACTCATGAGGCTTCTCCCTTGACCTCCCCGCATGGGGGGTTCCTTTTAGCCATACCCAGAAAGTTTCCAGGTATACCTATATGTCAACTAAATTCAGCTACAAAATAGCATACAATTCCCCAAATGTATCTTATAAAAGCATAAAAGGAGACTTTGTGGTGGTTGATAAGTAATCAAATATAATTAATGATGCAAGAGAAAATTAGAAGAGAATATCTGAAATAGTGTTTATGTTGCCATTCCCGATTGGCTAAAAGGGTTAAAACAATCGAGCCGCGTCTTCACGGATCATCCAGCTGCAGATGTTGGATCTGGAACTGCCAGGAGTTCTGGGAAAGAATAATAGCTTGGCCGGCAAACAGATATCATAGCAGGCTTCAGACACAGCAAATGAAATCCGTTTTCTAATGTATCCTGTGATTATAATGCACGGAAACAATGTTAGTGGAGCTGACCGATGATGGGGAATCACTTCTTTATTTATTATACACACATGGCTCTGTTTCCCCATCAACGAATAATGAGCTGGCCCTGCATAAAGCATAATTCAATTCAATTTAAGAAATCTAACTAGTCCCTGCCCCATTCCCAACACATGTAATGCTCTCTGGGGCTAGTGCCACCCTTGTCGCAGATAGCCCCGTTGCTCACTCTGGGTAGCCCTCCCTATGTCAATGTTAATATTAGTATAGCACAGGTCTTTGCATTTAGCCAGTATATTTTACAATGAAGGAGCTTCCATTTAAACTGTTCACCCCAATGTTTACTCGGGCAACCTCCCAATGGCTTGTGTTTAAAGGGACTCCCCAGACATCATATGAACTTAGAACTCTTTTCCTTTTGTTTAATTTTTGGAAGAAAGCTTATTAAAGAACTCCTCGAGTACTCGTAATAACCTTTGTAAAATTACAAACCTAGTATTCTAAATGTAAATATATATACGGATATGTAGAAGCGATGTACAACTAATTCACTCTGTAATTAGAAAGATTCAGTGAAGTATATATATGGAGCAGCCCAAAGTATGAAATTCAAGAAAAGGTGCATATTTTAAAAATAAAAAAATAAAAGTTAAATCCAAAAAGTGGGTACAATATACAATAAAGCATGTCAATAGCGGTAACAAGTCTCTTCCTTACAGTTAATAACATACCACAAAATGTGAGAAAATATTACAGAAATACAAACTAGAGACCATGGACCTGAGATACCTCCCACCATACTAAATGGATAAACAATGTGTGATTAAAAAAAACTTTTTTCCATATATGTGTATATAAAGTGGATCCATAGTTGAACAAACATATGGTAAAATGGCAAAAAATAGGTATAAAGTACCCTTGCTAACCAATGGGGTAACCATTAACCAAAAATGGTACACAACTCCAATCCCAGTTCCAATTGTTTTATGTGTGTGTGTGTTTGTGTGTGTGCGTGTGTGTGTATATGTATATTGTATAAGTCCCATTTGTGTGGACTTCAATGCATACTACTTCATGGACCTGGAAAATGAAACATCAAATAACACCCCTGTATGATCCAGGAAGTGTAAGCAGCATACTTAAGTACACTTCCTGCAAATGCTCTGTAATGCTCCCACTACAACCAATGGGAGTAGCAGGATTTTTTTTTAATTCCCCAGTTTTTTATTTTATTTTAATAAACTGGGTTATATTATATCTATGAAACCCCGCTTCTCATGAGTTGAGTTAAATAAAATTAAGTTTTCATTTTAACAAATACAGCGTATACTTTCCCTTCCTTTGCTCATAACTTCTTGTACTCAATTATTTAAAAAATAAAACTTTATTTAAAAAAAACTAGGCCTGTGTATAGTAAACTGTATACACAATTAGTACTGAATAAATACAATAAAACCCCTAAATTCTGAATTAAATACCAGATACCCATATTATCAATCTCTTCAACCCTTCCTGCGCAGCATGTGTTATCACCTGGTACTTGCCAGTACCCGATATGGCGCACGTTAAGACAGCTTCCTCACGTGACCTAAAGTTCACGCAGCGATGTACATGGCAATACCTGTCCTTGTTGGCTTTGACGCACTGTACGTTAAGAATCCTATCTACCATTTCGTCAGAACTTTATGGTTTCATTCATCCCATACATATGATGCAATTCGCTACTCCGCTGCGCCCTATTCAGGAGCCATTATTGTGGAGACAATTGATTACGCCTCAATGCATCTTTGTCTTCGAGAAAATGGCGGCGAGGCATTCAACTCCAGTGTAGCCCTGAAGACCCCGTGTACTATAGCGCCTGTTACCGGTTCCTTCCTCTAGGATTTAGATCTCTAGCTGCGCTGCTCTGTCATTGGTGACGCGAAGCGTGGAGTCGTCAGGTGACGGTGCGTGGCATCAGCCATCTTGTGTTGTTGAGCTTGTGGATTCGCTTCTCGGGTGTGAAGCAGAGTGAGAGAGGTACTGAGAGATTTAGCCTACGGTGTGTATTTATACCGCGTGCTGCGGGCGGGAAGCAGCGCGGCTGCGGCTCACGGATCGGGCGGATCAGTCTGTGTGAGCAGTCGCTGGGGACGGTGCCAGAAACCTAGAGGGGGCATCAGGATAAACACATGTGCAGGAGTGCCTGACTTTTAATGCGCTACCCATATGTGATATACGCACATATATGTGTGCGCGTGTATATACATATATGTATCTATATATTCCGTAGATATCCCACATATACATGTTTAACGTTAGTTTAATGTTACCCTACATGCTCGTTACTCCAAAGAGAGACGTATGTGAGGATATATATGTATGTGTATGCATATATAATATTTAATACGGCTTAATCAATTTCCATAAAATATTTCATATATATATATATAAAGTGAGAGCTTTTGGTTGTTTGCTTGTTACTGATATCCGTGGTCTGTGGAACGGCCGCTACACGTAACACATGTTGGTATGTATAGGAATTGGAGCTGTTACTGCGTGTGCTTGCTGCATGGACCCTCCATTTAAACCGCTAACCCTTTCTCTTCCTTCCTGCTGTATTAAAGGTAACGTAGGAGGTCCTGATACGCGTTTTAACCGTGGTGGCTTTCGATGTGGTTGTTTGGTGAACTCCGTGATGTTTGGGTTAATAAGTTACACATCCACTCCTTTAATAAATAGGCAGTCTCGTATTAGAGCGGAGGGAAATCTATTCACTATAACCTACAGGCAAATCAGTGAGATTTCTTCAATATTTCCTCACCCCTTAACTTATACATCGCACGGGGCCGGCTCAGCCTGCTGGTGTTGGCCCTCCATAATGAATAATAAACTTTCCTGCAAAGTCTTCTGACAGCTGTCCCGTTAGTGAATAGACTCGTGTGAAGCAAGAAGTGTCTGAAATATCCATTCTAGTGATTTAACGTTAAGGTAAACGTGGCGTGTGTCACCAACTGGCCTAAACAGCTGTTCAAGTTACATGTATGATGTCATATTATTAATAAATGACACTTTAAAGCAAAATAGCAGCATCTGTTCCATTCCAGTGTAGAACGCTGTCACGCTGTGTAAGACCGTCTCATTGGGATATACTATTTGATGATGCCACCATAAACGTTGCAGTGACGTCTAATCATTTGATGCGTTGTTTTTTGTTGTTGTTAAGCAGCCGGACGTAGATATTTTGTTTAAAGCATCGTGCCCTGTGTGCTACCAGCCCAAAAAAGGTGATGGCGTGACACAGGGGCTCCCAGCTCGTCCTGCCCTCCGGTTACAAGCGCTCGTGCCTGTTGGGTGCATTGTATTAACTGTAGGTGACATTATGTCAATTATTTGTCTAGCGCCGAGTGACGGCTAGCTACATTAATATAAAAAATTGATTTCAATCAGAAATAGCTACCTCATTAAAATGCTTTGGTTATGAAGCGCCGTAGCGGTGTCTGGTAATGAAGATGTTCCAAGTTGCGCTCTTCATGTTAACTTCGTTGTTCTCTGCATTGCTTTGTTGGAAAGTTCTGATAAACATTCACTGAATCGGCTATACAGTCAATCCTCCTGCTTGTCTTTTCTGGAGTAGGGCCCTCTTTATCTATAGTATTGGTTTGTCTTAGTCGAGCAATTCTAGTTTTATAATCCCTTTTTAACATATAATGTAAACTGTTGGCGCTATAAAGAAAGATGGTAATGGAAAGAATATAGAAACGCTTAGCACTTGGTAGTGTGGTTTCAGCGAGCTGGAACACGTTGCGGCTCACCCAGTTCCACTCGCCACTTCTAGTTGTTAAATGATATTGCCATCCATTTTTCCCCTTTCCTTTAGCTTCTCTTTAAACCTTTTGTACCCCTTAGGAATGCGTCGCTATGTAATTAAAAGCCCCGCCAAGACGCCCATTAGGACGTAACGTATTACTGATAATGTAAAATTACCTTTTATGTATTGATATGAATTTAAAAGAAGGCCCTGCTTCTGATGCATAGTTTGTGTAGGTTCATCTAATATGGAAACGGGCAATCATGGTTTAACGAACATGACAAAAAAATGGACCCCCTAGACCTGAAGGGGTTAACATTTTAAGCATAGAGCTAAGATATTGTAATATTTGTCTTATGGTACACCTTGTTTACACATTTCTTAGCAGAATAAATAAAAACAAATGTGAAGGAAAAATTCCGGCCATCCGTACGTCTTTTAAGAATGTGTTTAGTTTAGAAGCCGCTATAGTCGGTGGAACGTTCTCTATCCTCAAGCATTCAGTATTCGCTCTCTTCATTGGAGTAGAGTTTACAAGCCACAGTGTAACTTTAATGCTAAATCATGATAAAGTTCTAGGCAGGTGTGAAGAAATTCTGTAAAGCGACAATGCTTTCCGAAATAGACGTTAATAGTAAATTTATGAAAAGGAACAGAAGAAAAATCTAAATCAAATCAATATTTGCTGTGGCCATCCTTTGCCTTCAAGACAACATCAACTCTTCTAGGTACACTTCTACAAAGTCAGGGGCTTTGTAGGCAAATAGTTAAGTTTAATTAAACAATTATACCAAGCGTGTCATCATCACTTTCATATGTAGGTTGAAACAAACAGCTGTGTAGGAGGAATCATACTGGGTGAGGAACAGACAGACTCACTAACAAGGTGAGGTTGCCGAAGACATCAAGTCATACATGATGGAAACACTGAGCACAGCAACAAGGCACAAGGTAGTCATACTGCACCAGCAAGGTCTCTCCCAGGATGCAATTTGGGGTTTCCAGATGTTCTGTCCAAGCTTCTTTTGAAGAAGCACAAAGAAACCGGGCAATGAGGATGCAGTAGCCATGCGACTCAACTATTCACGAAAGCACAGGAATTGGGTTGGGTGGCATCAGATGCCCTGGGCTGATGAGTAAACATTTTAAATATTTGGCTGTAGCAGACGGCGGTTTGTCACAGAGCTGGAGTGGTACAAGTATGAGTGTTTGCAGGCAACAACGAAGCATGGTGGACGTTCCGCCCAAGTTTGGGGTGGCATTTCTGCAAATGAAGATTTGGTTAGAATTAACCAAATCAAGCCAGCTACTTATCCATCAGGGATGCATCAGATTAGCCCCAAATTTATTCTGCAGCCTGACATTGACCCCAAACACCCAGCCAAAGTCAATTAAGAAATAAATTGGTGTAAAGAAGTATGAGTCCTGGAAGGGATGGTTTGGCCCACACAGAGCCCTGATCTCAACATCGAGTCTGTCTGGTATTCCAAGGAGAGAGAGAAGCAACTGATGCTTCCTGAATCCACAAAAGAGCTGATGTTCTCCAAGATGTTTGGAACAACCTACCTGCCGAGTTCCTTAAGAAAAACAGTGTCCAGGTTTAACTAGAAGAACTGATGCTTTTTTGACAGCAAAGGATAGTCACACCAAGTATTGATTAGTTTTTTCTTCTGTTCACTCGCTTTGCATTTTGTTACATGCTAAAAAAAAACATATCTATCTCTATTTCTGGATACATTCTATCTTTACGATGTTTTTCACACCTGCCTAAAACCTTTTCTTTTTATTAACACAGGTAAATAATTTGCAGTACATGTAGTCTTTGGTAGTGTATGAGACATTTTCACCCCCCCCCCCCAGGACGTACTTGGCAAGAATCCCATTATGACATACAGGTACGTCCTGACATTGCTGTAGCGTTTCCCCTGTCGGCAGAAGGCAGCATCGCTGGCTTCCTGCCGACATAAAGTGTCTAACTTCCCTCGCCGTGGTACACCATCATTCAAGGAATGCCAATTACACGATTGGACGTTGCCTTACGTGTCACTGTTGACACCCAGCTGAAGTTCACTTGAGGACAGGAGAGCCGCAGCAGGGTCGAGCTCTGCTCTCCCGTTGCTGTTCCTGCTGGCAGATTGCAATCACTTGCAATATGCAAAGCAGGGCCATGGAGCCTGCTTGCTGATCACGTTGTGGTCGGCACAAAAAGATCAAGGGAAACCTAGTTTCTCCCTCTTCAAAATAATTTTTATAAAACAAAAAGGGAAAAATGAAATAGTTTTGTACTACAGAACAACAACAAAAAAATCTAAAACATTGTTTAACATAAAGGGTTATTGTTCAGCGGAGGAACTCACAGCATAGGATAAAGTTTAAGGAAGATTGAATTGTTTTATAATCTGTCACAACTTTTTATAAAGGAGGCCCTGCTTCTAAACAAATGATGTATAAAATGCAAAAGCGCATTCATGGATTAACAGACACGGTAAAAATGCTTGGCTGTGCGCCTATTACTGCATTTCATTTAGGATCTGTTGGTTCCACCGCTGGGTGTTCTTTTGCGTGTTGGTTTCTGGTAGCGCTCTTTACTTATGTGAAAAGTGTTTGACACGGAATTTGCATGTAATGCACACATGCTGTCAGAGCTTGAAAACATGCGTCGGAGCTGATAAGTGTCCATTTTTTTCATGGTTCTTCCAGAGCAGTGGTTCTTAACCTTGTTGGAGGTACTGACCCCCACCAGTTTCATATGCGCATTCACTGAACCCTTCTTTATTTGAAAAATAAAATATGATTTATTCAAATTCAAAACATAGGTATATATTTAGGTATATATTTATACATAGGTATATTTTTATACATAGGTGCACAAAATGAACAAAACCATTAAGAACAAAACCATTAAAATATTAAGAAAGAAATCACACGACGTACCATCACGAAAGTTACAATTCGACTACTGGGTGCACCAAATTCCCTGCAGCACAGATAGGCCGCCAAGCGATGTGGCGTTATCACCTGCAGCCAATGATGGACAAGCGGGGCGTGTCATCACGAATCATATGAGTCGGGTGTGTGTCTTGACCTCCGCCGAACCCACAAGACTGACTCACCGAACCCCTGGTGTTCGATCGAACCCAGGTTAAGAACCACTGTTCCAGAGTGTTTAACCCGTTTCAGATGTTTTCCCTCCTTAAGACTGTCGACTTTTGCATAGCACCAGTATTTTGCCCGATGATCGGCACATCCGGTAATTAACATACAGACTGATACCTAAGGTTCTGCGCTCAAATTTAGACTCCAGGCTATCTGCGGAATAAATATATTTCTAAGAACGCTCGTGATCAGGGCCTGGCGCGTTCCTGGCACTAAGTAGCTTCTCCTCCTCAGATGTTAATAACATTTAGGTTAGTTTTGTGATCTCTATAACTTTTCTTGACCCAAAGCTGTATCCCAAATTCTTCTGATATGTGCCCCTCTCACAAGGCCGAATACATCTCCTGGCATGTGATCTACTTCCTGCCCGGGGGGGTAATCGGACACCTGTGCGCATGCACCAAATGCTCCCATTGAATTGGTTACAGGGGATCGCTGGGGTACTGCAGTATACCTTTAGCTATAGTATGCTTATATATAAATACGGCACAGTCCATATCTTGTATAGAGTGACTTGTATTGGGTGAGCCTGTGGCTACATCAGATTGGGATTTCTTTTTTCTTGTGATGCCTTAAATTTAAATCCAGGTTTCTGAAGGTAAATACCAAAAAATTAAAGTTTGTGAAGTTTAAATACTGTTGATAATTATCTGACTAGAATTTGTCTAGAATGATTTGTGTGTAAATACTGACTGAGAATGTATGTTTGTATTTGTACGTGTGTATATAAAATATGTATACTTTTATTTATTTATATATATAATAATATTTTGTCGGTAAGCTTGACAGTGTGGTTGCCCAAATAGGACCTTTTGCGTTTTAGGACCTTCACTATTAAGCCGAGTCCCTGAACGGTTTGTGTGTGCGATGGCACGTGAATCGAGATGAGATTGGGCTGAGATTACATGAAGTCACATGACCTGGTTGCCTAAGTAACCGAAGCAACATTGCAAATCTTCCTTTTAGTTCGGCGTGATTAGCGTGATTAAAGCAGTAGAAGTAGTACATTATTGCGAGGCGTGCGACATCGTTGTTATTGCGCTCCTCTCAGCCCCGTAATTATGTTAATTGCCTCCGAGTTGGGGAAAATCATGTAAACAAAGGAAGAATGAGCCGTATCGCTGGATGGGGGCAAGTGAGGTGAATGAGCGAAGCTGGCTGAGAATACTCGTTTAAATGCGGGTCACGTCCCCAATCTTCCAATGGGAAGCGTGAGAATTACAACCTTTTAATTCTTACCAAACTGTTCAGAAAAGTGCTATGAAATAAAAGGACAGCTTATTCAGTAAATCAGCTAAATTTGCTTTTTAAAACTTTATTTTTTGTTGCAAATGGAACAAGGTCTGGACACGTTGAGAACCGGTAACAAAATAAACCATGAACACAAAAAGCAAAAGAACTCCTCTAATCCTCCTCCATGGATTACAAATGAAAAAGTGAAAAAATCCAAAAAAAGACAAATGGCTTTGGAAAAAAACCTGTTTTTGTTTTCCCATCTCTGGTCCTACTCATCTGGCTTTTGTGGCCGTTGGTATAGATGTTATTGAATATCCTGTAGATTGCGACTTTCAGGTTTTAGTGTTTTAATTTCAGAGCGTGAGTGCGGTAGAAATCTGGTGGCAGAATGGTGGTAAAAAAAAATAAATGAAAGGAAATTTTTCCCTTAAATGTCCCAAAGTGTAGGGCTTTCTCTGTGGCGTTGTCAGTGGGTTATCGGGGGTGCTTACAGCGGCTGTATAGACGTGTACACTGTACTTATACATATACATATACATACTTATACATACTTATACATATATGGTAAGAAAGCTGTTCTGTGTAATCGGGGGAGTGCTGCGTGTTTAGGAAAGTGCTTTGCCGCGCAGTGAAATAACTTTGAGACGCGTCTCTTCCTGCTCATTGTATCGTACGGTTACACCGCCCGTCGGCTTCCTGCGCATGGAATAATAATGACGTCTGTTTGATGCGGGTCCCTTTAGGAAGGAGCCACGATACACGGGAATTCCAGCCAAAGGATTGCTCTGCCGCGTCGATAATAAATTGTTGCAGTAGGGGGCAGTAAAACCTCACAAATGCCAGTGACTTTCAAATGACTTGCATGGGAAATGCCCCTGCTCCTTCTATTCATTGATCATAAAATAAATAAAATGTTTCTGGTTTCTTTGGATGAACAGCAAGGCCAAGGATACAAAAGCATTATGTGTGAGAGGGCGTTCCGAGTAAATGTTGAATGCGCATGTACAAAAGTCACATCATCTTCATTTGAGCCGCTTGAGGCTTATGAGATAACAATATTTAGCAGATGGAAAGAAACCATCATATTGTATTCCACACAGCCACAGAACATGTGAAAAAGCCTACGTGCCATAAAGAGTTACTATTAAATTACATAATGAGTGATCTCTATATAATAAGCATCCAAAATCGAAAGGCAGTAAATCAGAGAAATCAGTAAGCAATTACTTAGAAATTGCTTTCTCGTTGTTGTTGCCTTTTGATTACTGTTGCTTTATATGTGGACCCAATAAACCCAAAACACGATGGAGATCACTCATATACAGGGCCAATTAGACTCGATGCAGACACTGAGATATATGATTTGATCTGCTAAGCTATAGCTGAGTGTGTGTTTAATAGACACTTCTGTAAAGAGGAGGAAGGATGGTAAGTTGCATTTAGAGTTACTGGCAATCTAATAAATGTTCATCTACTAATGTATTTTTTTTTCTTTCCTCTTATAGCTTTTCATCCTCTTGATAAAAGCAAGAAGAAACAGAAGGCATTATGACTGCCGAGACTCAAACACTGAATTTTGGCCCTGAGTGGTGAGTGGCTACATTTTCACATTGTCTTTAATTGACTTTTTATGTATATGTGTGTCTGTGTATATGTATGTATGTATATATAATGTGTATATATAATATGTGTGTATATGATCTGTTTTAGTTACAGGCAGTATTAGCCGATTGTATGGACAGCGTGTTAAACGTTAGAAAGCTCACCCAGCCGGACACTCTGCTAATGAAAGTCTTGTAGGATGGGACTTCACTAGCGCTGCCATAAAGAATCGGCTCAGTGTGGTGTCTGAGTAGAGAAAGTCACCCAAAATATCACATGACAGGGACGGCCTCCAGCAGTTTGTCAATGCTAACCCGTCACTGTATTCAGTGCTGTATCTTGTGCTTAAGGAGAAATATATAGTTTTACGAAGGGCTTTCCCCTTTAACGATACCATAGAGCTTTTAATTTTAGAAAAATATTTAGTCATATAGATGTCATGTTCCGGTAACGTGGTTTCTGCTATCGCTTACAAGACAGCGTTGCTTTACCTATGAAGATACACTGTAGTTTGTGTCACTGTTGTGTTGATTTATTACAGGCTCAGGGCTCTGTCTAGTGGGGGCTCTGTTATTTCCCCACCACTCTCCCCAGCATTGCAAAAGTACAAACTTGCAGATTATCGGTACGGACGGGAAGAGATGTTAGCACTTTACATTAAGGACAATAAGGTGAGATTTCATCCATTCGCTATTGCCGTCTAGAAATCATTTGCAAATGAAGGGGAAATTGTCACGAACCCCCCCTCCCCCAGTTAAAGTGACGTTTTAAGGCATGTTCCTGCCTGCTGGCTGGTTAAGAAGCATTAGATAGAAGATGGTGGTCAAACTATGTATAGCATTTGTTTTTATAGTTTTTCAAAGAAAATGTTGTTTAAAGAGCGCCGGCAGGTTCCGTAGCGCTGTTGCGCAATGAGTGTGTTTTCCATTCCTCGGATAATCAATGTATATATTCTCCAGATTCCTTCAGACCTCATGGACAAAGAGTTCCTGCCAATTTTGAAAGAGGAGCCCCTGCTACCTTTGGCACTTGTCCCGTTCACTGAGGAGGAGCAGGTTGGTTTTGCATATGGCACCTGCCCCATCGGCTTAAAAAAAAAACAAAATTTGCACAGAGATTATATATAATATATTATTACACGCAGTAGTTTAGGGGATCAGCTGACGGTGTTTCTCCATTTCTTTATCCCCCGGCAGAGAAACTTCTCAATGTCTGTGAACAGTTCAGCCGTGCTGCGACTCACGGGGAGAGGCAGCGGCGGAGGTGGAGGGACGGTGGTAGGGGCGCCTAGAGGTCGGAGTTCCTCCAGAGGCAGAGGTAGGTTGAGGAGAACAGATCTGTGTATTCTGTGTGCGTTTGGAGGATTCCAATATTTGGGGGACAGGCCAGTCCCTCCAGGAGAAACTGGACCCAGAGCAAAATAATTCTATGTGACGCTCCCTATTATCATTCCGAACCGGAATCCCACACAGTCATCTGTTACTTTACCCCAGCCACGTGGCGACGGAGATATCCAGCGCCTTATTATCTTGTGATAATTGGTCTTGTGAGCCAGTCATGCAGTTTTAAAGATTGTCCCCAGCCTTCTTGAACAGCTCAGACTATCCGCAACGTGATTTCAGTTGTACCCGGTCCCCGGGCATCGTTCTTGGCAGAATCTGACTGCAGATTATTATTTTTCTATTCTGATCACTGATTAGTGACATTTGAGGTCATTGGTTATTGCTCTGATTCACTGATCAATGTCGGTATTCTACGCTTGTCACTTATAAGTGATCTGAGTGGCTTATTTTTATTTTTACAAGATTTTATTCAGTTGATCAATGATTTGACGACTCTTCAGGTAAATGATCGGTCTCACTGATCCTAAAACGGTGACCTAATCTGGCGGGTGCCTATTATCCATCTGCAGTGGATGCTCAGAGCTATTCTTTTGTTTTGAAAGCACAGATGTGTACTTATGCCCTTTTTCCATAACCCATTCATCAAAGCATCTTGCATTTGTGTTGTACATAATCACAAAGCAGTAGATCGCTTTGGTGTTAGAGAATATATAAGAACTGAGCCAAAGCACGTAAAATACTTGCATTATTTTCTATTATGCGGCTTGTTCTTGCATTAAAATCAGTTTTCATTGTCGTGATATTTTCCCTTTAAATAGCTCGGAATTACCCAGAATTATAGGCAGTGGTTTAAATCTTTATAAAGCCGATTACTTAGTGACAACATTCCTAGGCAGTTTGTGATGTAAGCCCCTGAAATTAGTCAATCGTTTCTGGCAAACGGCAGATAAGTAGCGACACAGCCGCGGGGAACAGTTTGTGCCGTCTGTACGGGCGGCTTGGCGGGCTGTCTTATTCAGTGAAAATCTTTCTGACTGTCAGTTACTTTCTAAAGCTGGACATGGACCTCATTTATTATATATTCGATAACGTTACAATTACAAAAATGTTTTTCTGTGGCTAGCACGGATGTATGTATGTATGTGTGTGTGTGTGTGTATATAATGAACCTTGTGTTACCAGCCCCAAGCCACGATTCCCACCTACAGCATGCTAGTAAATGTATTTGTTTAGTTTGTGTTAAACTACACTTTTAGTTATTTTTTTTGTAGGTAGAATCAGTCATTTTGTGGCATTTAGTTAAGTCTCCACTGAGTGGTGCTGTTCTCGTTCCATAAAAAGTGCGGCGTGTAGCTAAATCTCTTAACGTTTCCATCCTTTTTAACGTGAAAGTCATAATGTGTTGTGATTTTGTGCGTTTGTATTTGTTTATTTTTCACACACCCTGGGATATAATGAGTGTACAGCATTACTGAAGTATCGGCGACGTACCTCCCAAACCGTTACTACTTAAGTACAGATCATTTTAACAGATGAATTTAATGATGCCAAACGAGGTTATTTTGGTCTGTGCGAAGTACATTATTTGTATTTATAGAGCGGCATCAACCTTTAAATGCCCGCTGAATGTTAAGTTAAGTCTCTAATGACGATGAAAATGTTACATCCGCCGGATTTTCTGTTTAAATGTTTACACGCCGCTCCTGATATCCCTGGGAATACAAACCCACAACCATTCTAGTACTTGATGGTGATCCGATTCAATAACCCTTCCGTGGGCATTTTGTCACACATTGTTATCTATACGTTTATCCTGCTTTCCCCATTACCGGTGTTTTTTTTTTTGTTTTTCTTTGGTGATACGTCCCTTGATGTTTCCCCCACGGTTTCTATCTGTTTCTAAAGTCTACGTAATCATCGTACCGTTCTTATTCTGTTTGTAAAGTTTCCAACATGAGACAGGATGTCCGCACCATATACAGCACACTAGCTGTGTGGTTCAGGTGTATAGACTCCTTCTAAAATCAATGCAAAATGCTTAAGCTCTTATGTCGTAGAATAGAATATTGTATTCTATATGTTAGCACGTCTTTGGTGAGGGTAAAGGATCCATTAGCACCTTTTCATGTGTTTAACCTGTTTTTTTGTGTTCCTAAAGGCAGAGGCAGAGGCGAGGGTGGTTTCTACCAAAGAAGTTTTGATGAAGTTGAGAGTGGATTTGGCCGAGGGGCCCGTGAAATGCACCGGTCACAGAGCTGGGAAGAAAGGTGAGTGTGTGGAGGATTGCTGGAGAACCTGGCTTGCTGTGCTTGGAAAACTTACATAAAGTCTTTATTGATTGTCCAAGAATAGATGAGGATCTATTGAATGTGCTGCCTGCATCCTTAAATCAAAGACTTTGTAAGGAAGAAAATATCTGAATGAGGTTTTCAATGTTTGTAGGCTCAGTAAAAGCTCAGTCAAGCATGATGTCACGATGTGACTATGCACACTGCTGATGTGGCTTTGAATGCACTAGTGGAGGTAGGACTTGGCACTTTGACGTTACACGTTTAAGTGGGTCTGTTAGTAGGACGGGTGGCACCATCTGTCCTGGTGTGCTGATGTGACCGAACTCAATGACCCAACCAAATGTTCTAAGCAATAGTGCAAGCTCACGATACCGATGTATGTTTCTGTTTGACACGTATGTATACTGTACTGTCTTGTGTTCGGGATAACGGTATACCTGCGCCATGCGATTTCTTTACCGTATTCAGATCTACTACTTCTGCTCCCAGGCTGTTCCACGTATCAATCACCCCCTCAGGAAACTTTGTACTTTACATCTAAAACCATAGCTGATGAGATGTTTTTTGCTTTCTGGTGGTAGAATACTCAAGAAAATAGCTAGGGTATACACCGAACCCTTTCTCATTTTGTTTTTGTATTTTCTTCCATTCCAGGGGTGACAGGCGGTTTGAAAAACCAGCACGAAAGGAACAAGGTAAACAAATATAAAGGTTTTATATTTGTATAAGTGAGTGAATGAAGAGTTGGTGTGTAACCTGACTGCATTCATTGCATATTGCCCTGGATGCAACATCAAACACTGGGAAGAGTGAGGATGATTAGAAGGCCAGAGGTTAGCCCTTTGGGCCAGAAGGGTTGGAAATGTAAAGCATGAATAGTAAAGGACATCTCAGGTGGGGGGGGGCCAAGGACTGCAATATACACCAGTTAGTGTTATTTTACATAATAAAGCATTACCATATATAAGCTTTCCATTCACTAAAGACGCGGTTTACTTTTTGTTTACTTTGATCTTATTGCTTGCATGGTATGGTTGTAAGTGAATATTCTGCTGTCGTAGAGCAGACTGGTTGATTTTTGTCCATTTACTATGTGCTTATGATATTCTGTGTTGTATTATGGTGGCTGTACTGATTTAGTGGCTATCTGTAATTGTAACACTGGTCCCAGAGTCTGTGTAGTTTTGTGCTCAGACACATTGATCAGCACCAGGGAATCAGCTGGAAGCGCACAGTTTATTCAGGTTTATTGTCAGAAGTATATGCAATGAATGTTACGGGGCCGGCCTCCCTGCCATCCCTCGGCTTCTTCCTGCTCTGCCAACGAGCCTCTCTTTCTGCTCTTCTCTGGTAATCCACTAGCTGGGAATTGTTAAGGGTTAGTACAGCAATTCTACTAAGAACACAGAGCCAGATTCAACAAAAGATTAAAGGGAATGCATGTGCTTTAGCATATTTTGCATGTGTATTAAACGTATGTTTGTAAAAGAACCGTTTTAGTTTTCCCATTGGATATGTACAGCTTTGGGCACCTCTACGTCTTGGGTGTTGCTCCTTGGTAGAGTATAGTGCGCTCCACTTTAAGAGGACAATCTGCTAGAATAAGCCAACCGTATAGAACAGTGAGGTTTAGCTTCTCGAATGTCCATGGTTTCATTTGCACTTGTTGCCTTTATGTACGCTTGCCTGCTTTACAAATGCATACATATATATATATATATGTTATTGTACGAGCATGTCCACAGTTTTTGCACAACATTTTGCCCCTTAAACCTACTCTGTCCTTCTTCTCTCTGGAGTGCTCTCACTCCTCTGAGCGATGCTGTATTGTTTACATTGTTGTACATGTCGGCGGGGCGATGCCCTATAGGCCCCTCCTGCAGCAAAGGCCATACAGTGCATGTAGTCCTGCAGTAAATGATCACAGAACAGTCTTTGGAGCCTTAACACCACCCTCGTTTCCAGTGTGAAAATCCTTTGGAGAAGGGTCAGCTTGGTTATTAATGTGAGGATGGCTGAAAGGGGAAGGACAGCAATGTAGTGGCAGGCTATTACTCCCCCAGGCCAGTCTCGCAGATTTGGAAGGTGTCCGCTCTCTGCCCATTAGCACAGACTTCCAGTTCAGTTCTGTACGACTGTCTGTGTGACGATTGGGGTAGCTCCGGGAGCGGCCGTCCAAATGATTCCATGCAGATGCGATATCCTCCTTCAGCCTGTCTCATTAGGCAGGGTGCAAATCGATGGCCTTGGAGGATCTCGCCGGGCAGATAGGACGTACGACTCTGACAGATTTCCCCTGATGATTCCTGAGTAGCTGATAAGCAGACGACTAACTCCAAGTGAGCAGAGTTGGGTAATGTCTCTCGCTGAAGTAGGGTTGCCAAAGGACTTCCTGAAGATAGGCTATGATTGTAAGTAAGTGGGAAGGAGAAAAAGGGGCACTCTACCCCGCTGTTCTGACTATCCAGTGAAAAGTCCACGCTAGTCTGCTGGATTTGCCCATCACCCCTCTCTTGGTAGAGGATTCCACTCACTCTCACCATGGTTAATGGACTTGGCCGTGTATTGGCCACCTGGAACATAAGACATGGCTTGCCTTCTGGACTTCCCACCACTGCCAGCTTTGAGAACAGTATTGAGGGGGATCGATTCTTAGGACGTGCAATTTTTGCTACAAACACACCTGTGGAATATATAGTTTTGTAATAAATATCAATGAGAATACAACAGAATACCTTAGCACCCCCCTATTTTTTAACCTGTTGACTTTAACTCATTGTACTTGGTCACACTAACCCACACGTTCCCCATAACAATTTGCAAGCAAGAATGGAATTGGCTCTGACCTGTAATGAAGGCTTCAAGCATTAATCCCAGAAGCATCTGTATTGCCAGCAGTGCAATACCGCTAGGGCAGTCCGCACTGGGGAACATGGTGCCATATCCAATGGTGAGCTGCGTCTCCAGGGAAAATGAAAATGCGGCAGTGAAGCTAGTGATGTATTTAACACAAATAGTGTGGTTCTCTGGAGGGGCATCGTGATCCAGTGCCAGGTCTCCATTCATCCCCGCAAGGAGGTACCAAAACACAGCAAAGAGAAGCCAGTGGGCCAGGAAAGAGGCAGAAAATGCCAGCATCATCCAACGCCAGCGCATGTCCAGTAACAACCCCCAGATATCACGCAGGTAGGACAAGCCTTGGCCTTGCATTCCGACAGCCGTTGTGGTGCTATGTCCATCTTTGGTCACCAGCCGGTGAGAACAAGAGTTGAGTAAGGTGCATTTTGGGGACCTATTATGAGGTTCCTCCTCCCGGTCTGTGCCGACCTGCAGCACCACTGTGAAAAAAGGAAAAGTCGCATCAAACTTTGTATAACATGTGTCCATCTTTACAACGAAGCGTGGCATTTTTATTTTTCAGTTACATTAACTAATGGACTGTGAGTCTATCAATCGTGCTTAGGGGCAGAAAAACTTTTTTGTGCTTTAGTCCCAGATACAGCGAGCAGCCACACTGCTATAAACAGGAATATGCATGAAATAGTAGCTTGTCACGTAGTAGAATATATATATATTTTTTTATTTAGTGTAAAATCATAAAAAAAGTCACCGCGGCAGCTTATCTATCTATAGTGTGTCACTCAGGCTGTATTAAAAAAAATAATTATGCTATAGATAAGCAGCTGTGGTGACATCTTTTTTAATGATTGTACACTAGATACAAAAAATGTTGCACATCTGTCATGGTCATGAAGTGAGCTGGTAAGAGAAGTACAGATAAAATGATGTTTATTAGCATGAAATGTTGTCAGGATAGAGTGTAAAGCTAGCATTCTATGGTGTGATTGCACCATGAAAAGAAAATACAGAGCCCTCTGCGATCCCCGCAGAGAACGGATGGCTTTAGAGAATGCAAAGTTAGCAGTGACGGGCAGAGAGTGCCGTGTTATTTAACATACGGCATGCTGTGACAATGAAGAGAGCGGATAGGTCGTCCTACGTTAATAGCGAGCAATCATTCCGGAAGAACAAGAAGAAAACATGGCATTCCAGGTTTGGAGAGGGTGGAAAGTCCACTGAGGTGCCCGTTGTTTTACTTACTTTTCAGCTTGTCAGAGACCTGATGCTCCACGTGTGCCACCTGTCACTGTGGTCCTCCCACAAACATCCGGTGTGATGGGATAATGTGCTCAGCGGCTTTGGCAGAGAGCCGCTTCTTCCCTTCTCTGCGACCTTTTTTCTTGTTTGCTTACTATGTCTCCTGTTTGCCGGCCAAAATGAACAGAGTGCGTGACACCACACATCAATTGCATACTCATAACTTCTACTTCAGCGGCCTTACTCTTTACCCGAGTTACGGCCACCCTCATTTTCACTCATCTCCACGATTTCCCTTTATCCCAGCCGCTCCCCTCCCCCCACCTTCGGCACCTGAGCTGTCTCTGGCTTTATTCCCTTAAGGCAAGCAGGGGCCTGTGCCTAGCTAACCCCAGTGTTCTGAGCTCTTGCCAGACCCAAAGGGAGGGGTATGTGCTGGGGGGGAAAAAGTGTTTGTGTTATGATTTCACGCTCGGGGGTAAGCTGCTTTCAGACGCACACATCATGATGCTCATGTGACATACCCCGCTGCGGGAAAATATCCAGGCTTTGTTTGCTCCGGGATGCATGGGAGGGCAGGTAGGATTCACCTGGACCTGACACCAACCTTTCTGCCTCTTACCGCTTACCCTGTCAGCTCCCTGCAGGCGCCGGCCATTAGTGTGTATTAATGACATTCTTGTCACAGTGTGACCAGTTAGAATAAATACGCCGTTCTCTCATGCTGTGCTCACAATCCTTCTCCCGACGGAGGAGATTATGGAATACAAACAAACCTTACACTTTCCTTTTTTCTTTTCTCCCCGGAGCTAGCTTATTCTATAATGCCTTATACTCGAAAGCGGCTCAAACATTGGTACATGGGGGTCTCTGCAGCTTCCGGGTGCATGTAACTTTTTGAATGCTTCTGAATGTTAAGTCCAAAAGCCTTGCGCATACCTTTTCATTTCACTGTAGCCAAAGTTTTTTTGCGTGTCTTTGTGACAGTACGCATGATGGATAAGTCGCAAGTATCTCATACTAGTTCATGTTTAGCGAATATTGTTGTGTAAGTAGTTCAAATGGATTTAAAGAAACTTTGACATTTACCCTGGCTAAATTAGCAACCATAGCATTGATATCATGCAACATTATTGCTTGTTTCACTAAACCTAGAACAATCTTTCTGGCTACCTGTATGTACTCCTGCCATATAACCACGCTGGACTAGCGGATGTAAAGCTCCCATTAATACCAATGTTAACACACCTGACCTAATGACAAGTCTGATGCCCCACCAGGGACGTCGCACACATGAATAAACATTTGCTTTAGCGGGGAAGATCTTAATCTAGCATCACAGGGGTTAAGCGTAGGATTTGCTGAGGTTTAAGTTGGGTTTCTAGCCTCCAACTGCGGGCTCTCTGAATCGACTGAGACACGCATCACATGCGCTGCATGTGCCGGCCACCCGGGCCCGGGAAAGGTAGTGCAAAGGGATAAACTCACAGGGTTAACAGTGATTTGGTGTCATATCTGGGCCTGCTAAAATGTAATACATTACATTTTATCAGTATTTACAGCTAGATAACTAGGTAAAGCATGGTCTGAAGTAGACCATATCTTTGGCATGGGCTTCATGGGCCTTAAGGAGTCTCTTACCAGTTATCTGAGCGATGCCGCTTGGAATCTGCTCTCTTTGTAGAAAGTTTTATATTTTCCAAAGTCTTGTCTTAGTTCTTCCACTTTCTAGCTTCTTTTGTACATTCGCAGTCTGTGTTGTGGTTTTCCAGTCCCTGTCCACCAGGTCCCCTCTGGTAGTGTCTTGTCACTCTTGGGCTTTATTCTCCAGTCCAGTAACTGTGTCCAGCATGCTGCGGTAACTATGGGGGGAGCCCTTGCTGGGTCTGGAGTCATAACCCACATTCCTGTGTTTTAAAAAATCAGGGGGCCGGGTTTGTTCGTTTCCGCATTTGATTGGGCATCAAACCATTGGTGGTATGCCAGTAAGGGGCGGTGTGTTGAAACTTTCCTCCCCACCCCCCATTTTTTTTTTATTGGGCTCTGCACCGTAGGTCAACGTTATCTTCAATTTAACAGTCTCATTACTACTGACTTCATAAAAAGGGTTAATGGAGCAGCCTTGTGGTATTCAAACAGAGCAGTATCTATCTTTACTGATGGATGGAGATTAAAGTTTGTAGATTTATCTGTCCTCGATACAGGAGACCGCGTTCTAGTCTTCTAACTACATCTAGGTGCACGTGAGAAGGGGGACTCGCTGTAGAGCGCTTATCGATTATAGCTTATTCCACATAGAAAAGTTGACTAAATACATGATGGTGGGAACCCAGTCTTTAAATAAGTCGCAGCACTGCTGGGAAGAAAAGGTTACGGCGCAGGTCTTTGGGAGAATCGGTGCATTCACTGCTATATAGCTGTTAAGCCAGAGGTCAATGGGGAGGTTCTTTGGAGGGGTTAGCTAAACCACCTCCTTGCTCCACAAGGTTGGAGATTACATCCCTTACAGGGGAGAGGACAATAATTATTGTACTCTGTGGTGATTTATTCGAACAACATCCCCCATGGTGTCATGGAGGATTATGTTCTGGGTAAGCAGATCTGTCCAGTTCAGGGAAGTGAAGATGGTTGCTGTGTGCACGGGCTGGGGGAGGTATGAAGACAAGGGGGAAAGCGCTCTGTTCATTTCAAGGGGAGCGAGAGCTTGTTTTCCACTGGACTTTGCTCGCCTCTGTCCAGTTAAGCGGATTGGGGAAAACAGAGACCCATTGTTCTTGAGGAGCAAAGCCGTCTTCAGGCCTGCGGTGCTAGATATTAAAGTAATGACCCAAATCCCACCCCCTCAGGGCTTCTGTTCTGTCACCCTGCCCAGCGTTTGGACCTCCCGCTGTCAGTGGCACGTCAGTGCATGCCCAAAGTGAACGGGGAAAGCAGAAGCTACGCAGGTGCTTGTCACATTGGCGACCACTTATTACCTATAGAAACCACTTAACCCCCTCTGCCGGCAGAATCCCATTTTTATTTTTATAAAAAAATGCATTTACGCAAATCTCCTAAACCAAACCGTTAATTGGCTGATTGTTTTCATTATGAGCGGCCGAGCTCCCAAAGCTGCTAGTCTTTTTAGATTAATTTAAATTAGTCACATAACATTATTTTCTTGTCTGGCCTTTGCCTTTTTGTTCCCTCTTTTGCCCCTCTTGCTCCATAGCCATGCACACTAGAGACCCCTCTCCAGTTGGGAAGTTTACGTGTATGCATTTGGAGATGATTTCCAGATTTATGGGTTACTTTGGATGAATCTTGCCTGCGATAGGAGAGATGTGAGCCTGTTTCGGATTAGTTTTAGTGTCCATGTTCCTGGTAAAGCCCAATAAATCTGCCTTACATTTTGAGTTTCCTTTAATCATCAGACGTACCAGGTAAGCTTCTCTTTGTTGCAAGAGTCCCTACTTGGTGACCATTCTAGGAAATGATCCCTTGATTCACCAAGGTCACTGGGGATATGTTGACGGTTGCATTTCACAGTGTAACATTTATTTTAACGGTTCATCTTCCTTTCTGACAATATTTTGATAAATGACAGAAAGCAGTTAATTTACATATGAAAGCAAGTGATAATCTATTTGCATCATTCTGATAACCCCCTGTATGTGGGCTTTATTAGTCCTTATTAATGTAATAAAGTTTTAGATGTTTGTTTTATAGTTTGTAACACTGTTCATCCAGTCCGTTCTTGGAGGTAAGCTAATGCTCCTGGGCTCATCTTCAGGAGTGGCCATTCACGGCATGTTGCATTTTGATGTGGATCTTTAAAACCTTGCTAGGGGTTTACTAAATCTGTGCTTCTAATTAAATTGGTTATGTTCAACTAGGATGACTTTTTATAGGTGCAGGGCAGTTTCCCCTTTATTGTTTCTTTGTAGCCTATAGGAAGTTCTCCAGCTCTTGCAGAGCTCCCATGATGCTCAGGAGACCATGTTCACTCGTTGTGTTATAGGATAGAGAGGGAGTTTTTGTACTTCCAGACATTCTGCTCGATAACCACTAATTGGGGCCCTATCTAAAGGATTATTCCATCTTGGACAATGCCTTCTCTGTTTTGGCGCCATCTTGGATTGGTTTTCATTACTTTTTTATACTAGAGATGGACTGGACCTTGTCTTGTGAATGTAGTCCAATGTTGTGACGGTTTGGATTTCCAATGCAACTATTTCATTTAATATCCTATAAATACCAGAATGTGGGAATCTTTATGTAGGAGAGGAGATTTACACGTGGCATTAAACTTATTTGCTCAAGAAAACTATTAAGCAGCCTTTGCATATATTATAAGTAAGTTTTGCAGCATTGTGTCCTTAAGCAATTCAAAGATAAAAAAAAAAAAAAGTTACCCACCGGCTATTTAAGCGAGGAGGCAAGTGTGTTTTTTGGACCCAGCAGGCTCCTGTACTGTTGGAGGCCTTTTCTGTGAATACCAGCAGGTGGAAGTCCACATCTGCAGGTAAGTTACGGGCTTTTTTCTTCTAGCAGCTTAAGAAAACAATTCTTTTCAATAAACTTTTGGGCGGTAAAAAGTCACCATAACCATTTTCTTAAGAGCTAAAAAAAACAATACCACTTCCATGAAAGAAGATAGGATAGCAACATTATTTTACTTGTGAAATCACTTAGTAGAAGTTCACTCTGTGTAGATCACAGAATCCTTCTACTATAGCATATATAGTCGCTAATCGCTCGGGCTTTTCTCTGTGAAGCCTGTCCAGCAGTGAACAGGTGAACATGTCCACTATAAACATTGTCCAGACAGAGGTCTTGATCCTGTGTTCTGCCCCCCTGCTGGAAAGCGGCCACTTCACACAGCTTCCGACACACACACTTCTGGTAACTTTTTCCATAAACATATTTTTGGCTACAGGTCAAAATGCCCCACTAATGAGGCCTTGGGCAGGATCCAGAGTTTGTGCTCCAGCTCCGACCAGCTGCTGGGGACTGCTAAGACTGCACTAGAAAGGGGGTGCGCGTGATATGAGAGGGAATGGCTGGGAATGGAAGTGATGAGAAATGGGATGGTGTTTATGTGGAAATGGGTGAGTCTTTGGCGTTGGCTCGCTGGCATCAGAAAACCAGTTAAGGGTTATAGAGTTAGTGGTAGATGTCATTTTAGAACAGCATTAGAATTCGGTGTAGAGTGTTCTGCTTTTGACAGATATATTTGTTTTGTTATTATGAGAAGTCTGCAAATTGGAGTTTCACAGGTACCTTCAGCTTAAACCGTGTTAAACCTTTGGCTGCAAGGAGGCTAGCAGAGCATTTTCTTTTGGCTACAGGGTTAAGTGTTGGGTGGAAATATTTTGCTGAAGTTACCTGTGAAGTGTGTTTGTACCATGTTCTTTGTGCATGTAACATCTGGGCCAGTGCTTTTTGACTGACTAGGCAGTTACCTTTTCCTTAGTTCGACCGGCATTTGAAGATGCGAGCGTAGCACCTACTGTGAGAAAGCACGAGTTTGTACGTTCAGAGAGCGTACGCTGGCGCAGCCTCCGGGAGGAGTTAAATGGCGAGGAAGAGGAGGGTGGAGGTGTGTGGCGAACTGCAGCACCCAGAAGGGAAGGAGAGAGATGGCGCTCCAATAGTCCAGGTTAGTATATACAGCCATCTTTGATTAAGGATGTATGCTGCTCGTTCATATGGTGAAGTTAATTGGACACATAGTCTGTTATGTCTGGCTGTAAATACTGTGTAGGATACAGTGCAGGAGCCTCGCATTTGCGGAATATTATATTAGCTTTTCACTTAGAGTATAGACTTTCATGGTGGGACATACAAACAGTTCTTAACATGCCGAACTCATTCCATCGAGACAATGAAAACTTCTCATCAAGCCTCATTCGTGTGGTCACAGGTTAAGGAGTCAGAAATGTGTCTCCTAATTTGCCTGTCTGGCTCTCGAATCCTATGCAAACCTGTCAAACCACCGATGTAGCGTTACATATAGATGAAAGGCTAACATTGGTGAGGGTTGGAGCTGTTCAGCACCAAGTTTTTGAATGAGTTTTGAATGGTGGCCATTTTTTGGATAGTAACCAAGATTGGGTGTGAAGCCCGGCATACGCAGGCATCTGTGTAAGCTTGTTTTGAAATGACTCCCGGAATTTACTGTCACAGAGCGGTTTGAGTTGGTGTAATTGTATGGTTATGTCTAGGTAATGTTTTTTTTGGTAAGGGTCTCTTGGGTCGATAATGAGTTGCTTAGAGGCAATTTTGTTAATCTGGCCATTGAGGGCATTTGAGCCACCCATTGCTGGAATACCATTGTTTAAGTACACCATATGTATTTAAATCTTTTAATTTAGTATCAGGTTATATGTAGTGACATGGCTAGTTGACTGTTATACTAAATAGCCTTTTGCACCCGACCCATTTCTTGTTTAGCGTTATTTCAGTGATGAGTAAAGTATTTGTATTGTCCGTCCGTATCATGTGAAAGAAGTCACATTACTGAGTTATGGTCAGATGAACTGGTCACTGATGGATGCCTCTCAGACCACACTGCCCGGCTATCCTTATCTATAGCCCAAAGCCTCCGGTCTGACACAGATTCGTTGTTCCAGAGACATGGTCTATTTGTTATGCGTTCACGTGGCATGAAAGAGGATACTTGTGTAGATGAAAAATAACTACACGTTTGTATTGAAGAGGTATCTGACCAACTATATGGTATCTGCTGGCCTGGTGGATAAGAATCTATTTAATTGTGTGGTGAAGTATGTGACACTTGGAATGCAGATATAGCCAGGGGTCGAGCACATGGTAGAACATGAGTCAGGTTGGACACTGCATGAAAACAAGGCCCTATTCTCTAAATCAAATGGAAAAAGTTACTACTCCTTCAGCAAGTATTCATTCAGATGGTGGTGGTAATGCCCAGGTTGCAGCGTTTTAAACTTGCCCCTGACAGCTGCAAAACTGGAGAAGGTATGAGATCTTTCAAGCAAGATAGATGTGCTTTATATGTGCATGTATATTGTATGTTTGTGGGGTAATTAGAAATATTTTTTTCTTTTGAATGGGATCTCTGTAATCTTATGGTAATATTTGAAGAACATTATTTGAAGTAGTTGCCTGGCTGGCAAATAATATTGGTTTCCATTGTCCAGTCTTGTTCATGTCAACATTTTTACCATCCTTGTTCAAAATGCTGTGAAATACATGGATTTTATCTTATTTTGTGGTGTAGGCGGCTGGTGAAGTGGTCAGTATACTCATCTAGGCAAAGCTTATCGTGGAGTAAATAAGCATGACCGTTCATGGGTTTTAACCAGAGGGCATGTCATGATTCCTCGTAAAACGGCTGTTTTAATCTGCTCCAAACGTATTTAATGGTTTCTAGGAGTAGGCAGAGCACTAAGGTTGGCAGAGCTTTCTTCTGCTCTGGACCATTGCACACTGGAGTAGCTCCATAGCAACTACCTGGAAACAGGCTTCCAGTTTGCCTACATCTGGTTACAGGGAGTCATTAGCAAAGTGCTAGCTCCTGAAACACCGCATCTAACAGATTCACGGAAAATGTCCCTGTCTTATCAGCTTCTCTCCTGAGGTGAGTGTCAGGCCTCAAAAATCACTAGTGATAATAATGGAATAGGCCTTTTGTGTAATAGATCCCTTTTTGCAAACTTATTGAAATGTGGCCCTTTAAATACTTATGAATTCTGTTCTGATTTGTAGATTATTGAGGATTACCTTTTAAGAATACCAATAATTCTTTGTAGCGTCTTCATTAAAGGAACGCTCTGGCCATCACATACAAGATTTTGTGATATCCACCTGCAAATGTATGATGGGATTCCGCAGAATCCCCTCATATGCATTTTACCCCTACATCAAGATATGTGTACCAACCTACCCCCACACCAGGCAAATGCCTGGAAAGAGCACTCACTGATTCAGTCAAAGCACTTTCCTGCCATTGATTAGCTGTAGCTTCTACCCAAGGTGATTTATTTATTTATTATAACACAAGAATGCAAATTAAAGAACTCTAATTGCTTTAACGGCATTATTCATTACTCTGATACTACAGTATATACACACACACACTGACTATAGCACTATACATGTACACACATACACATTGACACTACAGTACACACACACTCGCATACCCTACTCCCCCTCCCCTCATGCAGACCTGCCACGCAGCGGCACCCTATGCTTTTCCTGCGGGGATGCAGTGAAGAGACCAGCAGGAAAGCATAGGGTGCCGCTGTCACTGCAAAACCCTGAATGTTAGGAAGTTGCTTGTATTCGCCATGGCAACCTGGTGCCCAGGCTTTGCTAAGCCCGGTACTAATGCATTTATCAACTTTAACAAACATTGAATTTTCGTCTCCAATCGTATCCATTTAGCAATATAATTATGAATTAATAACTTAATTTACCAGTAATTGAATGCATTCGTTTATCATCTTATTAAATGGACTCATACTTTTACAAAGTTATCAATTTTTTAAAAAATAATGCCAAATTATTGATCAATTAAAAAAAAATTGTTACATATATTTTGTGACATACCTTTATCTTTAGAATAGGAAATTTTTCTTAATTATGTTATTTATATGTATTATACTGAAGGGGGCTTATGATGGTGGAGCATGTTGAAACTTCAAATTTATTACAAAAACCTGACTCCTCCTTGTTTGGCTGTCACCTAGACCCATTTGGCAACCCCTGGGCTAATGCTATCAGCCCAGATTTGTGTGCGCTTTGACCACAGGGCGAGAAGGCAGCCTGTATGTTTTGGTTTCCCTAATGGGTTAATGGAACCGTCTCCAAAACTATTGCACTGAGTAAATGTATTTTGAAAATCAGATTTATTTGCCACCAGTTATATATTCCTAGTTGCTGATCATGGTATGTTACCTTTAATAATTTTCTGTTTAGTAAAGATCTGTGGTGGTGGCAATTGTAGAAGTTATTTTATTTTAGCTGTGGATTATATCCATTGCTCTAAACACAGCAGAAGAATTCTAATTATGCATAAGCACTTTGCTGAGATTAATACCTGCTTTTTGTATTCAGCGTTGCGTATAATGGCGTTCAATATTTAACTCTGACTTTGCCAACGTAGAGCAATTTCCAAAACAATTTATATGTACAAATCTTTTTATTTTTTTTTGCTGACTTTTTTGACCACCAATGGGTCCACACACCTAATTTAGTATGTATTGTTGCAATCAAAATTATTCAACCCCCATTGCAAATGAGGTTTATTGTTGGCATTTATAGACTTGTTTGCAATGAAGAAATCAAACCAAAACAATTGAAACAGCTCAACACAATGAATGCTTCAAGTGATTTGCCCAAATTTAACTAAAAATGCAACTTATGGCTTCTCCAGTCTCCAAATGATTCAACCCCTTAAATAAAATAGACCTGCAGCAAGCCTTGGTAGCAAGAGACACTGAGGTTTCAGTGAGATCAGTAAGGCACATACTAGAAGGTTTCCATTCAAGTACTTCAAGGCATACACCGCTAACAGAAATTTTGGTGTTTTGTTCTGTGGAGCGATGAAACAAAACCGGAAGCTTGGGCGTCATTGGACCTTGCACCTTACACTGATTCCAAGCGTACCTCAAATTCCACCAAGACTTGGTTGCAGAAGAAGTCCTGGAAAATTCTACAGTGACCATCAGTCACCTGACTTGAACCCCATAGAAAATCTCTGGAGGGATTTGAGGAAGATGGTTGCAGTATGCAATGAGTCCATTGCTCATGAGGAACGAGCTAAGATGCATCAGGAACGCTGACAGAAGATGGTGTCATTTGCAGAAGGTCAGAAGCAAAAGGGTGATCTACTAAGCACTAAAGATGTTTGCCATGAAGGAGTTGAATCATTTTGAGACTGGAGAAGTCATAAGTTGCATTTTCAGTTGAATTCGAAGCATTTGTTGAGCTTTTTCAATTTATTTTGTTTGTTCATTGCAAACAGCTAAAAGTCTGTAAATTGACAATAAACCTGATATGCAATGGGGGTTGAATAATTTTTATTGCAACTGTATAATTTTATACAGCTGATGGTGAGAGTCACTGCTTTAGGGACCATCATGGCAGCAAATTGAGTGTCAGGATGTCAGATCATCTGGACTTTTACAAATGATGTATAATGTCAATGTATTGTTAATGCGAGTGTCAGGGTACTTCTGTAATGGTAGGTTTAGCAAAAGATGACTGAAAATAGAGCAGAACATTTTTCAACTATCTTGTTTTCTTGTTATCCAAATGACCAAGAAAGCAAAATAGTATCTTTAGACCAACGATCAAGTCAGAGATTGTCCCTTGTGATTGACGTTATGGCAGTTGCTGATATGGACTTGGAAATCAGATAGTCTGATCATGTTGATGCCGTCAGTTTCTTATCATTAACTGGTGCCATTTATGTATCCTTTAAGTATGTTAGATAATTTGTTTTTACCGAAAAGGATTGGTGTTACAGTGGCACTGCTATGAAAACGTATGTGTTATCAGATTGTGGTCTGTAGCGGGTCTCTGTATCCTGGCTGGATAATACCCTCTTAAGTCTGCTTCCCCCTTGCCGACCACTGAGCCTCTCGCTGGTTCCTGGTTGGTACCAGAATATCGGGCGTTGAAGTTGATATAGTTACCCCCACGAACGTTAGTCGAGACTGAATGCTTGAGGGTCAACCAGGAACAAATAAACAAAGGTCTTAAAGGACAAGGTTTTCACACCAGAACATCCATTTGGTGATAAAACAGTCTCTTACAGGAACTGATTGTTCTCTCACACCAGGGAGAGATTATCTCAGGAACCTAATGATAGTAATTACCTACTATAGCAGATGCCAGGAGACCTGTACAATAAACCATTTCTCATAAATTTAACCAAGTGCGTCCAACGGTCTGGATAAACCCACTTTTTAAAACAAGTGTACCCCAACTTTATATCCAAGCTCCACAATATGGCACTTTGTTCTGGGGGAAGAAGTAGTTCCAACTGGTCTGGACCTCCGTAAGTGGGATGCAAACTCCAAAACTTCCTCCATCATATTGGCTGCCGCTGGGGAGTGATGCCTCTTGAATCCCCTCCCTGGTACTCCTGCTGCCGCATGGGAGATGGGCTGGCTACACCATCTCCCAGACACTTACTCAGCCTCTGGGGAGTGAGGATGTCCCCTCATTGTAGCCCTGTTAGCCACTGGGAAGAACATCTGTCTCAATGCCACTGAAGGGTATACAGGAAGGTTGAAGAGCGTGCGGGAGGGGCGGCTTCTGGGCAGAGACCAGCAGTGCTATGGCCTGCTGCCAGCTCTTCTGCTCGTGTTGCGGTTGTAACTTCGGTGACCGATATTTAAGAGTCCTGTGCCACCAGTAGTTGTTGTAGAGACTCTGCCCTGCTGCCTGTTCTTACGCTGGGTTCCTTTTCCTCGCTGACGGAGGGACATCATGCTGGATCTCCTGCATGGTGGGGACAGAGGCCAAGGGCTCTGATGCCAGCTCTTCTGATGGGGTTGCATCATATTGTATGTCTGTGGGTTTCCAGGGTATGCTGCTGAACACATTCTAGCAGCCTTTGGTATGCTCTCTCCAGCTACCACTCCTAGGTAGCCATACTGACCAAATCCGGTTCCAGCTCCAGCTCTGGCACTCCAAGATCCAGCTGGGTTTCTGTGGCGTCCCAAATTTCCCAGAACTGCAATTTGTAGTCCTTTCCAAAATTGCGGTCTTTCACAATAATCTCAGGCCATCAAAACCATCCCCTGCAGTCTCCTTCTGGACCCTGTGCTTGCTGCCACCGCAGCCCCCAGTATTGGTCCTCCAGGTACACCTCCATATGAACTAGCAGCTCTAGGTTTAATATCCATTTGGCCTGGGGCTGCTTGCCCGTGATTCTCAGACTCAGAGTGGCTAATGTTTGATATCTGTCTGTTTTCCGTCCTGAGCCACGCATCGGCTGAAGCCGATATGCCCCGATCTTCTTAAGCCAAAATGTGTGGAGCCCTCCTGCACTTGCCACTGCATGGGTGCTGGCCCAAGCACCATCCTTGAGCTCTCATCTGGCCACTATTGACAGGTTCCCACTTGCCCCTGTCAAGGTTGCAGTGGTGGTTTGGAAATGCCCCGTGAGGAAGAAGCAGATCCCACGGCTACCACCTATTGTAGCAGGTGGCTGGATATACCTACTAAAGGCAGCTTCCCTGGCCAACCACTGAACCTCTCGCTCCCTCCGGGGGAGGCGTGCTTGAGATCGTCTTAATACCGTTCCTTGTCAATATCTTAGTATTTGATAATCATCTTCTGATGGATGAATCTGTAATATGACTGATTATTTTATCTTCTTGCGATAAGTGTGCTTGGCCAATTGCCATTATGTAATATTTAGTTCACCCACACAAGATATTTATTTTCTGGACAAGTTTTTGAGTCTATTTTCATACATATAACTCAATAATTAGATTTATTGTAGCAGACAGCCACTTTAAGAGACCATCTTACTGTTTTATAATTCCAAGGGCACGCTATCACGTCCTAGTAGTCATTGCAGAGTCGTTTGTTTTGGTACCTGGATTAAGTAGTAATGTTTAATATATGTATGTGAACCTATGTGTTACTGTTCTGTGACCTTTATGAGTGTACTTGGAATGTTTTATTCTTGCGGTCTAACTTTGTGGGGACCCCATAAGAAATTGTAAGCAGTTTAGTTGGTACACATTCTTCTTGATAGGCATGTGTGCCTAGCCCAGTACAAAGCAACGAACAAGCTTTCACACGTGTTTTTATCCAAACATTTGCTAGTAGTTTAGTAGTTTTGACTTTTACATGTAGATTATAAAATATTAACCTTCCCCAATGACCCTTATACAGATATAGATATCATTGAAACCCCTGTTTCTAGTTGTGTTCATGTGTATCTGAACATGGCAAGGTAGGCATCAGCTGTATTGTTAAAATCTTGCCTCCAGTTTTTGTATTTTTTAGGTTAAACTATTAGCTTTTCAGCTCTTTGGATTGCAGATATAGGTTAGTTATAGTCACTAGTGATACAGAGTGAATGTATGATTCATGTCCACCTTCAGTCTCCAAAGGCGTATTTGGTTTAAGGGGAATTCTGAAGACTTCTCAGTAATAATACAGTGTTAATTTAAAGAACACATGCTAAGTAACGCAATCCTAAAACTCTGGAACTTTTTTTTCTCTGCTAGGCTGTATAGAAACACTTCTGTATGCCCTGGAGCACTGGGTACCAGACACCATTTGCTTTCTGTGCCAAAAAAATGTTAATCACTTAATTTAAGATTGCAATTTGTATAGCTTATGTAGTATAATTACTAAGCGTATTAAGTTGGTGAATGTGTTGGTTCTTGAGATTTCTGTGAATCGTATCCAATAACGTTGTCTTTCTATAAAGATGGGGCGCGAGGCAGTGCTTGGCGGGAACATCCAGACCGCCGTAAGCGGTTTGACTATGACTTCAGAGAACGAGATGACGAGCGTGGTTTCCGAAGACCACACAGTGGCTCGGGGAGTGCAGAAGATGAAAGAGACGCTTTGCCTGAGTGGTGCTTAGAAGATGCTGAAGATGAAACTGGCACCTTTGACTCTTCAGGGGCATTTCTGTCTTCCAAGGTACATGCTTTGGTCACTATACTGATCATACGGTTCTGTGTGCGAATGTTCTTCTTTCTCTGTTTGCACATTTGCATGTCGTATTCTGTAGCATTCTATTACCTTAGATTGTTTTTTTTTTACTACCCACTAGATGGGTGTGATGCTCTTCCTTTTCAATGTACATATAAGTGTTTGTTCCTAGAAGGTTCAGAAAGAGTCTATACCTGAGGAACAAGAGCTGGACTTCCGACCAGCAACAGAAGGCCATGAGCACTCTGACTCTGATAGTAGCCATACGGAGGAAGTCAAGGACACAAATCAAACCCAGTCAGGAGAGCATGCAAAAGAAGCTGGCAGAAATGGTGAGAAACATAATGCAGCTATTGTTTCATAGTTGAAAAGAAATGAATGTCTGAGGTCTTCCATCCTCCATATAAATTGTGTACTTGTAGTTGTGCAGGCTGCTTCGGAGCGACAGCACAGGACTCCCTCCCCAGCAAAATGGACAGAGCCTTGTTCACAACCTCCTCTGAAGAACGCCAGCTCTCCTCTTTCCAACCACACTGAGCAGGAAGTGAAACCACTGACATCTCCCGCACCTCCCACCCCACCAAATCATAAAGAAGGTAAAATGTTCCCACATGCCACCTTACAGCTAGTGTCAACATAAAATATTGTTGTTGCTTCGTAATTCAAGAAATTATAAAAACGAAGTATTAGAGTAACTTGTGTTTCTCACAGTTAGCATTGTAACTTGATATATGAATCCTGCCTTAAGTGCATGTCATAAATACATACATCGGAGCTTGGCAACAGCAGAGACATAAGATTTTTTTGGTCCTTCAGACTAAAGTGTGCTTCTCTCCACAGAGGGTCATAGGGGATCCATTGAAAAAAATGCTCCATGCATACCTCACTCCACATCTGCTATATTCAGCCAAAGCACTGCTGTTCGACAAGTCCATGACCCTCATTCCAGTCCTCCCATCCATCCTGCCCCTGTCATTCCATTAGACACCACTACAGCAACCATCCCTCCGTCTGTTTCTGGAGCTCCTGGTATGGGGTCTGTACCTCACGAACCTGATGAAGAGGATGGTCTTGAACACTTAGAGCAGGTAACAAACACAATTATAGTTAAGGATAGGAGCATTTTTTCTTTTAGGAGGGAGGAGGATGACATAAGTTTTAAAATTGTTTTTAAGGAATTGATCATCTAGTAAGGTTTTGAAGTACAGTAGAGGGGTCTAGGTTTTATGAATAGCCCTGGGTTTTCACAAGTTTTTTACAGTAATTTATAAACAAAGGTGGTCTCTGTGCAGAAGGTACAATGGCCTTCAGATATGTACTTCAAGCTAGGGTTCAACCTCTGCACAATCTATTGGGGGATTTACAAATGATGCCCTAGAAAGTGAAATATCGGATGTTAGGCATGATGAGGCAAATATCAGTATAAGCAGCTGTGAAAATATACTATGACAACAGCAGGCACAGCAGCTGGTGGCGTACCTGCAGGACGGGACGCTAGATGACGACAGACTATCAGGCAAAGTACCTGACCACAGAATAAAAGGGCCCTCTCCTGACAATCAGCAGAAGTGGTACTATAAAGATCCTCAGGGGGAGATCCAAGGTGAGTAAAGCACATTTTCGGATCTGCTTAATAAACATTGTTGTGATGTATTCTGGAAAATCCCGTATGAACCTGACAGTCTCTCTGTTGTATAGGTCCTTTTAGTAATCGAGAAATGGCAGAGTGGTTCCAAGCTGGGTACTTCCCCATGACCTTGTTACTGAGAAGAGCCTGTGATGAGGCCTTTCAGCCACTTGGCGAAATAATTAAATTGTGGGGACGAATTCCTTTTGTCCCACCTCAAACACCCAGACTGGTAAATTACTTTTGTGTTTGGGCTCAGGATGAAATATACATTTTTTTCCTCCCATCATTTTTAATTAATTTTGTCTTATTGTTGCAGGGTGAAATGGTTCTTGAGCATTTGGGTCACCAAGACATGAGAGCTCTGTACCAGTTACAGCATCTGCACTACCGGCAGTTCCTTATCCAGTGAGTATAAAGTGTGTTGTGTGATTGTGAGTATATAACACTGCAACATCCCCAATTGATTTTTGTGACAAGTGCTTGCCTAAGGCTGTACTCTATCATGTCGAGTAGCATTAATCCGAAATTTGGAACCCTGTGTCCTCGTTTTTGACTTTTAGGCAGCAATACGCTCAGGTCCTGGCACAGCAGCAGAAGGCAGCTCTGTCCTCACAGCAGCAGCAACAGCTAGCCCTTCTCTCTCAACAATTCCAGTCCCTAAAGATGAGGTACGTAACTTGGATCAATCTGTTTAGCAGCCTTAATAAGTCCACGTGTGAAACTAATGATCAGTAATACTTTATGCTCTATATATTGAATGCTCCTATAAATCCACAAATAGGTACAACTTCTAACACTTTAACCGTGAAACTAATATTCCCAGCTAAAATAGTTTAGTACAGTGAATATTTCCTTGAGAATGACAAATGGTATTTAAGTCCTTTTTTAATTTAACATATTTCCTATGTATACCACCACCATTTCTAGGCCTTGTCTAAAAAATTCAGGCACAGTAAATAGATGGTCTCCCCACCTCCGGCCGAACTTATGGCCTTCAGCATTTAATTGCAGTGCAGGCAGATCAGACTTTATTATTATGGGTCACCAATACATTGATTAGAAGCTCAATGTGCTGGGGATAAAGCTTAGGGACCAGACATAAGGACCTGTGATCTGCATCTCAAAGAGATTTTAAGCTAAATACATATAGAATTAGTGACTGATTTTGGTAGTGTAAAATAAATATTTTGTGATTCTACTTGGAAAGAGTTTCTCACTTCGTGTTCTGCTCTTAAACAATTTCTACTCTAGGGCCCAATGGCTTGGGTAACATTCTCCAGTTAAATTGCACCATGTATTTAAAATTTAAAAACACATTTTAATGAAATCTGTCAGTTTCATAATTTTGACTTGAACACAGAAAGACATTAATAGGGATTAGCATCTGGGCAACAGCCTATCAACAGAACTCATACCTCCCGTGCAGTCTTTTACCTATAACTGCTGACACAGCGCCCTCTTTCTGACAATGTGGAATCTAATCGTTACATGGCATTCATTTATAGAGCACTAGCAGATCTGTAGCGCTATTACAATTTGGGGATCTGTGAAAATTAATAATAACGTCAAACTTGACAATGATGCACATTGCCATCCTAGAAGGAGAAGCTTTCTTAAATCAGACATTTTTGAAGATTCGTCTAAGATTTTCATGGCTTTAGTTTAAGGTATCTCTTTTGAGAAAAATAAAATCCACCTTAGCTGCAAGTGACTTGCGTGACTTACAGTATTTGATTATGTGAGTACAGGTTTTAGTTGAATCACTTATGCCATAAAACATGGACTTGTTAATTAGTTGTGTCGGTTTGTCTTTCTAGACACATGTCTGTGCCAGATAACACTTCATTGTGGGAACTCCAGTCTGCTGCCTCACCTCCCACAGGTAAGTGGTCCTTCTACGTTTCTGTGGTTAAGGGAGCACTACACTGTTGTATACGATAAAGTACTTGTCCCATGTTTTAGTATTCAGGTATTCTGTAGGATATATCGATGAGGAGTGTTGAGAAATCCCTACATTGCTTGTGTTGGGGTTATCTCAGCCCCTCTTGCAGGAGGCATTCACTGGGGGTTTGCCCTTCATAGTGTTATCAGGGAGATGTTCAATTCTCCTGCAAACTCTCTCTTTAGGGGAGAGACCCCTGTGTGACATGGTGGAAGGAAATTGTGTCTCTTTTGTAATACACCCTAAAATAAGGTTGTTCGAGCAGCGCTCTCATCACCAGTTTCTGTAGGGCAAGTAATTGTTACATACTACTTATGTTCTGTGTACCCATTGTACAGTGCTATGGAATATGATGGCCCTGTATAAAACAATAAAAATAGCTAGTTCTGCTCTGTGATGTGTAAAATCCCTAAAATGCAGATGCCGGTGTGTGATGTAAAACTGTCTTTGTTTGCAGTGTGGGAGGGCAGCAGCGTGTGGGACCTGCCAGTGGAGCCGGTATCTCAGGGAGCAGCACGAGAGCAGCTGGAACAGTTGGAGAAGGTGAAAGCTGCCAAGGTCAGCTATCTGGATTCGTGTGGCAAAATGCTTGGTGTTACTATGGAAGACACAAGTATCTTGAAATCTAGGGTATAAGACACACAATTTACAATTTAGTGAACCGAGTCTGATGCTTAATATAAAAGTATTTTTGTGTAGCATTAACACATATGGGTATACACAGCGATTGCTCAGTCAGTTTTACATGTATCCATGCTTATTCTTTTGACTGTACCTAGCCTGTATTCGGATGTTTACTGTCATAATGTCCTGGTTTACATTGATGATAGGAGCGTGTGTAGATGTGGGATGTCTTATTTAGCACTGGGCAAAAAAAACAAAATGTGTAGTTTTAAGTGTCTCTGAGCTGGTTGTCATGTCCTATATAAGAAGAGGTTTGTTAGTTTGCCTAATTAATAGGTCAAGATCCAATCTAAGGAGACACTGGACAGCCTTGTCACGTGCCTCTCACTAATGGGAGGTTGTTTGTATGGGAACCAAAAGCAGTGGGATTATAGTACAATGTTCAAAAGAATTTTAAGAAGATTGACTCAACATGCTGAAGTATACAACTCAAATGTGACCAAGACATCAAACACTTTGTATCCATGTTTATCTTCATTCTATGTTACTTATGTCAGTAGCTGTTGAATCAATGTACCAATCAAAGGGCACAAACAGTCCAGCCTAATGTATTTGAGAATAACGGAGGAAGACCCTTCTAAACGTATATGTAAATCTTAAAGGTGTAAAAGATCTATAAATTGAGATAAGAATTGCATGCAGGAAGTACATGTCCGTGCCCAGCGTCTTTTCTTTAATGCATAGATTATGAGCAAAGTGGGAAAAGAAGCTGTTTTGGGTGCCCTAAACTACAGCAGCCAGGTCATCTTTCAAGATATTTCAATGGAATATGAGCAGTGCTAGTTTAGATCACTGTTTCAGTAGAGTGCCAAGAACTGGGCTCCTATGGGGCACTTTCCCCTGGCAGGGCATCGGCTTATTGCACAAGGTACCCTAACCATAGGTTTAAAAGTATGCATCATAGTGGTTTTAATAGACACATGAAGTTCTGTAAGATGACATAGCTTGTTAGTGCGCATACTCTGCAGACTGGCATGGTGCTCGTAGTTAGAACATCGGTAAAATGTGTTGTTGTCTTCATCTGCAGTTGGAGCAGGAAAGAAGAGAAGCAGAGCTGAGGGCCAAACAAGAGGAGGAAGAGCACCGCCGGCGTCTTGAGGAGGAGAAAAGAAAAAGACAAGAGGAGGAGGAGCTGGCACGTCGCAAACAGGTGCGGATCCTTTGTTTCTGCGTAGATTTCAAAGTGAAAGCGGCCATAAGTTCCCGGCACCGCAGACACTAGCTTCACGCTAACTTTTACAGGAGGAAGCGCTGCGGAGGCAGAGAGAGCAGGAACTGATCCTAAGGAGACAAATGGAAGAAGAAGAGCGGCAGCGAGAAGAGGAAAGGCGCCTGCTGGAAGAGAGGAGGCGGCTGGAAGAGGAAAGGAGGCGGCAAGATGAAGAAAAGAGGAGGCAGGAAGAGGAAAGGAGAAGACGTGAGGAGGAGAGAAAGCAGTTAGAAGAGGAAAAGCGAAGAAGGGAAGAGGAAAAGAAAAAAGAGGAGGAGAGGAGGCAAAGGGAAGAGATGCAGAGAAAGCAGGTGAGAGCCTTCTTATTCATACCACTTAACAATTTTCTAGTAGCTATGTCTTTTCCCTTGATTATATTTGTTTTCCATTTCCTATTCCACAAAAGAATTTATCAAAGTATTTCGTCTTATACTTTTAATGATGCATTAGAAAGCGCCCACCTCGTGGAGTTTCCTCTGCAAAGTAACCGAGAATTCATTGTTAGAGCTGCTGTTCAGCAAATTTGTTTTTTAACCTTGAGATCAAGAGATAAAATGAAAGCTCTGCTAAGCATAATAGAGTGCAATTAATGAGCGGTCTATGGAAAAGCACCTCTAATGCAGTAAGTATCTAATTGAAGTACGCATCACGGAGTTCCTTCAGGAGCAGTTGGGTGAAGGTGGGCCATTCTATAATCCAATGTGATGTCATGGATTTTAAATGTTATTTCTCCTCATTGTTTATTGAAAACACCTAGTAGGTTTGTAGTAGTTTTCCTGTACTCTGTACATGGTGCTTTTGTTATTTATATGTGTAAATCCTACTTTGATTCTTGTGGCCTCCTCATTGCCTTTTTCTTTATTTCTATAGCCACAGCATACAAGCTAACCTTGGGGGATATATTGTCTATATTTATTTCATAGTGTTATTTCATAGTGAAATGTGTTTATTTTTCAAGTGCTGTCAATGATGGCCCAGTTTGTAGGATGTCTAGTTGTAACTCTGAGATCTGCTCGTAATCATTTCTTTAAGTTCTAAATTGTACCAAAAATGTTTGGATCGTTTCCAGGTCATTGGTTTTGTGCTTCCATTTCTTTGTGTGTATCTGCACTGTATGTACAATGCTGCTCACTTGTTTGTGTTTCTTTTAAACGTTTTAATTTATATTTCAGGAGGAAGCAGCTAGGTGGGCACGAGAAGAGGAGGAGGCAGCAAAGAGGTTGTTGGAAGAGACACAACTGAAGCAAGAGGAGGAGGAACGCAAAAAACGAGAAGAAGCTCAAAGGCAAAAGGAGCTGCAAAGACAGCGGCAGCAACAACAGGAGGCTCTCAGGCGCTTACAACAGCAGCAGCAGCAACAGCAGCTGGCACAAATGAAGGTACTGCCACCAACTTCCATCTCCTCCACCACTGCGTGGCTTTGGATCAGAATCCGGTTCAATTTGATAATGCCCGGGTCACAAGTGTGTCTTTTTACACTTCAGAGCAAATTTCAGAGGGAAATGAATGTGCTATGTGGGTAACCCTAACCTACTTATAGGTTCATCTAAAACGGGGGACGCAGTTTGCAGCCATTCTACAAAATCTTCTTCCTTCTTCCACGATCCTAAACTTGCTACTGATTGGCTGTTTAAGCTGTCAATGAGCGCAGTACGGTACTTCCAAGGAAATCAGTGGGAGTATTCCTGTCACCAATTAACAGCGATCACATTGAAATCTGTAGGAAGACTTTACATACAGAGCCAGCGCTGGCAATGAGTACATCATATGCAGGGAGAGACGCATTCAGGCCGAGGGTATCTCTTGTTGGGAATTTAGCTGGTGGTGGGGAAAGGCAAATGCTGAATCCCCTTGTGCAATTGCAGAATGGCCCACATTAAAATTTAAAGTGCATACGATGGCCAGTGTGTCCTTTTAACAACTGGCATTCTGACTTATATTGTGATTTTATATTTTTCAGCTGCCGTCATCTTCCACGTGGGGGCAGCAGGTCATCCCAGGAAACAGTGCCCAGTCCGCACTGTCACTGGCAGAGATACAGAAGCTGGAGGAGGAACGAGAACGACAGCAACGGGAAGAAGTGCGTATAGAGAGATCGCCTGTCATGCAAACTAGCATCTGCTTGTTCATGTGAATAAGTTCTCTGTCCAGACAAAATACGATGGATATATTGGACTCATGTAGAATGTACAGTTTTCATAGTGATCACCTGTCCTGACAATGGGCTTATGTCCTGGCTGTCAGTTATGGCATTTGCCAAAAGCTCTGCATGTTTTGTGCCCAAAGAGGGTGCATGGTTGTTCCATGCGTGTAATGCCCTTTCAAGTCCCAGGGGCGTTCATTTATAGCCTCACTAGGTCATGAAACATAAAATGACATCCTTGTCTGCCCCAGGAAAAGGCACTCTGTAAACATGATAATCGAGTGTGTGTGTGGAATGTTTTGCAAGCTAATACTCTGATACACTTATTAATAAAGCTGTTCTTTTAATAAACTTAATTGTAATGCAGCAGCGCCGTCAGCAACAGGAGATGAAGGCTATCCAGCAACAGCAGCAGCAGCAGCTGCAGCAGCAAAAATCACCTGGGTGGGCAAACGTGAGCAAGTCTGTCGCCGGCACCAAATCTCTACTGGAAATACAGCAGGAGGAGGCAAGGCAGATGCAGAAGATCCAGCAGCAGGCTGGCCGTGGCCGACCAGCAAATATCAGCGTGCCACCTGCGACCGTTGTTTCTGTGAGTACTACATTTTCTAATGTTGACCACTGCCATCCAGTGTTGGATAATTGTTATTTTTTTGTTTATATGCTCTGAACCCCAACTTTTAGCTTCTCATCTTGTTTCCTTATGATCATAGATTGCTTTGGCGTAGGTACAGACGTAAATAATGCCTGGTGGTTAAGTGAAGTCAATGGTCTCCCGGTTTATAGGATGCATAGCAGTTGTGTTGAAAATGCACGTGGTGGAAACACTATTTTTTTTACTGTAACTAAGCCCAGTTTATTGTAAAGCTTAATCTCCTTAGAAAGTTGTCCTGTCCTTTAAAGTCTCCATATTTATTTAACCATCGGCAGACTGTGTTAGTTTTTATTCGCATTTCCTCATGTGTGTGTGTGAAGTTTTCCAGCATGCATTGCTTCATTTCAAGTGAGTAAGGCCTACCCAGTGTGTGTAGCCCTTGAATATTCTTTTTCGGTGAAATTATGTTTCTTAATCTTTTGTAATTTTGTTTTTGTAGCCACCCCAGCACAACAGCAGCAGTAGCAACAGTTCTGGAGGCTCAGTTTGGGGAACTCTGAACAACAATATTAGCGCCCAATGGTCGCCTGACAGCATCAACAGTATTTGGAGCAGCAGCACGGATAACAAGAGTTCCGGTGTAGGGTTCTGGGATGATGCTGTAAAGGAAGTAACCCCCAAGAAGCCAGCCCGCAAGAACAATGCCAGGTGAAGACCCCTGTTTTCAACAAGTTCTTCTAATCATAAGGTTTTGGACTTCAGATGACCTGCAACAGCAGTCGTGTTACGTATAGTGCATGCTCTACATGTCCTTCCGTATCGGGACACACGTTGTGTTGGTAGAATGTTCTTATTACAACACATCTGCAAACCTTTCCTTCAGACGCCTCCCTGCTTCCATCTACATTACTGGCCATGTTCTAATTGAAGTTGACATTGGTTGGTCCAAACCTCTTCTCTCCTAAACGGCTTATGCCAAAGTAGATTGTAGCAAGCTCTGGATTTCTGAAAATCATTTAAAGGGACAATATAGAAAGAACGCACAGTTTGTTACGGTTGGCTTACACTTTAGTGAAAAAGTCCCTTGTTGCAGTTATGGTGCAGGATTACAGAACATTTTTAAAAAACTGCATCGCATTACTTTGGTTCGTTAGTTTGCTTAATTTCGAGTGCACATCTGCTATCTGTACTAACCAAACATACAACAAATTATATAATCGCTTTTAAAGTTGAATAAGCTTTTGGAACTTCTGGTCACATATTGTTTCTAGCCCAATAAGTTAACAACTTCAAGATATCATTTATATTGTAATTCCATGTTTTAGCATCCCCTCACATCGCCGTTTCAAACTTTCTCTCCTCAGTAAGTCAGCGGGCACAAGCAGCCGGCAGAATAAGAAGGTTGAACAGGAGGAAAAGCTACTAAGACTCTTCCAAGGAGCCCCTAAGACTCAGGACAGCTTTACTCAGTGGTGTGAACAGACACTGCATGCACTTAATACCGCGCACAGCCTGGATGGTGAGACAGCCGGTCCTCTGATACTCTAACCCTGTAACTCTACATCTATGGCCTGTCTAAATTCACTCTTTTTCACGTAGATCTGCCTATTTTCTTCCATATCCTACTTTTCAAACACTGCTATACATTAAGCTATGGCTTTTAGGCACTTATATACTTTGCAGGTATTTATACCTTTACCGTACATCAAGAAAGAACAGGAAGTCCATGTAATCTGTAAATAACGCAATTACCAACTCGCTGCCCTCAGGAATGGGCAGGTAATAGACAATCATGAGTTGTAGGGTTGGCAGGGGAATATTACCTAAACAATGAACATGTCCCTGAACGGGAGCAGCAGGACATGGAAATGCTCTAGTTGCAAATCTATTTTCAGGAGAGAGAAAATAGCTGGTGATTTGAAAAGAACTTTGTAAAAAAATAAAAATTATCTATATATTTCTATTATATATATATATATCTATATATATCTATATATAATATATATAGATATATATAATGCTTTGAAACGGTTTAAAGCATTTGGTGGTCCTTTAAACCATGTGTTGCGCAAATGTGAGTAAGGTGATGACATACAGGGATGTTGCATATTATTGGGAGACCCCTAGATGGCGCCAGATTAAAACCGCTAGTAATATTGTTCCGTTCTCAACATATTAGAGCAGCATTTTTATTTTTAATTTGCAGTAGCAAACTTTGCTGCTATGACGGTCTTTTCCTAATTGTTTTTTTATTTAGTCTTATTTTCACTCACCATGGAGTCATTTCATTTACAGCCGTGTCTGCTCCTTTTTGCCCTGGCTAAAAATTTTAGTGACTCTCATTCTTGTCTTTATTCCCAGTGCCCACGTTTGTGTCCTTCTTGAGGGAGGTGGAATCTTCTTATGAAGTACATGATTATGTCCGTGCGTACTTGGGAGACACAGCAGAGGCAAAGGATTTCTCCAAGCAGTTCCTGGAGCGCCGGACCAAGCAGAAGACTCCTCAGCAACGGCAGCAACAGGTATAGTACAGAGACTGGGATCTGGGTGCTGAGAGATCCACAGTATATGTGGTGAGAGAGACCATACAATAAGAGAAACCATTGATGTTTTACATGGCTCAGGATTCCGCATGGGGGACCTTCCAGACAAGTCAAAATAATGTACAGCAGACTTCGATGGAAACTGCACAGAGCGCTGGGCGCAAGAAAAAGAAACAGAAGATGGTTAGAGCAGATCCAAGTCTACTAGGTAAGATACTATTCTGTTCCATTTTATCGAGTACTATTGCATGTTATGTACTCTTTCCACGAACCCTCAAACTGGTAATAGACCTTGTGTTAACTTGGAGGCAAAGGAGTAGGTTAAATGGCAATAATATCTACACTGACAACAGAGAAAAAAAGTGCGAGTGAAGCATGGACTAAGCATGCGGAGGAGTACACTGGATAGGCAGGTTATTTAATGGGTGCAATCTCATTGTGAAATACTCTGTACCTTTTCACCCCATCTTGTCCTTGTTTGTATCCCTACATGATCTCATCTGTTTCTCATTCTGCTCTAGGATTTTCCGTGAACGCTTCTTCAGAGAGACTGAACATGGGCGAGATTGAGACTTTGGAGGATTACTGATCATCGTGGAGGGGTAGGGGGAACCACCCCCCCCCCCTCCCCTACCTCGGCTTCTTTGGGAGGGGAGAGCCGAACATGTAATTCCACCTACCCCGAACACACAACCCCAGTGTCCTGCTGGGGTATTCCCAGGGCACATCCCTGAGAGATGCATGAGCAGGACAATTGGATAGCTTCCTTCTCACTCCACTTACCCCTTCATGCGCAGGCTTCCGGCCGGGGTCAGTGGAGAGAGCATTCCAGGGGGCTCACAGTGATTTAAGGGGGAAATTTACCCTCCTCCATCACAGCACAGCACGGTCTCGTTTCAGAGGCTTGCATGTTCTGTCACTTTACCACCGTTATTAGGTGGAGAGAGGAGGCTTTTGGTGGGACTTTGCACCTCCCCTCATTGCCTCGTTGGGGTTCAGCTCTGTGGATTCATCAGACGGACTGCCTTAATTATGTTTGGAGCGTTTAAAAGTGTGTCGAGTGCGTTGACTTTGGGACTACCGGTGAGGTGAATCTATATAAGTAAAGGGTGATAAGACATCACACCCTCTTACTAATCTACCCTCCGGTAGAAGTCCTGTCTTCTCTCTCCATCCCTCCCACACCTTTTAAAAGGTTTGCATTTCTTTAGTAACTGCTTGAAAGCCACAGCAGGTGGGTCCAGGCTGAGTTAGAAACGTGCTGCAGCCATATATATATAATATATATATTTAAATCTATCTGTCGTTTGGACGGATGGGATAAAACGACTCGCCCGGTGCAGAGGCGCAGTGACGGTGCGGGAGGGAGGGAGCACACTAATGTTTACACAGCTACTGGACCATGTTAACGTTTGCCCCAGTATGCAGTGATGTTTGAGAGGGGGGAGGGGCCAGGCCTGACCTTAATAAAGCGCTGGTTGTATTATATCACATACCTGATCTGGATGCCTTATTGCTTGCTGAACATCAGAGTGGTGCAGACAATATTCACGAGTCTATGTATGTCTTCCACGTCTTGCGAGAAATACCAGTGTGTAGGGACGGGGGCCAGTGGCGTAACTACCGGGGTCGCGACTGCGACCGGGCCCTGGAGTTCTGCCAGTCAGGAGGGCCCAAGGGGTGCCGAGCGGTTGCTGAAAACGACCGCTCGGCAACTCTTGGGCCCCCCTGACTGACAGAAATCCAGGACTCCTCTGCTCCCCGCCGCTGCTGCTGCCGCCGCCTGCCTCAGCGCTGCCCAGAGTGCAGTGTTGGGAGCGTGAGGCATTTGTCTTGGGTGCTGGCGCTTTACGCTGAGCGCTGGCATATGAGGTCATATGCCGGCGCTCAGCAGTGAAGCGC
>VKOC01000005.1:40385293-40396824 GCA_009364415.1 Spea multiplicata
ATAGTAATAATAGCAAGAATACATATATCGATATATACATGGAAATGTTCATTTTTCCCCCATAAATGTCTATGTTTTGCTGTACTAACATAAAATAAGTAACACATCCAAGAAATCCAATGTAGTGAAACATCGATCCATGCTTTAATATCATATATATTTCATTCTGTACAATGTACAATTTTCCACTGAAATCTATCTATATAAGGAGATATACCGGTAATTTATTCGTTTTTACTTATTTTCAGTTCATTATGCTAGGTTCTGTACCAGAAAACCAATGTTGTAAATGCATATTTTTGACTATAAGTAGAGATGTAGAAAATATAAAACTTACTAAAACTGTGATATAAAACTTACTGGAGATCGCTGCCTAAATCCCGGAGACAGCTGTGAATCAAACGTAGACTGCAGGGACTCCAGGACAGGTAACGTTCGGGTCACCTCACTGAGGAAACACTATGTACTTTAGGAAGGCAGGACAGACAAACTGACATCACATCTGCTGTAGTTCAACCTCTTCTACACTATAACACATTAAATAAGATAAACTCTGTATATGCATTGTTGCCTGTATTTGAAACGTGTAGCTCCATTTGATAGAAAGTTATACCGTAGATGACCACGGGTTGAATCGCATGCTCTTATATGATTATATGAATCCAGACATTAGATGCGTGAATGTGGATCCTCAGCCACTGGCCTTAAAGTGCCAGGGTCAATTTTAATCCCCAAGTCTGGTCAGGTTCTGATTCCCACACAATCTTATGTATCCAAGCCATTAAAAGTGAAACATATTTTTCACTAGTGCATTATAGTCATGAGATGTGCCACATTTTATGGTATGACTGTGTACCTTTTTATTCAAATTTTTTATGGAACATTTTGAAACAAACCCAGTTATACATCGGGCCAAATGCAATCTTGATCATATTATCCCAATTTTTCACCTTAACTCAGAGCATTCTTTTTTTGGTTTCCTATAAATACGTTTATTCTGGAACCTTTACTAGTGGAATAGTGACACACCACGGGTTGTGTTACAGCTTCTTCTCTTTCCCCTCCATCTTATTTGTTCCTGCATCTTATTTGTTCCTTCAAGTCTGAATAAGCTTCATACCAGAGAACAAAAAGAGACAGCGTTTTTCCTCTTATAGGGTGACATTTTATTCTTACAGTACAAATAACAGCAGGAACAGAGTAGCAGAGATTTGTACCTCAATAAAGCGTTTAAGTGAACTGAACATATTTGCATATTGTTATTATAATTTGTGACAGTTCTTAACTTAAAAATAGATTGCTCTCCCAGTTTTATATATTTTTTTCCATTTTTTTCAGAAGCTATTCATTTTAAGCCTAGCTGCAGACAGTAAATGTACTGCAATGTTGCTATATTTATGAAAGAGATGATTTTATATACAAACGCATTGGTCTATATTCATAAAGAGCAATTCTGGTCCTAAATGTTGGAGCAGTACATTACATTCTTATGTAATATACTACTTGTTGTATACTACTGTCTACCCATTGTACAATACTATGGAATATGATGGCGCTATATAATACAATAAATAATAATACCTCGCCAGAACTTTTATCCTGTACTCCAAATAGAAATTTCTGAACATACACATTTACGGTAATTATTAAGATGTATTACTACGATACTTTATACACTAAAATCCTGTAGCTAGTTATGTTTTCTTATGTGTATTGTTTTTTATGAATAATATATTAGCTTCATATGCATTTGACACAGGTTCTTTATATACTTTTTTTCTGCTAGCGGTGGGCCACCACAAATGCTGTTCAGCAGATATATCAATGTACAATGTACCAAAATACAATGTATATGTCAAACACTATTTGTGTCTATGGGTACCCAGTGGATCGTGTGTTATAAGTGAGTGTTATAAGCTTCCGGTATTTGCAAGCATTGAGATAACCTGAGATGAGGTTTTGTGTGGGATGACATGCAGAGTTGACCTACTAAACCTTTCAAACAGCTTTGATTACGCCTACTTTTCCATTGTTTTCTCCTCTCTGCTTTTACCCCATTAGCAGCCATTTCACATCTCAATCTCTTCACATCTTTTACCAGTCAGAATAAACTAGATGTACAGAATTTGTCTTATCTGCGTCAAATTCTATATATCGAAGTTTCTATGGTCTTTTCATCGTAGAATTCAGAGGAAGGGTCTGATCAGCAGGAACTTTGGGTTACGTTCTACCCTGCATATCTGTCTGTATTTGCTTCAGTTTCTCTGTTTTGTTTTAATCCGTTCCTGGATTTCCGTACGCTCTGTTCTGATCTTCCATTCCTTGCTTTTAGTTCAGCTCTTTGCTCCAGCTCTGTTTCCTTTATAAGGTGTACCCCACCTGTGTGTTCTGTTTGTCTCAGTCTGCAGTCTACAGGTATGTCTCTCATTGTTATGTGTTTGGGTTTCATGTTTGGTTTGTTTCGTACCTCTGTCAGCCGGGATTAGCGTTAGGACCCACCGTCATTGGAGTACTTTGGCGTAGTGGTGGGCTATCTCCAATAGTTATCATACAGTCCTAGGCTAGTTCCTGTATTTATGTGTGTCAGTCTGATGTAACCTGTATCCCTGGCAGCGGGGTGTCCTGTAATATGTATGTCTTGTCTGGTTATGTTTCTTGCTTTCTTGCGTCTCTCTGTATCTTGCTTGCTCTGTTCCCCTTACTTGTTATGTTTCTGCTATATCCTTTGCTTAGCTTCCATACTCCCAGCCTGCAGCATCCTGCATGTGAGTTTAGTGCTATGTCTCATGCTTGTTCCAGGGTGCCTGCAGGATATCGCTTTGTTTCCTTTTGGATTACATCTGCTGCTATGTCAGGGCGCTGGTATGTGACTGTACAACCCTAGGTGCTTAACACCCGGGTGAGTGCGGTCACCCTGCAGCAGGCCCTGTCCAACTCTGCTACTGCACCGTAACTCCACACAATCTTTGGGCGCGCTGGGTCAATGCAGTCATCTGTATGGACCCGGTTCCATGACACTTTTCTCTGGTTGCTACGTTGACTCAAATTTGGCAACACAACTGCTCTTACATATACTTATATTCTATGTTAACTAAACAGGGTTTACAAGATTTTTTTAAAAAAATCTTTTTTTTTTCCCACCAGCGCAATAGGCACTTACCTGTAAAGGCCAGAACACAAAGTCATTAGAAGCTTTTTCAGTTGAGGGAGACTCTGGCACCCATTCCGTGCCATCTCACAATCACTACTGATGTGGAGAGACAGATACTGACGTATAGCCTGCAAATGTTCCTCAGGAACCCTGCATGTTGGGAAATGGTTAACAGTTTAGCACGACAACAAATGAAAATATAATTTTAAAAAATTGAGAGTAAAATAAGATTAGGCTAATAAGGTTATGCATAAAGGCTAATTAGTGTGTCCATTACATTACATTTGTATTATTGCCCTTAGCTGTATGCTTAGGGTTCTACATCTCTCCCAGAATTGACATATTACAATGGACCAATAGGACTCAGTGTATTATTATTATGCGTTTTATTTAAGCTATTGCTAACAACATGTTCTTGGAAAAATTAGGAAATGTGGGCATTAAGAAATGACCAATATTTATGACGCAAAGTGACACTCCAGTGTCCAGGCTGCACTTAAAACAAAATATGCATATTAAAGTACTTTGTAGGTACCTTAATATGCATTATTTAAACCTGAAAGAAAAAAAAAAGGTTGTCTTCGAGAGGATCTGCAGCTCTGAGGCTGGAGCAGAACTGCCTCCACGGTCCAATGATTGTCACATTGGTAAGAGGCCAATCAGAGGCAGGAAAGTACTCCCATTGAAATCAATGGCAGCACTTACCACATATGGGCCCCATGGGGCTAATGTCTACAGGGGGTGCATTTGCATAGGGGACACCACATAAATGGAAGAGGAAAGCATAGCTATCATATGCATTGAGGGTCATGTGATAGGTGGTGTGTCCCTCTGGAGTCCATCATTAATACCTACAAAAGGAGAGCAGCACATACCCACGGCTGTCAGTATCCTGAAGCTTTTGTAGCAGAGTTTCTGAGAGGAGAAGGGAAGAATTCCCGAGGGCAGGTTTCTCCAAAGTCATCTGAATTTCCTTGACATCTGCTGATACCAAGGTAGAGGCAAAGTTTCGTGGTGGCACATCTGGGGGAGCTTGTTCTGTGAGCAAAGATACAGTCTCAATAATCCAGCTTTGTGCACACTGCTCAGTGCATTTGTAACAAGCTGTGACATGCAGAAGTCATGTGTGTTCAGGTATGCAGAGCTCACCTAGTAACACGATTGCCTGCTAATATACAATATCTTTCATCTATAGATCACAAAACAAATCAATTGAAATACAAAGGTAGGCTTATCATGCACATGGGTCACAGGTCACTACATTTTCTAAAAGGCCTGACCCGCCAGAAATATAGAAGATGCATTTGATATTAAATGCAGGTTAATAACTACTGCACCAGACTGAAGACCGCTTTAAAATCATATGACGTCATATAATTCGCCATGTCCTTATAATTAACATGTCCTTAAAACAATCATATTAATTATGTTTATTGCTATTTGTTCTTTAAAATCTGCGCATGATGAGAGCTGCTATTTACAGACTATGGTGTACATTTACTGCATCCATGATGCGAGTAAGAGACTGAGAGACGAGTACCGCGGAGACATTACTTTTTAAGTTGCTCCTCATATGTCAAGCCAATGACAGGTCTTACCCTGTTCTTCATCAGGCTCTTCAGGTCCTTCATCTTCCTTCAGTATGGGATACTGAAGGTGTGTAACCAGCCCCAGATTCTCAATCCTGTAAAACTCAATGAGCTCCAGCAGGCTTGTAAACAAACGCATTGCAACACCTTCAGAAGCCTAGATAGAAAACATATTTATTAAAAAAAAAAAAAAAAACTTTTAGCAATTTTCCAATTAAATCTCTGATTGTATGCATGAGGTTCCTACAGAATAATTCTTCAGGTAAGATGTGTCAAGCATGTGATCTGGCAGTTGTTTGGTCTTATCGCCAGTGACTCAATGCCAACAAGGATAGTACTTTTAACAGAACCAAATGCACAGAAAATTCAACGTCGAAACTGAAGAAAACCCTTCCGTGAAAGTAATTAAATGAGGTACAGTTTGTACAAGAGCTAAAATTGATACATTATTGCACGTACATCTCAGACCATAAAATCTCTTGTCTAACCTCTACTAGACGTGATTAAATGTAAATATCATACAAGAAAGATAAAACACACTGTAGTCAGCCTAAAAAGAAATTGCAAAAAGGACACTTAGCCCTCTCAAAGTTCGACTGGCCTGCACATAGCCCTGACCTTAATCCAACTGAACACCTCAGGGATCAACTGGAACGGAGCCAGACCTCACAAATGCCCAAAATCCCACATCCCACATGGGCTTCCAGGCAGACCACCAGCACCAGAGCCCTGTAGAAAACGCGAATTAACCCCTAAAATGCCGCGGCATTGAAGGGGTTAACACTGCACTGTTGCTCTCATGGGGCGATCAGGCAGCAGGGGGGTGTTGTGTCAGGTCCCCACACTTGTGTGGGGACCCAATCAACACTCAACCCCCTTCCCTGAAGCTGCCCGTGGCAGCTGAAAACTAGATTGCAGGTTTTCCTGCAACCGCGTTTTCAGCCTACATAATCACTCCGTGGGAGGGATCTCAGGCTCGGGGGCGGGCTCGGAGTGGCTGTGCTGTCTGTCTAGACTCCTGGGCAGACAGCAGCAGCACCCCCGCGATCACCACGATTGTGGCGACCTGGGGGCATTTTTTAGGGATTTAACAAGCTGACAAACACCTAGGTGCCCCTTAATGATCGTGGGGTATACATTGCAAAAAAAAAACCTAGTCCTTGAGGACCAAGGTTGTATCCCCTACATCATGGCCTTTTTGCACCTGCATGACAGCCTGGTTTCAGCTGGGACCAAAATTTGCTGTACAGGGTAACAGGAAACTGAGGCAGAAATCTATTTTCAGATAAGCCCATACAGAACAGCTCCCATTACCCTCAGCCATAATGACACTTTTTTTTATTAATAATGTGTAGGTGGTTTATAAGATTGCCACCTTATTTATAGTTATAATAAAAAACAAAAAAATTGCCACAGCCCCCTAAAGATATAAATGTGTCTTGTAATAGAAAGTGGATTCTTTCTTAAACCTAGGTCAATTCAACTGGGCAGGAATACATAACCCACTGTCTGGGATATACATTTTAAAAATGAATGTGCATGCATAATGTCCATTTATGAAATCCAAGCCTCACTGGAAGCATCCTTTGTTAATCAGTATCAGGTGGATGAAGCCAAAAGAAGGAATGTAACCTTAGGACAGTAGAGATCATTACTACACAGGAATTGCCACACAAAGCAGTATGACCAGACACAGCTTGACAGAGACAAAAGATTCCCCCATAATATCAGTAAAGCACACAACATAAACAATTTCATAAAAAATCTCAGGTGACAGATCCAATCTTGGGACTAAAGCTAGGCCATTGACGTTCATGAAACTACTCATTTCAAGACAAGTGATCTCATTTAGAGAACTGTATTTTTGTGTATTTATTTAATGTGTGGTCATTTGTAATGCTACTCAGTGTGATTCATGTTTGAGTTTTCTTAATTCTACTTGTGAATGGTAAGAGAAACAAATCCCCTACTTGTACTTCTGCATTACTTACGCAAAGCCCATCTGGTAACAAAACTATTGACCTCAACATTGTCTATTCTGGCAGGTGAGAGGTATTCACCCTTATAGAGTAGTAAATCTGTGGCCAATTTTAATTAAAAATATCAATTCCACATCTGCACTCTATAGAAAAGATCTACTTTGAGCTCATCTCTGGACAGTTTGCATGCAACTGGTCTGCCAATCATGGAGGGGGTGTGTCTGGAAGCTCCACCCTTTTTGGGAGCATTGGATGAACAAAGAAGATAGAAAAACAAGAAGATGCAAAATATTAATCAGAGCTGCTCAGCAAGGAGAAAGGGACACGGAAGAAGGCATAGTAGAAGGCAGGGAGGCATTCAGAGAGAGAGCATGAGAGAGCGTGCGAGAGAACGTGAGAGTGTCTGAAAGAGTATGAGAGAGTGAATAAGAGTCAGCGACAATTAATTTTGTTACCAAATTTAAAAAACCCTTTGATTTTAGTCTGAACCAAAAGGGCAGGAAACAAAATTTGTTGTCCGAAAATGAATGGACCAAAAACAAATAAAAAAATCCTTATGCAAAGCACCCCAAACCCCAACTCCACCTTGTTAACTTGAATAGTCCTTTTCTGGGACCTAAATCCAGCTGTCCTTTATCCTCCCTTGTTGTCCCTTTTTTCTTGGAGCTTAGACTGTTCAACGACTAGTATTTATTTAGCTCCTTTCTCCCAGTGGGACTCAAAGAGCTTTCTTAGTGCTCACTCTCGGAATTAACCAAATACGCAGCTGAGTAATAGATGTTATTATTACCCAATCAATGTTTACTGGGTATGCGTGTTCAATTGTGTTTTTACAGCCCTCAATAATGTCACAGTATTGTGTATATTGACCAGTGACGTATTCCGACCTAGGCAGATTCAATCGGTCTGTTTGCAGGTTGCTGTATGGAGGCTATGCTGGCTGAGACTTTATTAATAGGCGTTTAACACCTTTAAGATACACAGCACCTTTTAACATACTGGAGATTTGAGGTGGAGGCTACTGGGGGCACTGCCTAAGAATGCCATAAAGATACCACTGATATAAATATTCCTTAATACATTATTCTTGCCTTAGTCAGTTACATAAATACCTAGCAATAGGTTCCAAAGTCACATAAAAGCATTAATAAAACGCCTACCTCCAGCCATGACTCAACCTACAACCTATAAAGCATATGCCCCTCTTTGGCCCCTAGAAATATTTATGAGCATGATACCCTAACAATTAGGAGCAACCAATAATGTAAACAAAGACCTGTAGCATAAATCCACAAATGTAGCAATTTTTTTCTGATTCGGATGATTATTGCACACCCTATTCCTAACCACTTACAACATACATTTCTATAGTGCAGGGGAGGCTGCCAATGGACTCCTGAGCCAACTGACAACTTATTGGGTTGCAACAGAAGTCTTGCACATCTATTACATGCAAGACTTCCATTAAAGAGGAAAACTACGTGTTTATTCTTAAATGCAGATCGATCATAGACCAAACCGCAACTTCTGTAAATGGGCAGCAATCAGTGCATGAAGTGGGCAGTCGAATACGGCTGCTTGCTATTATGGTAACCAACACTAGTGGTCTACCGTGAGATCAGCTGGCTGGCAAAAAAAAGTCTGATCAGGTGTCCCCACCACTACCGCAAGGCTGACTTTTCTAAAAAGGACAGATATTTAGGTGATTCTTTGATGATCTGCATATGATTGTATGAGAAATGTAATGAGTTAAAAATATGTTCTGCTAAAGGCAGCAGAACATTGCATTCAACTTGTCAGTAAGACTAAAAGAAGTAAAATGAAACCACTGTGGTACTCCATAGAAGTGACGCATATGTGGAAGGACAAGAAGGTAGCATTTAGGAACTATAAGCAGATTCCAAATGAGGACGATGAGAGTTAATATCTAAAGCTAAGCTTAAGGGGGTGAAACACATTATTAGATGTGCCAAAACAAACAATGTGAAGAATATTGCCTGGTTAATAGAAAGGGGTAATAAAACATTTTTAGATAAATAAGTGAAAAGAGAAAATGTAAACAATGAATAATTAAGACTAATGAAAGGATGCAATATATTGTGTCCTATCGGCTTCATTGGCTCTGTGGTGTAATCTACATGTGTTGTATGTACCTATATTATATACACGATTATATAGACGAAAGTATTGGGACACACCTCTTAATGATTGAATTCAGGTGTTTCAATCAGACCCATTGCAGGTGTATAAACTCAAGCATGCACTCCGCATTTACAAGCATTTGTAAAATGAAGAGCTCAGTCAATACAAGCACCTTTGCAATAAGTCAGTTTGTAGAAATTCACCCCTTCTACATATTCCACGGTCAACTTTAAGTGGTATTATTGGAAGGTGGAAACGTTTATGAACGGCAGCAACATGTAAAGTGACAGAGCAGGGTCATTGAGTGCTGAGGCTAATGCTTCATAAGTCATCAACGCTTTGCTGATTCTATAGCTGAAGTGTTCCAAACTTCCACTGGCATTCATTTCAGCACAAACACTGTGTTGTGGGAGCATCATGGAATGGGTTTCCGTGGCAGAGCAGCTGCATGCAAGCCTCACATCAATGCCAAGCGTCAGATTGAGTAGTGTAAAGCACGTCGTCACTGGACTGGAACAGTGGAAACGTGTTCTGTGGAGTGATGAATCATGACTTGGGCAGTATATATTAACATACAGCGTAAACACTTAAATAAGACACAGGAGACTTGAGGTCGCTGGAAAAGGCCACAGCGCTTTATTACTGTGACAAATGCAAGAAAATAAATTAAGAAAATATGAGATAGGTTATGCCGTCAAATAACATGTAAAACCATAACCCGTGGAGAAATTACATTGAACATAAAATGTTGGTATAACAACCAATTGTAAACATAGCATACCTATCTCTAAAATTCCACCGAGAAAACCCCAGGCAGATACAGAAAGGTGAATAAAAAATGGGCAGGGAGGGAGGGGATTCACTGATTACAATGCTGGTCAATAGTATACGACCAGTGGCGGGAAAAACGGTCCCCTAAATAGCCACCCAAACCCCACCCAACGGGTCGAGGAACCCCATAGGATGTCCTTTAAATGACCACTTAAATCCTAACCTAGCATGCTTGCTGTTAATCTAGGCCTAGTCATGCAGCCCTTCCTCTTTGCATCCAGGGCTTGTCTCGCTTCTCTGTTTAGTAGTTTGGTGGATGCCGGGAGGCCTACAAACTTACACATTGACCCCCTTCCGCCCATATTCCTTAGCTCACCAGTCTAAGTCTCTCTCCTGCAATACTTACTGGTCCATCCCTAACAACGGCACTTTTACATCTAATTCATTCTAGATTGTAAGCTTGTTTGAGCAGGGCTCTCCTCACCTATTGCTTCTGTAAATCAAATTCTTATGTTATATACTACTCGTTATGTCCTGTGTATCCTGTTGCTGCAAAATCTGATGGTGTTATATAAAACAATAAATAATAATAAAGGAAAAAGTTTACCATCACATAATCTTACTTTATGTTTCAAAGTTACGTTATAATTGTGTGTGTGTGGTTTCCACTCCTTTGACAGGCTCTTGGGCTGTGCTCTGTCTAAATTTAACATGCAAAACTGCTGTGGTTTCGGAAAGGAGGAAGAAGGACAAGTGACAGTTGCTGAGTGCATTATTAGGAGTGAGCCTTATGTATATATAAATATATATATGCTAATGTATAGACAAGTGTTTGTGTACAAGACCTAATCTGTGTGAGGTCTGTGTGTTTTGTGTACAATTTCTGAGTGTGTAGTTTATTAAATTGTGTGATAGAGGGAATTCATTAAAGTTTATGTGCTAAGACAGCGGAAGTAAAAATGTGTGTACGGCAGAGGAAAGACTGTATACACGACAGATGCTTCTGCATACGAGAACATGCTCTGTAATGGAGAACATGCTCTGTATATCTCTGCTGAGAATTAGGGTAGTCAAACATAAACTATAGCCTCATGTTTAGAATATCATGGCTTTGATTAAAAATTAATAAGATTCATTTATAGCTAAAGATGACACAACACTCATATTCAGCAGTCCTAGCTTTTATTTCATGTCAAAATCCATGGCCGTAGGAAGGGTGAGGCGAGGGAGGAACTCACCTTGGGCGCAACTGCGAAGGGGTTCACAGCCACCCAATCAGCAGCTGCAGCCTCCAGGGCTGGTTGGATCACAGATATCTCTAACCAGCCCAACATGAAGGTTGCCTTTCAAATGAATGCATTCTAGGGGCTCCGTGGTGAATAATATTGCTGCCAGCAATGTGATTCACCACGTAGCCTAAAAAAACAGTAGCGTATCTATAGGGGAGGGGGCGAGCAGAGAGACCACCCCCCTTGGGACTGTCTTCAGGGGAGTGCTGAGGCAGCTGCACGATTGTGCTCTCCCCAACCAGCCCTGGTGTGTGTGTGTATATTTGTATGTGTAAAGGCAGGGGAGTGTGAGGGCAGTGTATACATCTGTGTATGGACAGGCTTGTGTAAGGGCAGTGTATGTGTTTATGGGCACCCGTGTGTAAAGGTAGTGTGTATGGGTAGGTGTGTGTAAGTGCAGTGAATGTGTATATGCGTGTTAATGGGCAGGTGTGTATATGGGCAGTATATGTGTATGGGCAGTGTGTGTGTATGTAAGAGCAGTGTAGGTATTTGTATGTTTGAAAGCTGGCGTGTGTGTATATGTGTGTTAAGGCAGGGTTGTGTAAGGGCAGTGTATGTGTATATGCGTGTTAATGGACAGGTGTATGTAAAGGCAGTGTGTAAGGGC
>VKOC01000005.1:40400294-40424643 GCA_009364415.1 Spea multiplicata
ATTAAATATGAAAAAATAGTTTACATGAATTAATATTTACTAGTAAAACTTTTTTCCTATAGGGTCGTCTTATATTCAGGCTTTTTGTTTTTTCCTAAATTAATATTTTGATTTTGGGGGGTCGTCTTATAATCAGGGTCGTCTTATAATCGAGCAAATACGGTACTTATACATAGACTTTCATGCTCACATACGGATAGATACATGGATAGACCTACATGCCCACATACACTTATACATACATACATTATACATTTTTTATGGCTTTGATTTTTTTTTTAATACCACAAGCCAAATTTATTTTAGATTTCAAAGAGCCAACATACAGGTACAAAAAAGAAAACCAAGAGACATAGGATTAATAATATTTAGTGTGAGTGATTACAAACACTGAAAATACACTGTTAGTGTCTCTCTGTAACAGCTGAACTGGATCCCGTACCAGCATGCTCCGTGTGAAAAAATGTCAGTACAGATTCCGACAGTCGCTTATGATAAATAAACACAAAAACTACAGACAAGTTCAATGGTAGAAAATATGGTACAACCCTTTCTCTGCTGAAAAGAAAAAAATATATATAAAAATACACAAAGAAGTTTTTAGGGCGCTGTAGCATCCTTTAGCAGCAGATGAGTCATTTTAGGCACATTGTTTTAAATCCTAATTTAATAAACTTGCATGATTGGCACAATTTTGGATCATATTTTGGCCGAACATGGCTGATCAAAAATATAACAATAAATACTATATATTTTGCAGTCTTTATGATGGCTGATCATTCCTTGTTGACAAGTTTGTAGATAAAGAATTTGAAATTACTGACGTATGCATTATAAAGTTGGCCCTGCACAATACATAGCAAACATATTACATATTTAACTATACGTTATGGGGGGGCAAACCCAGCCCTTCCTGCAAGAGAAGTTTGCTGGGTTATACACTTCATGATTGTTAAACTCACCTACAAAATACAGATAAACTCATCTGATACACTGCTTACGTTGTTTGGAACATCACCACGTTTTATAAATGTCTGCAAGTCACAAAGATTTGTGAGAAGTTTTTTTTTAAGAGCTATTGTCTGATAACACCATAAGATTCTTTTATGAACAATCCTGGGGAAACTATAATCTGACTTTACAATCCGTATAGAATTTCAGAATCTTTTCATATGAGAACAGCTTGCCCTATGTCGCTAATTCATATGGATGGTTTCTTTTGGAATGACCAATACTGTCTGTCTCACTCAGACCCGCAGTAGATCCGGAAAGCTGGTTGGGTTGAGACTTGGGACGACATGAAGATCCTGCACAGTGGCATCCGAAGAAAGCAAAATCTACTTCTGGATTTATTGAGGACTTCATCTATAAATGTATGCCACAGTAAGAAAACACAATGGCACCTTGACCCTCAGCTAGTTAGTATGTTAAACAAATGTACAATTTCTACCATACTCAAGTGTCAGCTACAGCAAGTAGATTCAATATGAGCTTTTAAAATACTCTATCGGTAAACAAAGTGAAAATTACAGTTCATGACAATAAGATAGGGTTAGGCAATCTGTATACCTCCAGGTACACTCATCACCCACATTAAGTGATTGATTTATGGATTGATTAAGTAGAAGAGCCTTCCAGCGGAACTGGTAGAGCTTAATACAGTGAGGGAATTTAAATATACATAGGATAGTCACTAGGCTGTCCTAAATATAAGACAAGATCCAGGACTTTATAGAGTTTTGCGGTTTTGACAATATGAAAAAATGGGCAGACTAGATGGGCCGCTTGGTTCTTGTTCTGCAGTCCAGTTCTGTGTTTCTATGTAGGTGGTGGTCGAGATAGTTCTGTAATAGCCGGGGGGCCCATAGGTTTCCCAAATCCTGGCAACAGGGCAAAAGGAAACTACAATGACACTTCCCAAGACTGATCACCTGACCACAGCAAAGGCAGCAACAAATATGTTCAAAATGTCCAAATCTTTAAAAAAAAACAAATAAGTCAAATAATGTACCAGCCAGAGCCAGGCGGCGCGAGAGAAAAGGCAGGGCTTCCAAGCACTGTACTTTGTGGACTGTGGGTAAAGTGCTTTCTTTGTCCAGGATGCGAGAGTGAAAGACAAAGCTTTCCTTTATTTTCGGAAAGGAGTCAGCCGGCTGATGTTCTGCCAGAAGTTGGAGGGTTTGCGCTTGGGTTCAGCCAGCATGAAGACCTGCTGCTGTGGGAGGTTGGCAGGCAGTGTGGGATGCTTCTGTCTCATCCAGAGATCATAGTATGTCCGATTAACAGCTACATAAAGAAAACAGAGAGATTTCAGGAGAATTTATGTCATACGCAAAAAATCTCTCAGACCTCCTCCCTGAATCTTGTCTTTGGAAGAAACAAAATCCCAAAGCAAATACATACCATGCATGTTAAACACAATAAGAGTGAGAGGGTGCATTGTGGAAAATGTGCAGACTGAGAATGTGTGAAGGAGGAAAAGAATATTTCAGCGAGACGCAGGACAAATCTCAGTAATTGAGTATTACTTAAACACCACCAAGACAGCATTGCTTTGTAAAGGACATCCTCCCCCTGATACCTCTGTCATCTCAAATTAGCTTTGAATGATTCTGAAGATAATATATACCTTCAATGTGACTTATCTACCCCTCCCAACTAGGGTCGCCATATCAGACACATCTAATTTTTCTTTTCACTGAGCCCCACCTCCACATTAAGTGGGATATATAAACCCACAGAAGGAATTAAAATACTTTGTTTATCCACCCCTACAATATTGGGAAGGACTGGGTGGTAGGAGTAAGTTGTATGTGAGACAGTTTTCCTTTAATGATGTATAGTTCCACCATAGTTAATGAAAATTACCATTGTAGTCTATTCACTAATTACAAGTTACTGAAGCAAGTAATAAATCATTATGTGTTGTTAACGAATAAAAACTCCTAAATATGTGGCTGATTTAGACCAGTTATAGCCATATAGTATATGTAATTTGAATCTGCATGAATGTATGAAATCGAGGATGGGTCCCAATGAAACACATGAAAACAAAGCAGAGAGCTTCACATTTTTTGTTGGTCTTTTCTCAATGTCTTACTACCTTCTCCGCCAACTCTGATTATTGTCTTGCCTCTTCTTGTTCTTTCTTGGTCTGCTTGTCGCCACTCTGTTAACCTATTTCCCTCAAGCGATTCCGCAAAAGGGAGGGCTAAGATCACATTCATTTCTCCAACTGGGGGTAGGGGTGAGATGCTCTGCTGTGTTGCAGGAGCACCACACCAGGCTAGAATAATGCATACGGATCTGCAAAGAGAAGCATTTCTCCACCTTTCTTTCTACGCGATTCTGCCTGCATTATTCTGACTTCTTTGAGTACTTTCACAAAATGGCGAAGCCACAGCGCACCCCACAGGGACAGCCTCTCTGCCATTTCTCCGACGAGGGGAATCTCTGGGAGGCCTTGATAACGCAGCAGGCAGAGGGTAGAAGTGGCCAACAAAGAAGAATACAGAAGACACAGAGGTAGAGAGAGAGCATGAGAGAGTGTGAGAGCGAGAGTGAGTGAAATTGTGACAGTGTGTGAGATAGTGGTCCCTTAACCCCCAGAACTAATGCACACATACTTACACACACATACACACTTACACCACACAGACTCTAACACACTAATGCTAACCCACTTAACACTGGTTTTACTACACACACTCATACACTCTAACATACATCGCATTGCTCCCTTTTTCTGAACAAAATCCCGCCAGGTAATGCATTACGGATCATTCTGCTCCCGTGAAGCGGTCCCATTTAGCACTCACCTTTAGGCTTTCCTGCTGGGCCAGGCTTGTTGGCATTAACCATTGCCTGTTTCCTCTGTATTTCACTGATGCTGAAACCTGATGCAGAATAACCAAATATTGTATTTGTTATGAATTCTTTTCAAAATAACTACCATTTATTTTCCAGTTTATTTAAACATTGTTTTATGTGTACGTACCACACTTTACTCAATCTTTGAGAGCAATGGGCGAGTTTAAGTATAAAGTTCTCATTGCTATATAAGCAAAGCTAAATATTACTATCCATATGACTATGAACAAAGAGCCCCGGGGTTATAAATGCAGAACAGCACACATGCTAGATAAAAAAGCATCTGAAAACAGTAACCATGTCCTTTTACGCTTGGACCACAACAAGGGCTTAAATGTGGCCTTGCTACATTACATGCATCACTACTACATTACATCACTTCATGCAATCCAGAATATGGGAGCCAGAATTGCCTGCAGGAAACGCAAATTTGCTTGTCTTTTGAACTTAAGAAATTGCATTGGTTACCAGTGAAGTAACAAGCAACTCCTCATGATGGCACACTGGGTGCTAGTTGTGATAAAAAGTTTGCATACCCTTGGAGAATTGGTAACACATGTACCACTTTAAAAAAAAAAATGTGTGTTATAACAGAATGGCACAATCATGAAACAAAACATGGCAACAAGGAAAAAATGAACTGACCCCTGTTCAAAAGTCTGCATACCCTTTGTTCTTAATACTGTGTATTGCTCCCTTTAGCATCAATGACAGCGTGAAGTCCTTTGTAATAGTTGTCTATCAGGCCCCAAATTCTTGAAGGTGGTATAGCTGACCATTCGTCATGGCAAAATGCCTCCAGGTCATGCAAAGTCTTTGGTCGTCTTGCATGAACTGCATGCTTGAGATCTCCCCAGAGTGGCTCGAAGATATTAAGGTCAGGAGACTGTGATGGTCACTTCAGAACCTTCACCTTTTTCTGCTGTAACCACTGGAGGGTCAACTTGGCCTTGTGCTTAGGGTCATTGTTATGCTAGAAAGTCCAAGAGCAACCCATGCGCAGCTTTCGTGCCGAAGAATGCAAATTGTCTGCCAGTATTTTCTGATAATACGCTGCATTCATCTTGCCATCAATTTTCACAAGATTCCTTGTGCCTTTAGAGCTCACCCCCCCAAAACACCAGTGAGCCACCACCATGCTTCCCAGTGGGGATGGGATTCTTTTCTCTATATTCTTTGTTGACCTCTCTCCAAACATGGCGCTTATGGTTGTGACCATCTTTATAAAGTTCCATTACTTTGTTAGGCATCCACGTGAGACTAACAAACTCATTGACTATTTTTACACAGACACTAATTGCAATTTAAAAAGCCACAGGTGTGGGGAATTAACCTCTAATTGCCATTTTAACCTGTGTGTGTCATCTTGTGTGTCTGTGACAAGGCCAAACATTCATGGGTATGTAAACTTTTAATCAGGGCAATTTGGGTGATATCTGTTATCATTATGATTTAAAAAACAGCCAAACAACTATGTGATAAAAATAAAAGACAGTTTTTTTTTATGATTAGTTATATTTTCAAAATCAATTATAATTACAGAATATGTTCACCCTATGCTCTTTCCAGGACATACTTCCAGGAAAATTGAGGCAGCAGATCACCTTCTGTACAAGGAGCAAAGGTCTAGAACACCCAGGACAACAGATCAGAAACTAAAAACTCTGCTCCTCGACAAGGTATCAGTCCCATCAGTCATCTCCTAATCTGCATTACTCTATGTACTCTATTCCATTTTCTGAGATAGATAGACAGATAGACAGATAGATAGATAGATAGATAGATAGATAGATAGATAGATAGATAGATATTGAGAGTCTTTTTCTCCACATAATGGCCCAATCAGCAGGTAATAGTTCACCATTTGCATGGCTGCTATGGTGAAAAGACTACTTTTTGAACTTTGAATGTAATTTTCTTTTTCGCTGCTTCTTGGGGGAAGCATCTTGTCTTATTCTATAGATTTCAGCTAAATATACAAATACTATTTGATATTAAATTCATCTCATGTTTCATTGAAAATATCATAAACCTAATTACATTTTGGACCCAAAGAGCATTCAAGGTTCATTTTTTTGTAGTGTGATGGGCGGTCACTTGGCTCCTGAGATTATTGTCAGCCATCATCCCCACTCCCAGAAGACTTGTGTGTTTATTGTATATTCTAGTAAATCTAAATGCCAACATCTCTTACAACATTTATTTTTACATTTGACTCCTGTGCACCTGAAAACTCCTTCAAATGACCTCCCAAAGCTTCCTCTCTCTTTTCCCCAATACCCCCTTTCCCTCAGTTTCCTTGTGCAAGTCATTAAAATCTCCAATTAAAGTATAAAATTCGAATACTCATTAATTAAACATATTTTGGAGGAAGGTAGGTAATGATTAAGGGCATGTTAAGCAGTACTCAGAGATTTCTTTAAACCCTTAAATGATATATTATTAAATGATTAAATTATACATATATATAGCTTTAAAATTATTACAAAATAGCAAAATATACAAAAAACACTTCTGTTTTTACATTACCTGTCTCCTCGTCCAGGAGAACTTGCTTCCTTTCTTCATCAAAGGCCTGCAGCCAACGCTGTTTCTGCTCCGGCTTTTTTGCAAGGAACAGGTGAACCTCTTCTGAGACTTTGCTTTGCAATTTGAAGGCGTTTTTCAAGTTTATGTTGAAATCTTTGTCTTTACCGTCCTCAACATCAATTACTTCCATCTCGTCTGTATTAATTCTTCCTTTGTAATACAGAATGTCACGCCGAAGGAGATCCTAAAATTGGACGTCAAAGGGCCATAATACTTTGTTATAACACATAGCAAACAGGATATTTGTAATCATAAGAAAAATAATGCACTTTGCAAACTATTAACCCCTTAAGGACAATAGGTCAATTGCTTACATAAATAAAATTGTGACTTGGCTGATCCTTTAAAGAAATGACTAGATAACAAACAGGTGAAGTTGTCTCGTATGCAGTACAGAGTATTTTATCTGTGCCAGAACCCAAAAGGGGTGACAGCACATTGTATGTCCCTACACTGCCTGCATTATTGGATAGCTTTGCTTTAGATTCTCAATTCATGTATTCTAGCTTTTTGTTTATTGGTGTTATAATGAACATATACTATAACAGGATTATCATATATAATTAAAATAATTTACAGCACAATAGAAATGGTGCTTAAAAGCAAAATGACATTTGCAAAGAAGATTAAACGATTCTTAGCCGCAATCATAATACAATATGATGGTATTAAAGTGCAATTAAAATTAGTTAGAAAGTCCTTTAATTAAAAGTCTATTTAATGCATTTAAAAGGGGAACTGAAAGCAATTTAAAGCTCGCCTTTCAACAATACCAATGATAAAAATGTACATGATTATCAATGATATATGAACAAAAAATGCTAAAATATGATATGGCGAGCGCAGACTTCTACGCACGTACATACCTTTTTGCAGTACACGATCTGATGGTCAAACAAAAAAAATATCCGCTGTTGACTTTTAGACTGAAGATGCGAGATCTTGGTTAATTCACCAGAATGTATAAGCTCAGAGCTTTTTGCAAGAATATCTTCACCCTGTAAACATATGTATGGAAAACAAGCATTTAAAGGCAAAATCGGTTAGTTCTAGAGGCAAACTGGCTAGTTACTCTTTAATACCTTACACAAGACATGAAAATCTGTTTTTCGATCTGTGATACGACATATGAATCTAGAGGGTTTTATCCATTTGAATTCAATGGTTTAACAAAATATTTATATGAAAAAGAAATCAGTCAAAGGCGATCCTCTGGGGCTACCTTACCCAGATTTCTTGAGGACCTCTGGTTCCAGCGAGGCAGATAAAAAAGTAAGACTTCTCATAAAAGCACCAAACTGGGAGCAGTGAAAAAAGTTGCCATTCCCCATACTCTGCTGAATTTAACATTTTTGAAACTAAACGCAGCATTACAAACATCAATCATAGTACTGATGAATGTCCAAACCATTTGTGGCTCTTTAACCTCATAAATTATTTTCCTTCATATTTTGTCACGTAACTTAAAAGCTGGCAGTGACAGAAATGAAAAAAAAAAAACATCTTAAAGGTTTAGTTTTGTGATTAAACCCTTCAGAGGAAAACAAACCAAAATTTCAGATTTACTTTAACATGCTAGATAACTCAATTAATATTTTCCATAAATATTACAGCAACTTGCCATGCGATGTGAAGCCTTTTTTTTTATATTTGCCAATGTGTTGTTTAGAAGGATTTCCAGGCTTACCTCCCAGTCTTCAATAGAGCTTTGCCAGTGAGCTATCTTGTCAATGTTCTCAAGTCTCCTCTTTCGCTCGTTGATTAATCTAGCAACATTTTTCATGGCATTCAAAGCTGCTTCAACATCTGCAAAGTCCCTGGTTGGGAAAGGATATGTAAGATTAACAGCAAAGGTACTGCAGACATCTACGAGCAGAACATATTGCCTTATCCGCCTTATTTGCTACAAGACAAACAATGAAGCGATTTTAGAGTTCACTGAATTTTGCTTATTTCTACCTGTGTTGGGGATTTGTATATTTCAGAAGTTCCGCAAGCTGGAGAGGATATTTACAGATCTTCTGTACTGGCGTCAACAAAAACCCATCCAAAGAAATGTCAATCATCTTCTGTACAAGGCGGCAGGTTTCAAAAAAATACCCGTACTTCTTCACCTTCGACAGCTTGGAAAGTTCGGTGCAGGCATTCGGATGATTGTTGCAGTATTCTGAGTAAATCTGAAAGTCTGTTTGCTAAAATGTAAAAAATAAAAATAAAAAACCTGGGCATTCATGTAGAAGTTAAAAGGTCATATTTTTATTTGTCTAATTATATCATCTCTGTGTATCCATAAAGTAATAATAATCCTTATTCTTATAAAAATTATTGACAATCTCTATGTAATCAGAAAATATTGGCACAGTCTAGGTAGTCTTCTAATTTTAAAATAAGAATTTTCATGTGAATTATATAAGAAAACAATAAATTGTTTATGTTTGTCAACTATATATTACAACATAGTTTTTTTTCAAAGTTCTTTTTTTGCAGTGTTTTAGTGACACTGCCAGCTCCCAAAGGCATGACAGCCAATGAACGGAAATACACAAAACACACCAAATGCTCTTACTTACATATTCCAAAAAACAAGCTCCAATCTCACTTAAATGTGGGGCATCTTTGTTAATTCTTTTCTCTAGAGTCTTTAAAAATTTCTTCTGGAACTTATAGATGTCCTCAATGTTGCCAAAGATTGTCCACAACTGCTCCTCGGTGAACATGTCTGCTCGTTTCCGACACTGCTTGATGTAACCCTTTGGTAAAACATACCAAGGATACATACAAGATATGAGTAGCGAACATGAAAATAAAAGCTTTACAGTTTCACCTAAATATTCAAATTTTTGTATTCAGTAAAACAGAAAAATGTATATGACTGCAAGAGAAAATGGGGTCTTTAGTCAAAGGGGATAAATGTTATTGGGCCAATATAGAAACAAACGTCACATCAGCTTAAGAGATCTTAAGTAAAACAGACAGCTTGTGGTTTTCTCTCATCTAAAAACCAACACTTCATAACATTAAATGGGTGTTTGCAGAATTGATTTAATTATGTCCTTGAAATATCAACATAGCTGTTTTATATTATTTTAAACATGGGAATACAGGATTATTTTAATCAAAAAACCGTATGTGTACATGGAAGGAGCTGCTTCAGTTGGATACATGTTTATTCCCCAAAAAAGAAACAAAGGTTCTTTTTAGCTACCATGTATGTTGAAGATACAAAAAAATATATAGTTTCTACACAAATAAATCTTTAATGTGAGTAGAGAACGCCATGACTAGGAAACTGAGTATGTAAAGTAAATTAGAGGGATGCTCTTCACAGGGCATTATTTACTTTAAATAAGATCAAATGATATTTGACCTGGAGTCTCTGGGTGAAGCCCTGCTTCCTTGGCAGCAGCGCTGCCTTCGTGAAGGGGTGGCTCTGGCTCCTCCCCTCCGCTGCAGGAAGCCTACCCCGTGGAGTTCTCGGGTATGCTCACATTACCACATTTGCTCGATTATAAAACGAGGTTTTTTTTTCAGAGCAAATGGAGATCTGACTAAGATCCAGATCCCCCGCAGCGCTGCAGGGGACCTGCATCCTCCTGTCTGGTAACCTCCGCTGCTGGTGCTTCTGACTCCCTGCTGTATAGTCGGGGCAGCAAGTAGACGTCTACGCGATTCGGGTAGGCAACTTCCGCTACAGCCGGAAGGAGGTGCCGTTAGCAGCGGGGGTTGTCCATTGCGCAGACCTTCACCGGCTGTCAGAGAGGAGAGTTCCCCGCCGCGCTGACAGACGAAGGGTGTATGCACGATTTTTAAAAATGGAACCTATATGTACATATGGAATCCAGTGTGGACTCTGGGCTGAGCTTTACCTCACAAATATCCTTCAAATGTTTGATATAATCCTTTTCTGTATTTAAGATCTCATTAATAACATTGGTCCTCATTTGGTCCTTGTTCGTCTGTCCAAAGCCATGACGCCTGGAGATATTTCTAGAGTCATGGTCTATTTCCCCTGACCTTGGGATGTATTCTTCCATTGGCTCATCCTGGTTTACACGAAGCTGAAATAAAGTGAAAAGTTTGCTTGGATTTTCAATAAAAAATGAACATGCAATCATATTGGAGCAGTTTTACATTATACTGATCACACATCTGTAGATGACAAAGCAAACCACCACATTAAAACTAACTATGGCAATAAGGAATTGGGGGCAGCCATCTTTCTGTTCTAGCAGACCAACCAGAATGCAGTGTTTGTGATAACCCGATTTGTTGTGCAGTGGGTAATCAGCAGATGATCAGCTATCTTTTAGCACTCTGTATAAACAACTGTAAATTAGTGTGTTCCAACCCATCCTGACATCCCATAGTTACCATTTGTCAGAGAAGCAAGAAAAGCTGCAAATATTAAGCTGATTTTGTTGATTACTAAAATATTAGACATTGTATGTATAAAATGACCGGTGACTGTTAACCTTTAAAATATACTTTATAATAGTTTTCCTACTATTTGCATTTGAAACATTCAGTTCCTGGCCACTAGATGGCAGCACATAAAACTTGAGTATATGTACATTTTTTATAGTAGAACTGGCCTTCTGGAAACCCCTTTTTTTTAGTGTGAGCAACTGTACTGCTGCTTTTGTGAATTAATTCAACATACAATGCAATGAAGGATAGGTTTACCTCCTAGTCTTCATAAGACCTTTGCTAGTGAGCAGCTACCTTGTCTTGAGTAATATAGTTTTGGAAAAATCATGAGGTTTAGAGTTAAATATCAGCTAGGGAGGTTTTGGCCACCATTACTTTATACCACGTCATTTTTTATCGGATGCTAGATGATCATTTGGCTTAGGTTTAGATTCTCTTTAACATTTTGGGTGTTTTTAATATAAAGAGCAATTCTATTGCAAGGATGGGAAGGGGGTCCTCTAGTCATAGCAGCTAATGACCATTTGACTACCTGCTAGAGTGGTAAGACCACCTCTTAAACAGAAATACGCTTTATAAATAACTCACATTGATTTCTGTACCTCTTGTATTGAAGTTGTATGATGATGCGCACACAGCTCACTCTGTTTCCATGGCATCCAGATATATGCTAAATGTTTAACTACAATACATAGTAATTTGGAGTGCCTTCCAAATGCTACATTTTAATGTGTCCACTGCTGAAGGTGTTATCTGGCCACCAACTTTGTAGAGGCAAGCAAGCATTGCTTCCTTTGTAATGGGCCAGTTGGAGCCAATTATTAGTGTCACATGACAGGCCCAGCTCCACCGTCAGCACCTACCCCTAGTCCTCCAGCATGCCCTTCCATAATATTTCGATTGAAAAATGTTTGAACTGTAATTTTGTAGTCAATATTCTGTGTGCTTGGACATTATTGCAATTCCCCTTATTTTATGTTAGTAATATTATATGTTATGGGTTTTTGGTTTAGATGGTTTACAAAGACTGGTTGGGTCATTCTGGGGCAAGACGATTAATTTAGTGCAATCAATGAAAAAGTTAGCACATTTATAGTAACAGACCTAGATCTACATCTCATACACACTGGAGTATTACTCCGTGGCAACAAAAAGTAAGCTATGATGAATGATAATTAATGATGATAAATTAAATGACATGAGCTGTTCTCTGTCTCTGGCTATTGGTGTGTGATGTCATTTTTCATATTTTTTTATTGTATTTGTGCCCTGACAATAACTCGCATTGTATAGGTCGAAACATTTGTCGCCATGTGTATTATTCAAAATATATTATATTTTTTGCCTATTGCTGAATTTTATTCATTTATACCGATTATATTTCTCACAACAACCGTATTTAATCCTCTAGTAGGCCAAGGAAGTTGTAAAAACACTTTAATCACTGTTAGTACATCAAATAATTTCCAGTTTCTTACTGCCATGATGCCTCTAGCAAATAAACTACAAAAAAATGGAATACAACATACAACATTCCCATACATTCTTTTCCCGGTCCTACTTTATTCTAAGGAGACTATGTATTTAGCTACATAACTTTTTCCTCAACACTGGCCTTCCTCATTAGATTGACCTCCTGTAGCTGATTTCTGTTGCTTAAACAATAGTAAGAATAACCTTATTCAATAAACAAAGTACTCACCCTCACAAAGCTGGCTGGAAACCATCCTTCACAGTCAAGGATCCTCCCCCACCACCATTCCTTATTTGTGGCATCCATTACTTCAATGACACTGCCGACCTTGAAACCCAGTTCTTGATCATCCATAGTGACATGGTCCCATAGGGCTTCTGCGTAGACCACACTGCCATCACTTATCAGCTGTGAAGTCAAATTGGACAGTCCCAATCAAATTCTGTATCGATCCAGAAAAGCCAAACCATGTCATTTACCTCATTTACTATTAATTTCATGTTTTTTTATAGTTATGTCACAAAGCAAAAAATCACAGATACTTTGAAAAACATATACATTTAAGGACAAGATGGAGATTGTTTTTTCATATGATCATAGGCATTAATGAACACAGATGGACATATTGCTGAGGGAATCTGCCACAATGACTCCTGGTTAGAAAAATAGATTTTTTCCACCAATAGAAACAGGGAAAATAATTTGGTTTTGCTGTATTTTAAATAGAAGTGAGAAAAGAAGAAGGCAGGCCAGGTGTGGTGGGGAACAAGCTTGTCCATTTCTAAGCCTATGCATGTTTTGGGTTGCCTACAAAGGCACAGGATGACTTTTAGCTGGCTCTTGTTATTCCTTCTCTGATTAGCTGGGCTGAGCTGGACTTTAGCCATGGTGGCTCACCCAGCTCATCATGAGAATATTTATTTATCATTAAAGTCCTGTTACATAAAAAAACAGTGCTGTTCTGGCTACCAAAAAGGTGACTCTCAAAAATAACCTTGTCTTCTTGGAGACCAAACATTGCTGATTATCCTTGAAACATTGTTACCATGTACATTGCACAGAACTCATGCCTATAATTAAATTATAATTGCTTTGCTTTTGTTATGCGACTTTGCGCATTGTGCTGGAACTAAGATCCTGACCTTCTTTGGTAGCAAATGTTTTCAGTATCTCCTAAGATGATCACAGGTGAATCAATGTCTGCCTCTCTGACTTCTGTTAATTAACAAGTTATATGGAGTTGCTGAAGACACAGTAAAAAAGCCTTTATTGGAGGTACTCGAGTACCAGACTTCATATTGTCATGCTTTGTTTGTCTTGAGTGTATTGAGAGCATATGCAAATGTGGGATTGTTGCCGGGGGTCTTTTTGTTTTTTACGACACTACATTTTATGTATAAAAGTGCAAGCTGATTCTGCAACACCATCACAATAGGTGAAAGTGAACATTAACAGCAACATTACAATTCACAATACGCAAATTTGACAACAGCACGTTGACACGCTGGTACAGGAGAAGAGGGCCCTGATCTTGCAAGCTTGCAATCTATAAAGTGGGGCAGCCCTGGCACATTAAGTCTGGCGGTCACCTGATGATACACGGATATTTTAGATACTTTTTTATGCTTCCGTTGCATGCCACTAACATATCCAGTCTCAGAGTACCAAGTGATGTTGGCCAGTGCTGAGGAGGATTATGGGAATGGTCATGTAGAAAAGCCTGGCGATCTTAAAGATGGGGAGAACAGATTGTTTCATGATGCAGGTCATTGGTATTAAGATGGTATTCTATGAGCTTCTCTGAACAGGTGTTTTTTTAGTCATTAAGTAGGGAAGAGTCTGAGGTAGGGAATTCCAGCAAGTAGGTATGGTACAGGTGAAATCATGGAGAAACAAGTGGGAAAAGGTGATTATGGCTGAAAACAGATACAAAGCAAAGAGGTTGGTTAAGGAAGTCTCTTAAAGCTACCACTTCTTACTAATATTTACATCATATTATTGGCAATGGGAAGATGCATGGTGCATAAGATTGATTTATCCAGTATGCATATGCAGCTCTGCTCTACAATTGTATCTATTGTATACAACAGCATGACATCAGGTAGTGAATTTCTTATCTTTACTTCCCTTGTTGTCATATGTAGAGTTCTATCATGCTACATGGTCAAGAACTAGACGTTTTGTATAGAGATGGTTCATTGGTGTATATTTTGCCCACTCCTGCATTATCACATCAACAGCAAATCCTGTAAGCTACTAAAACAAGCTGAAGTAACTTAATGTCAATAAATAACAATATAACAGACACACACCCTTCCATTTACCTGTATGTATGGAGAGATACAGCACTGTAGAATATGACAGTGATATATACATCAAAAGCTAATAAAATTACTAATAATAATGGGACTAAAGGGCACAATGGTATCAGTTTTTGTTTGTGGGAGACCAGTGTAGGGATTGGCATCACCATGTACAGTAGTTTCAAGTGTCAACCTGAGATGTACCCACCTGCTGGCAAAGAGTAACTAGATATTTTATGTTGTTAAGACAGAAGAACCTTAATGTGGGTACCCTTTTTATGCCATATGTAGTGCTGTATGTTCTTCCCAAACAAATCGACCTTAGTTTCATCAGTCCACAAAAGATTTTCCCAGTAGCATTGTAGAGTGTCAAGGTGCTCTTTGGCAAACTTCCGGTGAACAGTGATGTTAAATTGGAGAGCGGCAGCAGCTTCCCCTGCAGTGCCCTGCCGTATGCATGAACATAGATGTTAACCAGTTCCAAAGATTCCTCCAAGCCTTTAGCTGTTACTCTGGGGTTCATTGAGCATTTTACGTTGTGCCCTAGGAGTCATCGTGGCTCGGCACTCACTTCTAGAGAGAGTATCCACCCTACTACATCAACTCCATTTGTAAACATTTTGTCTGTGGACTGATGAATATGTAAACTCTTTGAGATTTCTGTGTGAGCATTTCCAGGTTTATGCAAATCGGCAATTTTTGATTGTCGATTTCTGAGATTTCTTTTTTGTGGGGCATGGTCCACAATAGCAGATGCTTCTTGAGAATAGCAAAAGTTATGACCCCACAGGTCAGGGCCATACTACAGATAAACACTGGAATCTGTATGCACCAGTCATACCGTGCTGCCATCTGCAAACTCTCGACACCATAATAGAAAGATTCACAGGCTATCTGGTGAAACAATCACAGCTTTATTCACATGAAAACGTCTTGAGGTACTCACCACCTCTTTATCAATGTGTAAATGCTCTGAACTGTCTGGATTGGTGGCTATTCTGGCCCACGTAATCAGGTTAAAAACAGTGGAGTGCTCAGCTTACCTGTTTACTTGCAAGGACATCACTGTATCCTTTCTGTGATTTTTATAGGTTTTCTACTCATTCCATTTAGTAAATGTAGGTTGCACAGGGCTGTATAATGCACCCTGAGTATGCTTTGGGCTGCTTTATTAATAGGCCTCTTGGCTGATCTTTCCTCCATTGCTGAATATTGCTAAACCACCCGAGCTAAGGTTATTTGGGTAAACTTAATACATTTTATGAGACCGTTGTACATTTTGAATGACATCTTCACCTTGGGTTCTTCTTAAACCCATCTGAACTTCAAATACACCACCAAGTTATAATTTGTTCTTTGAAAACATGATTAGTGTATACATTAAGACATTTCATCAACTCATGTTTTGTTATTAAGGTCTAGAAACAAAAAATATTTCTGAAAAGTGTATATTGAGATTGTAAGCCTGCTATTTAAGGTGTACGCAACATAAACAGTACACAATGAGGAGCCACAGAATAACATATATTTTTGGCACAAATAAATTATAACAGATTGCATAAGCAGACTGCACTTGCTAAAACATTTAACCTCCACGTGTTCACAGTATATTATTATATTTGTAAATTATTCGGATATAAGGCAAAGTCTCCAATTTTTTTGTTAAAAATATTGTACTTATTCATTGCCTGAGAGAATATTTGCCCACTTTGCGTGCATTTTGGGTAGATATTATAAGCAGTTCTATATTTTAATTTTACATAATGGATGTTAATGAGGATAATGGTTCCTCTTAAAAGGAACCCATTGCTTTTTTGGAGCATGAGAAATATTTGAGAGTTAAAGGGATGAGATAGGACATCTTGATAAGCTTGATGTAATGTCTACCCTATTGCTCCTAGCAGCTTTCTTTAAATACTGGCTAAATAAAACAACAGAATCAGCATTCATGCAAACTAAGATGGAACCATAATACCTAGATGTTTAGGCTATTTAGACCAGGTGGGCCCCAGTCGCAGATTATACATAAGGGGTCACTGAGCCTAAGGCCAACACTGCTTAAAAATGTAAGAGTTTGATGCATCTCAGCAATATGACAGTTTTGTCTGTGAAAATCTCACCCCCCTTGCTCAGTGGGGAGTAGAGACATAAAACACAAACATGTGCCCCCAATTGTGAAGGCAATTTGGACATTTATCGGTATTTTCAGTAATGGAAGGTAGCCCATTGCATTGGAAAAAAGTGCATCGTCTCATTGACACTAGATTACAGGGATATCAAAGGAAGGCATTTCAAAATAACCAAATAAAATGGAATAATTTCTAACCCAAAATCCTATGCATTCTTACTTCCATGAAATATCAGAGAATTGATCATGCCTTGCTGCAGACCATTCTATAGGCGTTGCTGATTTCTCTTCCTTTGACAACTTCCGTAATTGACAGCTGGACCCTGTCTCATGTGTATTGCCTAATGCTTTTAAAGGCAATCTTCTGAAAAGCAGGTATATGGATATGTTTTTGGCTGTCGATTGTTTGTATCTTAGTACTAATCCTGGATAATACAACGTTTCCCGAACATGATAATGGATGTAACATATTAAGATAGAATAATGTGCTACAGTGTTAATTCTACTGAAACAAATGATACAGATGTGCCTTGTGCAGGGCAGTAAAGAAGCTCTGTAACACAGATCTGTACAGAGATGCTACTAAATTGTTCCACGTATAACCATGAAATGATAATACCGAAAACAACAATGGGTTAAAAGAATTGCGTGGAAAAATGTGCATAACACAATCACAACAGCACATTAAATATGCCATTACAATACATGAATCATGACACATGTCAAATCAATGCCATGAGTATTTTCGCCCTGCGTGAAAGAATGGACTCCTGTCCTCCATAGACGTATAATACCTGAAGACAGATACGAGCTGAGACTCCATAACCCCGTAACTACCGTTTTCAGAGCCACTCTGCTAAAATCCAAGGCAAAATCATTTTTTTTGAGATTTAGATTGTTTCCATGAATCAGCTGGTTTTGTTTTCAATTCCACATCCTATTATTTGCATTAATAAATACAAAAATACACAACATCAATTAAAAAATAAATGTTGTGCAGGAGAGGACAGCCACAGCAATTATGTAATAAAGTCTGTCCATTTTGAGAAGGGCAAGTCTGCAAGGCACATGTGTGGGCTGCAGTAATTTGTGGCTGGACACATTGTCGAGGTGACCGAAAATGGGAACTGGACAACGGCAAAGCTGACCTGCCGATCTGGAACTAGGTTCTGGATACGCAATCCAAGGTGGGGTGGGCTCAGAAAAAAGCCAAGAGAAACATCAGTACAACATTAATAAAGATGAGAAAAAGCAAAATGACAAAGACAACCACACGTTGGGTTTCGGGGTTCATGTTGCATCTGAGGATAGCGTGAAGGAGGCTCCATTTTTGCTTGGCTCTATCTGATGCCTTTGCCATGTCTCTGCCTCAGCTGAGCAAACTGCCTTCTCAGCAAGCAAATGCTGAGCGATCCTTTCTGGCTGCACACAATGGAGCTGTTCTGCAGCTGTCGGAGAGAGGAATTTATCTGCTCTGCATAGTCTTCTCGGAGGCAAGGCACATGTGCCTCATTCATTACCTTCTGCAGAATTCAATATATAATCCCAGAGCCTTATAACCCTTAAGAGCTATGCAGCAGGAAATCTGCCATCCGCGTTGATGAAAGCAGTAGAGAAGGTTTACAGCCTTAGCAGGATGATGGAGGTATTTAATTCTTCTTAGGAGAAAAAGCCTTGCATTCTGTAACAGCGACGTTTGCTGAGATATTGGCTTTCTCACGAGCCAATCAGATGTTTGCAGAATATGGTATCTAGGATACACACAGCCTTAAGAGGGGGGAAAGGAAGTGTGTGTGTGTGTGTGTGTAGGGGGGTTTGCTTTGACACATTTACAATAGCACAGCATGGTCTGATCTATATTTCCTTGTCTACTTCTATTTAAAGCACATAATCATTTATTATATGAAAAAATCATTTATTCTGTGAATAATAATAATAGAAGGATGGTAGTTATTTAAGAAATGCCCTCCCCATTACATGATGCACTGCTGCTTGTTAGGTACTATTCACCCATTGTCCGACTGTTGAATATGATGGAACTAAATAAATCAATTTATAATCATAATGAAAGTACTGTAAATGCTATATTTTAACATGCAAATGTAAAACTGTGCAAATAATTCACCCATAAAGAAAAAAACATATATTTCAATTTAGAATCATAAATATTCACATTTGAAAGCTAGCAACTGAGCCCCAAGCAAACCACTACACCTCTGCAAGAAAGGTATATATCTCCATATTCACCTCTGTTTTGTCTGTTATCATTTTCCTGTTTCTGTCCTAAGCTAACCATTTGCCCCAAGGTTGCAGCTTGCTGTCCAGGGGTTAAATGGGAGGAGGTTTAATTGCACCTCCCCCAACACATTAATAAGGTTTTGGTAGCAGTATAAACTGCTTTGTGTCCACATGTAGAGGTAGCAGTAGGTTCTCACCCTATTGAGAGTGTGCCTTGACGTGGCGGGCAAGCTTAATTATGCTTTGGCCAATTCATATAACCAAAACCTCTCATTTATATTATGTTTATATATTTATATCACCCAACTTTATTAGGGTGAGAAGCGCAGACAGTATTTTGTTTTTTGTAACCATTTGCCCCGTCTATCCAGTATGAGCATTCATGGGCTCTTATTGATTGTTTTTATTTGGCAAGATTCATGTCATGTCAGGTCTTCTCGTATTTCATTTTCTCTGCCCTCAGGGCCGGCCCAAGGCATTATGCCACCTGGGGCGAAGATTAAAATGCCGCCCCCTTTATTTACCCTTCCTCTGCCGCCGCCCCCCCATTATCTACCCTTCCTCCTCCCTTTGTAATTACCGTTCAGCAGTCCTGCAGCGAGTCTCCCTGCTCGGTCTCGGTGCCGGCTTGTAATGAAATGACATCATCTTCCGGTGCTCAGCATTACAAGCCGGCACCGAGACCGAGCTAGCGGGTGCTCGCAAGAGAGAGGCGGGCGCCAACGTGCGTACAGCGAAAACCCTCTCGCCCTACTCTCTCTTCCTTTTAAAAAAAAAAAAAGGGCTTGGGGCCCTTCAAAATTGCCGCCTGGAGCAATTGCCCCACTCCATTGTAGGGCTGGCCCTGTCTGCCCTCCTTAGTACCACTGTCCACCCTAAAAGTATATTTAACTCTCTCTCCCATAGCCCCATAAGCCTGAAACACATTTTTCCTCCATCTTCCCACAATTCTGCCCTCCCATCCGCCCTTGTGCTGCCTTGCTATATAGAGACAGTTTACCAACAGATCTATTTACACCTTATTCCCTTAACCAGTAGAGGGCGCCAACCCTTTGTATCCATTCACTACCCACTACGCTCAATTGGACTAGTACAAACATTCTGTATTTTTTCCGCCTCTCTTTCTTTTACTTCTGGGGATAACTCTCCTATTCCTGATCCGCCACATGGTTTTATCTGTACTCACATCCATCTACAGAATCATCTCTCCCTTTCCCCATACCTTATGTTTCTTAGTTTAATTCTGTTGGATTAGATGTGAAATCAGCCCTAGGGTGTCTTTAAGGTGGTTAGAAGCTGATGGGTGCGGAATGGAAACTGCTCACCAGAACAGTGTACATGCTAAGATATATTTCAACTTACTTTTTGTTTTTGTTTCTGTCCAGAAGGTGCATAAGCCACAATGGGAGGAAAATACCTAAATGCCTAATCGGCACGCATTTGTTGGTCGGCGGTAGAGAAGCCTGTCCAAAGGCATTTTTTGTGGCTGGGGCAGTGCCTAATTTACCCTTTTAGCTTCTCAAATATGTACTGAAAAATGGGGCCGGTGTTTAATTATTTCCCGGTATGATTTTTATTTTTATTTCCAATAAAGTTTAAGGTCTTATGAAAAATGGACAGATTAGATGGCCACATGGTTGTCATTTGCCATCAAATTATATATTTCTAACAACAGGACCGGGAGATCCACCCAAAAGAAGCCTGGGGGCTACCGTTCACACAATCTACGTTCCTCTAGCTCAAGGCACAGGCTACCCCCAAGGCACAGGCTACAATCGGAGGCTGTAAATGAGCCCTGAAGTTAACACACATGAACACATGCATACTTGTGCGTTTCACCTCTCTGACACTTACAGGGTAAAGCATTAACACATTTCATACTAATCAGTATAAAGATTTTTTGGTGGGTTATTAATAATAAGTGATTGGTGAGACTCAGCTGTAGACCAGCAGTGTGTAATTTGTTTTATTGGCTTTAACATGGACCTTGGAGAACACGTCACAACCCCAAATATAGGATACAGAATAATTTGAAATAATTTATATATTTGAATCTACAGGAAGTTATATTTTATAGCATTAATCAATTAAATAAAGGTATCTAACAAATGACAATGACACATGCCTGGGCAGGGACAGCCCTAGTATGTAGGCAAATAAGCCAGCTGATGCCAGTTACCACCATGACGCATGAAGTGTAGGTAGAAAGAGGGCGTCAGAAACACAGCATGCCTAGGGTATACGAAAACACAAAAACTTCTAGGTCCAGCCCTGTCCCTAAGAGAAAGTTAAAAGTCACTTTTAATACCTAGTAAACCTCTGGGCCAGCACTGGAGTCTCCAGGTGGAGCCCTGCTTCCTTAGGTCAGTTTTTCTACGAACTGAGGTGCTGTGTTAATGCCCACACCTCTCCCACTAAGAAACGTTTCCAAGTATGCCTCTTGCAGGATAGCATGGTCAGAGCTATGTTGTGAAGAACTGTCCAACAAGGAAAGGAGATGTGGATTTGTGTTGGTGGAACACCCATGACAGCTACTCCCAAGTAATGTTGATGCAGTGCGAAGTAATGGAAACCACTGCTTGTGTATTGTGCCACGTGAGCTGATTGTGACATTGTGCGCAGTGGCGGAAAGTTGGTAGGTACTGATACAGAGTTAGAGGAGTTTGACAAGCAGTATTTTTCGATGGCTAAACATCTAAATGGCTTATATAGGTAATAATGTAATCTTATAATATAGTTATCAGAAGTGAAATAACAACTTAAAAGCATGTGCGTGAAGAATTACGTACCTCATTTATTGCCAGCTGCTCCCCACCTCCACCGTACCGATGACTAGATACATGCAGGTCTTCATAAAAATCTTCATCACTTCCCAGATCATCAGTAAGCGTCGTTCTGTCAAGTGACCCATCGGCGATTACTAAAAATGATAAAGAATTCCTTTTGTTAAAAATAGCAATCAAGCATTTTAAAGCTAAAAGCTTTTAACAGCAGCTAATGCTATAATGCTTGCAAAGTAATCCCATATAATGCAACCAAATGGCATATATATACTAAGTATGTTACCAATATATTTAACTTCTCTATGCAATGCAAGTAAGGTGTATTCTCAGATGGAGCTTTGCTTAATGAAAAAGATAAAGGTATTTCAGCTTACAACATACATGTGCACTAGTACTAACACATCCGATATGCATACCTCAAAATCCTGAGGATTTTTAGTGCAAGACATTTAGACCGAGGCTGGCTAGGCCTGTAGCCACCTCCCTGACACTGTGCACAGCACCCAGGGAGCTACAGGCCACAGTACCTAGAGAATCTGACCTGTAGTTACCTCACTGACATTGTGTGCCAGGAAGTGACATCATTTCCATGCACACAGCATACAGGCAGCAGTAGTTAGAGAATCTGACCTGTAAATGCTTTGCTGACACTGCACGCTGGGAAGTGATGTCATTTCCGTGCCACAGTGAGGGAATTACTGTGACCTGTAGCTCCCTCGCTGTGCTATGCGCAGGTAAATGACTTCACTTTCCGGCACGCAGTGTCAGTGAAGGAGCATGAAGGATTGGCTATAATGGACATCTGGGAGGCAAGCACTAGATAGGTGCCCTTTTGTCTTACTGCTCCAGTGCCCAACCACCTTTATCTGGCATTGGGAAGAAGAACCCTCGTCACAGCATAGTGCACAAATGGGATGCGGAGCTGGTAATGGCAGCAGACAATAAATAGATATTTTTATTAAAATCTGCAAGAAATGAGGCCGTGAGAAAAATCAGACCTAGGCACCCCCATACCTCCTATGGGAGAAAGCACTGACAAATTGACATGGAAATGGATTCTGAGACTCTGAACCCCGGTCGGCACTGCTTTACCTGTAAGTGAAGTTGAGCTGCACAATGCTAGTGAATATTTTGTTTCAAGCACAACAAACAGTAAGAGTAAATGATGTTAGCCCAACATATACAAGTTTCCTTTTTATTTTTCAGATGATCCTAATTTCTAAAATTGAATACATTTAATGCAGTTACATTTAATACATGTTCAGAACAGCACATAAAGGCAAGTATTTAAAAATCAGATTCAATTAAAGCATGACTCATAGCACTATAAAAAATGACGGTGAGCATTCCCAGGGTATGATATCATATTTCCATGCAGTACAAGCAATATCTCAAAAGGTTCATAATAAAAAATTGCGTCATACATTATAGGTTCATGGAGGTTTATCATTATTTTATTTAAAATATACTATGAATTTGTGGCATACTAGAAAAAGAAGTATTATGTATTTGCTATATGTAATCCTAATTATCTACCCTATAAGCTTTTGAACATTCTAATGAGCATCTCTGTGTCGCATTGACAAAAAGATTCAAACGACAGTCTACTTAATACATCATATCATACGGTGAAATCATAATAATAGATGCTTGTGGTTCTGGTAAGCGGAGAAGATGTAAAAGAAAAAGAAAAGAAAAAACTATGTTACGAACAAAGGTTTACTGTAATCTGTGCAGTAGGCATAAAATAACTATTCGTTTTCCTTTGGTATTCACTTGTGTGCTTAAAACATAATTCCCAGTGTGCATAATGGCTTTTTTCCTAAATGCATTGAGGAGTTCTCCATCCATCCACTTGCAACTATGAGTCCGATACCCTAATTACGGCTGGGTTGGATGCTTTCCCTGCTGGGCTTAATTTTAGACATGAAACCTCATAATATGTTTAACTTGAGACTTTTACTCAACGAGAGTAGGGCAGTTATCCAGGGAAATCACCATTTCAAGTATTCCCTGGTTCCTTCTTGGGACCACCATGCCTAACCCAGGAAACACAGTGGTATTCCTTCCGATTTCTAATCATGTTAGTGATTTGAAACAGGAATTTTAGTTCTGGACTTCTCTCACAACATATATAAAGGAGCTGAAGGGTACTTAGGGCGTGTGAATGGAACACTGATGATACCAGAGCCCTGATGTAGCTCTTTCAACAATTCCACCCCGAGAACCAACTTTGTTTCCTTCATATTTTTATGCTCCACACACGCCTGTCTCTATAATGCTTATCACCTTTAATTTTTTCGCATGATAGAGTTCAGGGCTTCCTGTCTAGTAGGCTGTGTAAACCCAACCCTGATTTGTTTTTATCTATTTTTATTTAGTGCCATCATATTCCAAAGAACTGTACAATGGGTTTGCTGGACATCAGTAGTATATAACGTAACCCTTCAGAATTACAGTAACTAAATGAGAGCTCTGCTGAAACGAACTTAGAATCTGGTAGAACATCACATTATTATACATTGAAATTCTTCTT
>VKOC01000005.1:40424743-40436418 GCA_009364415.1 Spea multiplicata
CAGGAGTGTGGCGCCCTGTGCGGTCGCACAGGTCGCACACCCCAAAGGCCGGCCCTGGGGGCAATCATGGTACCCGGCAAGCATCACTGTAATTGTTCAGTTAATACAATTTTTTATTTTGCGCTTCATTGTGAAAAGGCTAAGAGAGAGTGTATTGCCTATAAATCCTAACTGAACACCCCCTCCTGCAACACGTTACACTGAAAATCAATGCTGATGTAGAAGAGAAAGCAGTAGAGGGGGTGGGCGCTCAGCGACAGCAGAGCCAGCAGTAGAAGGACCGGCAATCTCTGCAGCAGCACCTCCTGAATAAACACACACAGCCATAAAATGTAAGACGTAATGGAGTATTATCAGGCTGGAAAAAACAAAGGTGAGTACTGATGCCGGTCTCATTTGTCCATCGATAAAAACCCATCATGCGCTGGCGTGATTGCAAAAGGATGTAATTGCAGGTAGACAGTGATTTCTTTGTCAAGGAAGAATAAACCTGTTATCTCGTCCTTACTGCACAGTGACTACATCATCTTGGATGCGTACATACGCAATGGTTTAAAATCTGTGCTGTTTCTTATCTTCCTTTCTTAAATTCTACATTTATTTTGAATGTTTTCGGGCTTTTGTGTCACAACGTTTAGCTTGGCAGAAGATGGAATGAGACTGACTGACATTCCTCTATTCTTGTGCTCTCTCCTCCCTGTCTCACAGCAGCGATTGATACAGTCCTGTAACCAGGCAATACGGCTAAGCATCTTGCTTCGAATGCTTGGCCAGAAAGTGTCAGTATTGATTCTCATCCATATTCCGCTTTCATTGAAAGAAAATATAACATTGTGATGAGGAAGGTCTTGGACCTAAGTGTGAAGTAGTTTGCAAATTATTGAAGTGTGCTGCCTTAGTTTATTCTAGCTTATTTAGTGATTTGCCTAAAGTGCTAGGGTTTATTATTATTGCTAAATGGGTATTTAATGCTGACATATTATTTATTTTACCAGATCAGCAGTTAAGCAGGACCGGGCTGGGGATTAAAATGATCCCTAGCGCTATACGGGCAAATGCGTGGCGGCCTACTCGATACACAAAACTCACGGCATGGCATGTCAGATGTTTGAATGGTGTTTAATGGATATACAGTGTGTGTATAGTATGTATATTTGTATTTATTAAGCTCTAACTTATTCATAAAGCGTTTTATAGTTTACAGTATAATAAAACTGGAGGTATAATAAGTGCAGTCATACAATCAGTATGGGAGTCATATTAGAAATAGGTTAGGAAAGGAGGTTCCCGCCCTGCAGAGCTTACAGTCTAAGTAACAGCAGGCATGCAGATACAACTGAGGTGGGTGAAGGTATGTGCAATGTACAGGAGTTCAAGTCAAGGTTTGTAAGTTACTCGAGTGATACAATTAATAGTCCAGTAATACAGAGTTCCTCTTTTCCTTTACTTTTTGGATATAACATGAAATGTTCATCTCACATCTGGCTGAGGTATACACTGTGTATTGAATTAAGCTGGTTTGATTCACTGAAGATATAATAATATTTAATTTTTTTCTTTACAGTTTTGTCAAAATGGATTTGATAAGGGGCAGAACATTCATAAAAAGCTACGCACAGAATCCTCCAGAAAACGTGCCCTCAATTTGTTCTAAAGTGAAAAAGAATGTCAATGCCAAGGCAGATGTTGGTGAATGTGTTATTAAAAAGAATGAACTCAGCGCACAAAAAACATCGAAAAAAGCATTTATGAATGATGAAGAGTATAGTCGCCGTAGATGTATTACAAAAAGCAAAACCCATGATTGTGTCAGTATAGAACACACATTGGAGGAAAGTTCTACTGGAAATGGAAAAAGCAGACTTTCTAGTAGTATCAGCTTTCCACAGGTCAAAAGAAGCGAGAATGATTCCTACATTATTGGTCAATCTGCCTATAGACAACCTATGATTGATTACCGAAACTTTGTGCCTCAGATGCCTTTTGTCCCCTCAGTAGCTAAATCTCTACCAAAAAAGAGAATTTCTCTGAAGAGATCAAAAAGAGGTTTACGAGATATATTTAATTTGAAGAAAAATAAACAGGAAGCTATCATATCCACAAATGAAAGGTTAGAGCCACTTATATTTGAGATGAAGGCGGGAAGAATAGTTGGAAAACAGCATCTACAAAATGCTGTAGAGATGGACTCTGATGAGCTTTTGACTGTTGAGTTATCAGACAATGAAATGCACATGGAGGCAGTCGAGGCGTGCCACAGGTTATGTGAAGATGTGGCTTCCCTGAAAAGCTTTGATTCTCTTACTGGCTGTGGGGAAATATTTGCAGACGAAAGTTCTGCTTACATTGACTTTGAGAATGGCAAAGATGGGCCAAAAGTAATGTTTATCACCAAACCAAGTCCTTTGGCTGTTAATTTCCAAGGAGGAGTAGAGAAATTAGCATCCCCTGCTAAATCTGAAACAATAGACTTTTCAAGACTTTGTCGACAGACTTGCACTTCTGCCGGAAGCTTGCGTCCAAATTCCCTTATTGATACCAAATTACTGCCTAATTCCAATTTTGTGAACTCCAAGAAAAATAATGGTAACATTTCAGTAGACCAGGTGTCTAACTCAACTTATAATGATATGGTGTCTTCAAGTGAGAACGTCACTGATGCAGGATCCCCCATATCAACAAGTGATGAAGGATATTATGATTCCTTCTCTCCTGGGACTGATGATGATAAAAAGGAGATTGAAAATACTACATATTTCCCACAAAATAGTTACAGCGGTGATGCACTTTATGACTTATTTTATGATTCTAAAGCGACAAAGCTAAGTACTGCCTTAGATAATGAGATGCCTCCATTATCAGAACCCAATACCGACAATCCTACGTCAGTTTATAGTTTTTGTGTAGAGTCTGAGGAAAAGCTGGCATCCCAACCAGACAATGATCTTGTTGGAGACAGTATAGTTCAAAGTTCATGGAAAGGCAGGGAATGTTTTTTAAAACTCTGTGATACTGAGTTGACTTTAACAATGGGTTTGGTGAATTGGTTAAAGAAGACAGGCGAGGTTACTGAGCATCAAGTAACACGTGAAAATGTCTCTAATAATCAAAGTGAAGCACCAGTAAAATCAATTGTAGAGGATAGTACTAACTCCTTATCAGTTTGCAACAGAACAGTTAATACACGGGAAGATACACAATTGGTAGCAGAGACACAGGTCTGTAAAAGAGAAGGGCATGGCGATATTTATGTAGCTAATGATTCTCAGGGAGATGTGATTTCTATTCTACAAACAGAAGGGCCATCAATAAATATAGAGGAGCACGTCTCTAAGAACATTTCAGAGAATCAAGTTTCACTGCTAAACACTTTACCACGTGAAGGAAAAGACACACAAGATTTGAGCAATCCACAGGTTAACTTGTTGACTACTATGGGCTACATGCATTTATTAACCAGTAAAGATATACTTTCCTGTTTTAAAAATGACAACCAGAAAACATTTAATCGTCTTGACCTTCACTATCTAACAGGCTGTGTATCTCCATCATTGTGGGTAACTGATAAGAAGATGGTCCAGATAATGGAACAGTGTGCAACCCAAGTTGCATCAATGCACATAAACCATGAAGTCAAAAGCAATTGCGACACAAAAAACATATGCACAGAAGGAAAATTGCAAGCAACAAAAGTGTCCAAAAATGTTAAGAATTCCTTTGAACTTTGTGTTTGTACCTCCAATTATACTGAGCTTAACAACAAACATTTAGAAAAAATTACGTTGAACAATGAAGCAGTGCCTGCAAACAAAATGCATCAGTTCATTGTTGATAGCAAAAAAGATTCATATTATGATCACCTACTTGGTCAAGAATGTATGCTTAAAGAGCATGCTAGTTTGTTATGTCGACAGAAAACTAAAACACCATGGCTCACTAACAAAACTAATTTCCTACCTTTTTTTGGCTCCCATTGTTCCTCAGTAATTGCACGATGTTCTTCAACTTTGTACAAAGTCTGCAATTCTGGAGAGACTGTGATATTTTTTAAAAGTCCCAACAAGTTTAAAGAACAATTAAATAATGTGGAAGGCCTAACACAAGATTCCAGTGCTCATTTCCATGCTGGATCTTCTAAAAACAAAACGGATGCCTATCAGTCAATTACAGGAACAGGTTATATTGGGAAACACGGTGAGTTATGGAGCAACATGTGAAAGCGTGGTCTTTTTTGTAAAGAATTTTACAAAAACTTTGGTCCACTTTAAATCACTAACAGCTGAAAACTGCGCATTTCTTCTGTAATATAGTTGTAATGAGATTTGATAGGGCACAATACACCAATTTTGGGCCTCAATCCTTTTAGCCATCAACTTAACCATGTGGTTAAACACTATATGAATAGGAGTGATCGTGTTGTAACAGATGTGGTTGACATGCTCCTAAAATCAAAGCACTTACGTGGAGTTGAAATATCTTTTTTATTAGTTACTAATATGTGATGTGATAATTTAATATGCCACATTTACTGCAGAGGACCTTACCACCAAAAGTGTGTTAGAACATATATGTTTATGACAGCACAATCATTTGCATAACTGTTTCAAGGGGAATTGCAATCAGTTGGAATAGCTTGGTTAACCCTAAAACTCAAGTCATCAAGACTTAAAAGGTTTACTCAACTATTGTGACTTGACAAATCACAAATGCTCTCATGCTATGACTTGTATATTCATTAGCCACAGTTGAGTTCATGCCCTGCTGCAAACTTGACTTGAGCACTCTCAAGCTTTGAAGAATGAACTGAATTTCATGTGAGTTGAGGGTTGGCTTTGTGTAATACATAGTGAAATCAGAATGCCTGCCTCTATCACAAACTTCTCATGCCTGCATTCCCCTGCAGTCTACATGCCAAATAATAATGCCAGGATTTTATGCCCTGGTAACATGTGTTACATACCATGTGGACAGTGCCAATAGAGAAGTCTCTGCTGATGACTTCATTCACCTCTGTCTAGTAACTTTTGTCCATGAGGAATGAGACAACCTGGGCAAGCAGGAGTATCCGAGGGGGGGGCAAGGAAAGATACAAGGAATGAGTTACAAATACAGAACAGAAGAAGAAGGAATGAGTTACAGAAAAAAGGGGGTCTTATGGCAAAAGAGAAAAAGGGAGTATGTGGCAGAGTAGGAGAACAAGGGAGAAGAGAGGTGTGCGGGGCTATACTACTTAAGGGGAGAGTCTGCGGCTAACTCAGGAGGAGGAATAAACAGTACGGCTGAGTAAGATTAAAGGTGACTACAGCTGAGTGAGGGGGAAGTCTGAGCCAAAAAGAGAAAGGAAAAGATTTGTAAAGATGGAAAGTGTGAGGATGCCTAGTTGGAAGTAAGAAGAGGATCACAGGGTGGAAGTAACTTCAGTTTTTATGTATAGGAATAAGTATTGTCACTGTATGTGCAGTTGTCATTTTTTTATATTTATGTACAAGATTTAGTGCTTGTTTCTCATTAGTACCGTTTGCTTAGTGTGTACTAGGTGTGATGACGATGCCTGTGTACTGTACTAATGAGGGTATTAAGATTTTTCCCCCTGTGTTAGTGAAATGTGCAGTCCAATAAGTTCTGTGTAGTTTGTTGTATGTTTTTTGTGGAAGAATTATGTATCTACTGGGGACAAAATTCTGAATTTTTCCCAACTATAAACGTTTAGAATATGTAAATCATCAGTACCCACACAAAAACATGTCTGTTTTATTATTTTAAATATAGAATTTTGACATTTCTCACCACTCTTTCCATGATTTCCATGGTTGCCGGTATTGCTAACAACAAAGAAGTACAGTAAGAAAACAAAAAGTCACTAAAATATATTATGTGTGTCTAGCACTTACATACAGTGCAATTGAAACATTTTCTTTACACGAAGAATGCCTCTTTGGTATACATCAGGGCATTTTAATATCCAGGATGCTAAGGATGGTAGAAGCTATAATCAGTGATAAAACCCACAGCTTGTCCAACTCTGGCATACATTTCATTTATTGTTCCATTAGAAGCAAAAAATGGTAATTGACAGCATACTCATTTTACTGATAATTTTTGTATAAATGACTGCACTGCGAAGTAGAAGTAGCAGCTATACCTGTGGATTACATTTGTTTCAGCAATTAGTTTTTTCCACAACTCGCTTCTTATTTGAGGGATCGTATCATGAGTTTAATAGCAGCCAGGTATAAGGTCCAACACATTAAAAGGCTGTATATCACTAATCCTACACATTCTATTAAGAAATTGTGTTACCAAGTGTAATGTTCAGAAACTTTGCAGATTCTAGCTACAGCCAGGAGTGAACATGATGCATGCACTTCCCATTACTCCGTCCTTAGGGATTACCTGTCCACAATTTATGGATGACCATTTCAGGTCTTGAGGTCCACAAACATAAGAGCTTTAAAGTTTTATTTTCCATTTCCAATCCAGATTTGCTCTTTTTCTACACACTCTATAGATTCTGCTGCTTCGCATTTAACACTTAAGTGTTTCTCTGTAGCCTCTGTATTTCTGTTAATTGATAACTTTAACATTGAATCTAAAAGTGAAGGAAAAATATAATTACAAAGTAGAATTTGATGAGCGTCAAATCTGGTTGTCAAAGATTAAAAACTATTAGTCTTTTTTTTATTCTACAGTTGCTACTTCATATTTACATTCATTATGGCAAAATGTACAGTATAAATAGTTTTGCGTGCATTTCTGACTATTCGCAAGAATATAAGACTGTAAAATTGTATTGATTGTGAAAATGATCCTTTGCCCTATTATATTTAATGCATGCATAGCGTGCCATGTTCATTAAGTGTAACTACTTTCTCTCTAGTATATATTACAGATTACTACATATTTGTGTTACATGGTTTTATTGAAAAAATGTTTATATAGTATATAGCGTATTTAAAATAGAAATTAAATCGAATGAATTGATATTTAGTATGTATTTGTATACAGCATTATATCTAAAGAAAGGTAATTGTCAACTCAGTCTTACTTGTTCCGTGTAATTGAACACAAATCAAGACTGCTAGACTAGCAGTGAGTTAACAGACAAGTAAAAGAAACATGTTGCCAGGCCCACACCATTCAAAACTGTTACAATGAAAGCCCCAATAGCACATCATCTGTTATGTATTGGACATCAGTTTTTAAAGGTACAAACAGGAAGTGAGCATGTAGGCATGGAGTGCTTCCTCCACTGCAGAATGCAAGATGGCGCCTGCAAGTTCACAAGAACTACGCCTCCTAGAATCACATTCTCTGTAGTTCTCAGATGACGTTGAGCATAGTGGATAGGTCCTTAATGTTCCACATTGGAAGCTTAGTATAAACAGGCATTTTTTATTCCAGTACAGACCTATGAGCTAAGTATGCCATAACAATGGCCTAGAGGCTCCATGTATCAGTGGTGATGACCGGATCCACTGGGGCAACCTTTATGTCTGAAGGGCTACACTCACTTTCTAGGCCATGTCTCCATGTATTTGTGGCTTGCCACATCTCTTCAACATCGCTCCCTTGTGGCCAGGGAAGAGAAGACCGCCACCTTAGATTTTGTTTTTCCTCTAAAGGTAACCTTATCATAAATCGCTATGTTAATGACCTTTCAAATACATGAAGTTTTTGTTGCTAAGTATTGTAATAGAAACACCTTGAATGCTCCTTTAATTGAAAGGTCGTCATTTGCACTCATAGGTACAACAGAATGTAAAATTGAATGTAAAATAAATGTATCAGTTATGTGTTTTATTTTTTAAATAAAAGTAGTTTGAGAATGTTTTAATACAGTATTTGTGTATGTATGTAATAAAAGTCAATGAAAAATATATCCATAAAACAAAATAAAGAATGTACCTGGAAGAGCTATGGTGAATGTATGGCATGTTCTAAAATAAATGCTCTTGAAATCATTAAACATTCTTTGTATTTTAAGTCTCGATTTTGAACTAAATTTCAACCTTTTTGCTATAACATTAAAAATGAACATTTATGAACGTATTAACTAAATGTCCAACAAAACACATAGTACTATTGAATATCAAAACCGTTCTCCTAAGTTAATTTTTAATTGAGTAAAGATTTGCCCAGTTGTTCCCACTGATACTTATATAATGAACCATTCACCAAGTGGTTTAAATGATTTATTTGCTATAATTTTTTTCCTTTTAACCATCTATTTTAACATGCTAAAATGAATGCTTTTCCTATGTGGGGCAGCAACTATATACTGCAGAGTTGGAGATAATAACTATAAATTTAGTACAGCTCAAACGCATCAAGCTTCATTAGTTCTGTACATAGAAACAAAGGATTTCATAGAAAGTAACACAATTGGTTTCGGTCGGCAATGGATTTCTGCCTTGGTAATTCATGTCCCTTTCTTATGTACATGCTAGCATCTTTTTTTTTGGTATTTCTTTTGTGAAAAATATTGACAACATGTGAGCAGAGTGACAATTGTAAAATCTCCAGGAAGGTTGCATTAGAACTGACAATGTAGTATTCCATCCACAGCCCCCACTCCTCGCCTTTGTCCTGTAACCAAACTCAACTCCTGTGGTTGGAGCGAGAGTTTGGAAGTTATTTTAATGATCCACCCTCTGCTTCTCCTCTGAGTTTTCAGTTTAGCCATATCTCTGTGTGACGTATAGCTGTAAATGAAGACAAACACAGCAGAGATTACATGCTAGCATCCTAAATGCAGCATATGATAAATGTAAAGGGTGCTAAATGATAATGTATATAGATAAGAGTAAGGCTAATGAATAAAATGTAACTTTTATTAATATTAATTCTATAAAATCTTATTCTCTGTATTTAACAGAAAATGACATCTTGTATCCTTTCACAATTAAACACATACACTCGGCTTTCCTTAAAATTATTATTTTTTTATTGTTTTATATAGCACCATCATATTCCATAACCATGTACGATGGGTAGACATAACATGTAGTATATGACATAACAATTTGACTTACAGAAACAGCAGGTGAGGCCCTGCTCAAACAAGCTTAAAATCTAGAGGGAGTTCCGGTGTATTACACAATAGGTAAAAGTGCCGTTGTTAGGGATAGACCAGCCACACTAGTAAAATTATTGCAGGAGAGGGACTAGGAAAGGTGAGCTAAAGGAATATGGCAGGGTGTTAATGTGCAATGTTTGTAAGTTCCTTAAAGAAGTGGTCTTGAGGGATTTTGAAGGGACCGAAGGCAGGGGGAAAGATTGGATAGACCGGGGAGGGCATTCCAGAGGATAGGAGCATGAGAGCGAGGAATCAGATGAGAGGATAGAAGGAGATCATTGGATGAGCAGAGATCGGTTAGGAGTGTATTTAGAGATAAGTGATGAGATGTAAGTAGAGGAACTGCTGTGGAGAGCTTTGAAAGTAAGAGTCAGTATTTTGAAATGAATCCTGAAGCGCACAGGAAGCCAATGAAGAGACTGAAATTGGGGAGAGGTGTTAGTAAATCGATAGGAGAGGAAGATAAGTCTGGCAGCAGCATTCATGGTGGATTGTAGAGGGAGGAGACAGGTAAGAGGGAGACCAGCTAAGAAAGAGTTACTATAATCAAGACGGGAAATAATGAGGGCATGCCTTAGTGGCAACCTGTGTTAGGAAGGGATGGGTGTGGGCAATGTTTTTAAGATGAAGACAGCAGTTTTTAGAGACATACTGAATGTGGGGTGTGAACGAGAAGTCAGAGTCAAGGGAGACACCAAGACAGCGAGCATGAGGAGAAGGGGAGATGATAGCACCATTAACTGATGAGAGAATCTTAGTATTGGAGGGAGGGAAGATGAGAAGAAACATCCAGGTAGAGACAGAGGCAAGACAGTTAGTTAAATTATCTAAGACAGAGGGAGAGAGACCAAGAGAGGATAGATAGATCTGGGTGTCATCAGCATACAGGTAGTATTAAAAGCCAAAGGATGAGATTAGTTTACCAAGTGAGGAAGTGTAAAGAGAGAACCGAAAGGGTTCTAGAACTGAGCCTTGGGGTACCCCGACTGAGAGGGTGAGTGTTACTGGAGACAGTGACACTGTAGGTGTGATTAGAGAGGAAGTGAACCAGGAGAAAGAGTGTCACAGAGACCAAGAGCATGAAGAGACCAAGAGCATGAAGAGTTTGGAAGGAGAAGAGGGTCCACAGTGTCAAAAGCAGCCGAAAGGTCCAGTAGGATAAGTATGGAGTAGCGGTCCTTGGATTTAGCAGTGGATAGGTCATTAGAAACTTTAGTAAGGGCAGTCTCAGTAGAGTGTCGAGGGTGAAAACCAGATTGAAGAGGATCAAGTAAGGAATAGAAATCAGGAATTGGTTAGTTAATTGGGTATAAACAATTATTTTAAGAAACTTGGAGGCGAGAGGAAGTAGAGAGATGGGACAGTAATTGGACAGATCAGTTGGATCCAGGGAGGGCTTTTTCAAGATTGGAGTAATGGTAGCATGCTTGAAGAAGAATTGAACAGATCCAGTAGAGAGGGAGAGGTTGAAGACTAAAAGATGGAAGGGAGCGGATCAAGTGGACATGTGGAAGGACAAGAGGAAAGAAGAGCATGAACATCCTCTTCAGTGACAGCAGAGAATTGCTCTAATGTAGTGAAGGAAGAAGAGGTTAGGAGGGACGCATAGTCGGAGGGTGAGGGCAGGGTGGGGACTGTGCAGATATTTCATATATAGTTTCAATTTTATTATTGAAGTATGTGACTAAGGCATTAAGGTTAGTGGAAAGGGTAGTTGGGATAGGACGAAGAATGGAATTGAAAGTACTAAAGAGCCATTTAGGGTTATGCAGAGATGAGGGAGGTGAAGTAGGTTTCCTTAGCAAGGTTGAGAATAGTAGGAACTATGTTCAGCAGTGCAGGAACAACAAAGAAGGTGCCAGGTTACAGTCCTGTGCCAGGGATGGAAATGTGAACGTTGTGAAGAGTGAGTAGTAACTGGGGCTACATCCTCGAGAGCAGATGTGAGGGAGGAGTTATAGAGAGGGGTAGCGTTGTTAGTGCATGACATATTATATTATAGGAGAAAGGAGTAGGAGTAAATCAGTTGAGAATTTCTGAAGGTTCATAGAACTAAGGTTTCCGGTTAGGCATACCCCCAACATTTCAAAATGTGAAAGAGGGATGCTTTTTTTAAAAAAATCTCGCAGAACTCCCCAATACAAGCAATTGCACTTTACAATGTTGCGCTTGCATCGCCCCTTAAAACACACTTCATTTTTGTCACCAGTCATGCATATTAAAAATAACCAACACATTGAATTGAATTCCCATGAGGCTCAGCCAGACATACTACTTCCATGATGCTGGCTGAGGATCATGGGAAGTGCAGCAACAGTAAAGCTGCAGATGCTAGCTGTGAACAAAAATCCCCATGATTCTCAGCCAGCCAGGTGTCCACCATAATGCTGGCTGAGTATCATTGGAAGAGTAGTCCACAGCAGCAGAGATTTTCTTAAATGAAAAAAGGCTAATGTTAGCCTCCCTCCCAGGACCCTTACACACACCTGCCATAAACACACATATACACATACACTGCCTTTACACACACATATATACTGCCCTTACACACACACACACATATATACCTACACTGCCCTTACACACACACATACATGTA
>VKOC01000005.1:40436518-40448020 GCA_009364415.1 Spea multiplicata
ATAACCTTGTTGTTCATCCAAACTTGATTTCTCCCTGGATCAACAAGCTATAACTAATCATGTTCATATAACCAATTATATGCCTGACTACTTTTTTTTTGTTAAAAAAGGATCTATTCCATATTCAGAGGCATATATTGTATTTGATAGCACAACATCTGGTTGTAGTGAATTCCACATCTTTATTATTCTTACTGTAAAGAACCCTTTTCAATGGTTTACGTGAAAATTAACTCTGGATGGATGACCGCTTGTTCTTTGTACAGTTCCATTATTGACTTTTATAATTTGTCAGAGAGTGACTGGTATAGTAACCATATTGTCACCGTAACTTGCAAAATAATGTGAACTGGACATACACTGTTGGACTGTTGGACACAAGGGATATGAGAGAAAAGTAAACATATATGCACAGGTCTAAACATGAAACATTTCCTAATACTGTAGCTAGAAGCTGTGTCTGACTCATACAAGGAATTCATTAGATATTATGTCTGATGAATAACACTCACTTGTTTTATTTTACTTATCTAGTGGATGTTCTCTATGTTGGATCAACAATCCCCTAGAGCTACCTGTAACCTCCTACCATCTTCGTAGCATAAACATTGTCATGGCATGCTTGAAACTGAATTATCATTTATATATAACACAACCTGTAAACATTTAGACAAACCATGAATTGAACTCTCTAGTGTAATAAGCACAAAATCATGAAATGTCCACTAAATAAACCACCATTTAGTACGAAAAAATATAAAAACATCGGAAAAAGTTTAGAAAAATGGTTATACCTAAAAAATTATGCATAACTACTACAGATGGAAATACAAGTATACAGCAGTATGTTATCGCTCAGTTCAGACACAGGTAGAGAGGTACTCTTTCGAGCCTATCCACTAAAGGAAGAGTTTAGTTTCAAGTCCCTGTGTTATGACTGGGGTTACTGGGTTAGGCTGGAGTCTCTGTGCGGGGACAGTTTCAGGGTTAGAACTCGGCATTAGACAGACAGGTGCACCTGGTTGCAAACAGCTGTCTGCTGCAGCTTTAGGTTTTTTTCTAAGGCACAATCTACATGAACAGGACTGACAGCAGCCTTGGGAATGGGCAGATGACAGCAGGCAGACTGGGTACTAGGCAGACTGGGTACTATGCAGACAGCAGCAGACAGACTGGGTACTAGGCAGACTGGGTACTATGCAGACAGCAGCAGACAGACTGGCTAACGGGTAGACGGCAGCAGGCGGACTGGAAAACGTGCAGGCGGACGACAACGGAGGCAGATGAGATCGGAGTCAGGCTAGCAATTGTCATACATGAATGGAACAATTGCACTGTACTGAAGGTTGAAATCCGGATAACCACAATCAAACATGGTGCAAAGGGCCAGAGGTCAAAACCAGGAAATACACAGTACAATCAAAAAGTATCCACAATAATGCAGGGCAAGGAAAAGACTGCTCCAGCAAGGGACCCTGGGAGCAAGTCTGGTTGTAAAGCCCCTTAATTACCCTACAGGCCACAGGTGTGGCTGGAGCCCGACACATAATTGACAGGGACATGTGCAGGACAGGAATCCCAATGACCATAGCGCCTCCTGGTGGTGACACCCATAAGTCAACAGTGTGCCATGCTCATAGGGTTAGTTCAAGTCCTGTGGTTCCTGACACTTGGTCTACTCTATGCATTATAAAAGGGCCAACCCCAGTGATCTTTTGCAGCAGGAAGATTTTCTATGCTTCTCTATACTGTATAGTAACATTTTTTAAAAGTCTTTTCAACCATTCAGTTAAACCTAACACAAAGCCAATTCAGTCCTTCTTGCTGGAGAAGCATACTAGTGTTTGCCCTTCATAACAAATACTGAATTGATTTAGTTGACACCAAACATGCTGGCCTACTGTTACCTTAGTAAATAGACCCCTTTGTGTTCTTAGGATCAACCTTGGGGTATATATATTACAGCAATGAACATAATTTCTTAATATTTTTATGCATAAGCTTGTAGTGTGAAATAATGCACGCACAAGATAAGTGTTGTGTCTCAATATCATAAATGTCAAGAAAGCTGCCTTTATAATTACCATCTAGTGACATACATACTATATATATATATATATATATATATATATATATATATATATACACAGTCTTTACAAGTCTGTGAAAATGTATCCTAATTTCCTCATTATATTATAATGTGTTATATTTATTATTCTCATTACAATATAATTTCTTACATTGCAACATTGTTCAGCCAAATGCAGAGAACAATAATATAGAACCATTTAGAATTATAAAACAATAATCTGTCTAGAACGCTGAATGTATTGATCTTTGTATCAAAAATGTTTCTCTTGGAAAATTGCTCTCTTCTTTTGGGTTTCTGTCCTCCTAATACTAAACCCTCAACTTCTAAAAAAAAAAAAATCTGTTCTCCCCAGTTTAGAGATCTCCACGCCACTGACATGACATTGTTACAATCAAAATATCTTCACGAAAGTCTTCCCTCATCTCGTGTCTCATTCACTGTCAGCCCTCTTCTCCTTCTCTACCTGTATGTATTAACATATGTTAATCCTATTGTCAATTTCGGATATTGTCAATTTAATGTTATAGTTATTTTTCATTTTCCTTGCTGTTATAGTATTGTGGAATTTGCTGGCACTGTATGTATGAAAGGTCGTATTATATAAGTGATTTTGCAGATGGTGGAAGGTTTCAACTGTTGCAGAGCTGTCGTTTGGGAATTCAGATCAGTGAAAAAAAGTATAAAACAGACTTCTCCTATGTGTTTTATTTTATAGTAAAGTGTGTGATGGTCTTTAGGATCCAATAAACTTTTTTTAAATAGTCTCCAACCGCAAACAATTAAGGGCTGGTATAGATAATGCTACCAAATACATGTTTGCAGGCTAATGACCTTTAACCCTTTGTTTTCAATTCAGTTTATGCGTATGGTTGATGCGTGTTCCAGTTTCCTAACTGAAGCTCTTAATCCAGAAAACTGTGTTGGAATTTTGAGACTCGCTGACACGCACTCTCTGGATTCTTTGAAACTACGAGTTCAGTGCTACATCATCCAGAACTTTTCTCAAGTATTAAGCCATGAGGATTTTCTAGAACTACCGTCAGAAGTTCTTTATCATATTTTAAAAAGTGATGAACTCTATGTGACTGAAGAAGCCCAGGTTTTTGAGACGGTTATAAACTGGGTTCATTACAAACAGTCCGACAGACAGGTTCTATTGCCAAAGCTTTTAGAATGTGTCCGGCTCCCCTTACTGGATCCTTGGTACCTTGTGGGCACAGTGGAAGCAAATGAATTCATTAGACAGTGTCCTGAAGTCTTCCCTCTACTGCAAGAAGCAAGAATGTATTACATGACTGGCAGTGAAGTGAGTACAAAGCTTCTTCAACTTTCTCATTATATCCTCAGCTACAGAAGTTATTTAAAATGTTATGACCATTTGAAATGAACACTCTCTTTACTTGAACTCCTACACTGTCCATGTAATTTGACAATCGTAAAAGTACTCTAGCCTTTATTACAGTAAATTACTTTTATATGCAATGCTATGTGTTGTAGCAATTGAGGGGATTAAGTAATACAATGTGTTTCCCTGTAGTGGGGCTGCCGTCTGGGCAAACAGGGCTGTGCTGGCTGATTAAGAGCTTCCGCCAGGTTACATGATTCTCCATTTGAAGGGCTGGAGCTGCAGCTACATTCAGTCCAGCTATAACTTTTATTTCTGATAAAATATTACCGGGTCATGGGATCAGAAACAGGACATGGACACATGACCCGGCTAAACCGCACACAAATCCCCAACAAAGACCTCCAAACCACCCTCACACGACGAAACACTTTGTGCAAACTGCCCCTAGACAACCCTGACCCTGAGTTAGAAAATGTCTGTCTCTGCCGGCGGACAGGAGGTCCAGGGGCAACTCCAGTTAACCTGGCCCTGTCACGTAGGAGAATTGGAGTTTTAAAACGTTGATGTCACTATGCTGTACTGGTGAGTTTTTACTGCATGAAGAGAACAAGTAAAATATTGCATTTTTCAGTTGCCAAGATGTCTTTCTTGATTCATTCACTGGTTTAACTATTTATTATGCAGTATCAACCATTCTCTCTTTAGGAGGAGCTCACATAGGCTGGTCTTTCACCAAATACAGAACATTGAGGGAGTTGTCGCTGTCCTCAAAACACCATAATAATTAAGAAAATAAGCCAATCCAAGCTTTTTTTCCCAGAAATTTTAAGCCCTCTTCCTCATGCCTGACTTTCGGAGTACGGCTTGTCAAGTTGGCATCCCTGGAAAGTTCTTTCCTCTTCTGTGGGACAGGCGTTGTATAGGGGCGGACATAGTATAGTAGGCAAGGAGCATGCAGGAGAATGAAGAAACCAATCTAGAGACCAAGGGATCTATCATTCTAGGTTCTCTACCATGCACGGGAACTTGCCGGGTTTCACCTGGAGTCTTTGCATCCCCGGGACTCTGTGTTAAAGTCTTTCATATGCATGGTCAAGTTTTGTCCACTTTCCACCCTTAACAGTCTAAGCGGAGCTAATTATGCCCCTTAATCACAGACATGCACTCTTCCTGCCTCCTATATTCCAACCCTGGAAACTTCCCCTGTATTAACATCACCCTCCACCATCATCTATAACCAAACTGTTGTTTCTCTTCCAGTAATATGTATGTCTCTGTGTGGGTGTATTTGTTTTACCGGTTTCACAATACTACAGTGCATTGTTCTCTAAAAAATATTGACACTTCCCCTTTTTAGCAGGCATGATTGCATGGGGATTTACTTTAAAACGTCTAGACTTTGATAGCTTCCTCTTGTTCATAACTGAATAACTGCACACCTGCTATTGAATGCATAGATATAATGACAAAATAAACTTAACCATATTTCCATAAGTCCTGGAAACGGGACAAATGAAAGACAAAACTCATGGCAGAAAGTAAAAAAACCATGAAAATAGATATCTTTATTTAAGTACCATAATTCTGTTCTGTAGAGGTGTTAGGATTTCAGTACTGTGAAAGATAAATCATACCAGTGAAGATACTATACAAGGAGGAGGTCCACCTGTGCTAACCCCCCATGGTCCAACAAACCAAGCCAATCAGCACCAGGAAAATGCTCTCATTGAAATCAATAGTAGAGCTTTCCATGCATGTGCTTGAGTAAAGGCTGAAGCTGGCTGGTGGTATGAATATCACTTGTCAGGGAATGTGTTTGAATGAAAACATCTCCTACACAGGAAATGACTGGGGGTGGGAAAGGGGCAAATGCATATGGCAGGATTCTCCTGAATCCTCTCCATGCACTTGTAAAGGGGACACCATGACATTTAGTCACCTCTCAGCTTTCATATGCATTAAAAAGCATGTGATGGCTGGAGTGACCTTTTATGGTCAAATGTATGGAACGCAGTAGACAGCACTGGACAGTGTATACGGAGCTTATTATAGAGTCATTGTGGTCATTCTCCTGGGCTGCAAGTTGAGGAAATAAAAGCTATTCCTTCCTGGTATTATGTTAGCAATGCTATTTTCAATGCCTTCAAACAGCTGCCAAACTGTTCATATAAACTAGATATAAATGTACACACTTGTTGTAGATCAGATAAGAATAAAGTTTGTTTTATTGCTGCGGTGGTTGCAAAATCCTTATGGTGTAACAATAGGTTACATTATTAATTAAAAAACGCATGAATGCGAGATAGAGATTTTCTGTTGAGCCTGCAAGCCTGTTATTTAGCTTTGTGCACATTTTCTTCGTAAATAGCTCATAGAGAAACCACTGCAAAATCCATTGCTATTACAGTATTTCCCCTTTATGATAACAAAGCTGTATACGCTGATGAATGAACACATGCTTTCTTTTGATGCAATGCTATGTAAAGGGTGACCTTGTAACATTTTTATTTTGAAGATAGTTTCAGAGAGGACAAAACCGCGAATGCATGAGTTCCAGTCGGAAGTATTCATGATAATTGGGGGATGCACAAAAGATGAAAAATTTGTTACTGAAGTTACTTGTCTAGATCCTCTAAGAAGGAGCCGTCTAGAGGTAGCAAAACTGCCAATTTCAGAGCAAGAAAATGAGAATGAAAATAAAAAGTGGGTTGAATTTGCCTGTGTCACCTTCAAAAATGAAGTCTATATTTCAGGTGTGTATAATCAGAATAGCTTCCTTAAACCCTATGTGAACAGCATACTTTATAAGGCTACTACAGTACAATACCAAGCTAAGATTAAACAGAGTACTGACCAAGGCAGAACAAGCGCCAACAGCCACCTAGGCCACCTATATGGTAGGGTCAGAACGTTGTGCCCCTGCTTCATGGAGCCACTGGAGGTATACAGGCTTTGGTGGTTGCAACCCCCATTCAAAATCCGCTCTGAGATGGGGGATAAGTAGCATTCAGTGTTTAAAGACCTCTGGTATGTATATACTTTACTGGTACTGAACCTCCCTTTAATAAGATGTACACACATTATTAGTGATCATCTAATTTTAGACCAGGTTAAGGAGGCATGACCAATGCTTTTCGGGTTCTTGTTAGAGCAGGTCTGCTGATCTTGCAAATCATTGCGAAATCAGAAATATAAAGCCAATTGGAGCTGGGATTAGGAAGTGTCTCTTAATTCTTATGATTTTATGCCCAAGGCAATTCAGTTTTTATAAGTAAAAAGCCAAAAAATTAAAAACACATGAATGTATAGTAAGCATTTTCATTCTTGTATTTGTAGCAGGGCCTTTTTTCTTAGTAGACAGTAGCATCTAGAGGCAGGTTTAAGAAATACATAGAATTTTCCTTGTGGTAAAATGTAAACCATCTTAATAGCTGACATATTTATCTTCAATAGACTCGTGGCCTAGGAGGGTACTTAACTTTATTCAAAATATCCACTTTGATAGACGCTATTTCCAGCTCAGTGACGTTTTTTAAAGGAAATTTGTAAAATGACTTTTTATATACAAATTTCAAAGTACAATATATCTTAAAAAAACTGTTTCTAAGTGCAAAATGAATAGTCAGTAGTATATTTTGATCCGTTTCTACCTGACATTTGAGATTAGATAATTCCTCTTTTGTGTATATAATTTTAATATCCACATTGCATTAGGTTAAAAAGTGTATTTATAATTATTTTTTTGTAATAACTTTTCTTAATCAAGGTGGTAAAGAAACACAGCATGAATGTTGGAAATACAACTCCTCCATCAACAAATGGATTCAAATAGAGTATTTAAATGTGGGCAGATGGAGGCACAAGATGGCTGCCCTTTGTGGAAAAGTGTATGCCATTGGAGGCTTTGATGGTAGTCAAAGAATATACAGTGTCGAAGTCTATGACCCATTCCACAATTGCTGGTCAGAGGTAAGTAACTTAATTTGTAAGCACATTAAGCTGTATGTATTTTTCCATTATAAAGTAAATAATGCATTTTATTACTATAGGAGACAACATTCAGCAGCTCATGTTACATAGACTACCCACTGTGCCCTGTAAGGTCCTGTCCAACACATCTTAAATGCACTAGGCCAGATATTATGTCATGTCTTCAAAGTACACTTTCTAGTAAGAAAGAAAAGGCAGTATTTTATTTTTTCTTATGCTCCCAGCAACTCCCAGGGTCAAATCTAGTTCTAAGCATACATTAAGATGTACTTTTGCATCTTGTGTCCTCCCATCACACTTTTTTAATGCTGAAAGGTAATTCTGGCTCCTTTTAAGGCCATGGGAACAATATTTAGAACCACAGAAGAGAACTGCACTTACTCTACTACTAAAGATGTGAATTTGCCAGTCTAAGGAGCGAACAGCTGTTCATGCATAAACCATCCATGGCTGATTGTTTATGTTGAAGGGAAAATGCTAAATACATCAGAACCAGCCATCTAATGTTCTAAATAGCTTTTAATACATATTGCACATATGCTGGTGCTCTGTCTAAAAACCCATGGAAGGGAGAACATGTAGGTCTATGTCGCTGGAGCACAGACATACTTGGTCCACCACTGGTTTATTCAGCTGGGGAGTTTTATGGAAATCAGTTAATTGGTTATGACTTAAATTTAGTTTGCTCATGGCACAAAAAGGCTTGAATTGAAAGACTGTGTCAACAGCTGACTCTGTGTATGAGTATATTATATAATACCAATTTTATTGGTGTCTTTAAACATTAAAAAGCTTTCCATTATCAGGATTGGTGTTTGCTTTTTATACTTGACTGGTTTGTGCATCATACTGTCTCCTAAAGGCCCTTGTATATCTGGCGTGACTGTCAGTGCTGGGTTACAGCAAACAAACGCTACCATTCCCATGTTTCACATTGATGTAGTCAGGTCATTGGTGTTTAAATAAGAGAGCATGGTTAAAAGTGAGTCTATATTGCTATTTGGGAATTGTTTTAACGGTAAATGAAATCTCATGTCGACTGATTCCAGAAGTTAATCGAAATTCCAAGGAGCCAGGGTATTATATAGAGGTTGTGCAGTTAGAGCTAGATTATGATTTTCTAATATACCAGCTAGGGCATCATTTTACCGCAGACAAAGTGTGCAGGTTCTCCTCCAAGGTTATAGCTGGCTGTTCAGGAAAAACGCTGTACCCCACACCTCCTTCATTGGTCCAAAAGGAAATTATACCATTTACTTTATGGATATTATTACTAAAAAAGAAGAAAGTATTAAGCCTATTGTTCGTATTCGTATTGTTCGTATCAGGCCCCTTCAGGAGCCCATGGCACAAAGGCTTGCCGCTCTAATAACCCTAGGCAATAGCCTACATAGACTTGTAGTTATTCCTCCTTTGGACCATCTTTAGCAAAACTCTTTCTTAAGACTATTTATTTCACTGCTTACAATACACTGTAGTTAAAGATGCTGTTCTGAACATGTTTGCTATATTACACTTTATAATACTACTGTACATAACATTCCCAGATAGTATTTATTTTAAACCCGTTGCCATGTGACACACAAAGTCACTGATTGCGGGTTATAGGATCAACAAGAGCTAGACATTCATATATATATATTTGTATATATAGCACAAAAAAGACAAAAGAGAGAAGAAAACAGTGCATTAGTAGGTAAATCATCAACATAACACTGTTTGTTGATGTATCATTTTCAAATTCGATACATCAAGAAGTCAGTGTCTAGGAATGCATGGACTTGTGGCCCTAAGGGTCCAATAGAATCTATGATGTTTAGTTAGAAGATATCTAGAAGAGGCTTGTTTCAAGTCATTCTGACAACATTGCATCAACAAGTTCAGGTCGGTGAAAAATCCATAAATAAAGTTGTGATTGTACGCCATTCATGTTATAGAAAAAGCAGGTGTGCAGTCTGACTCATGCTCGGTTAATGCATCTAATTACACAGATACATAGGCAAAAATGGTCAATATAATATTGTTATTCATTGACTGATCGAGGCTCTGTAAAGGTCTATCTTTATCACCATGACATCATAAACAAATATTTTTCAGTTCTTACAACCAAATCAAGTGAAATTTATTTGTGCATGTCTGTTACACAAACGTGATCAAATTTGCTTTTACTTAATAGGCAGGGAAGAGAATATTTGAGTTCTTGGACTAGTTATCTGGAGTCCTGTCCACCACAAGGTGCAGTTCAGATAAATTCAACAATATTATAGAGAATTGGGGATTTGCAGTGATAATCTATAATACACAATATATGTTACCCAAAATACAAAGCAAAACCAAATAGTGGATTAAAAAGCTCATTTATGTGCAATGTCTGTATGAAGAAGATAATAGAGATATAATGTATCATGTTTAGAGTATGTATCACATGTTGTGACAGATAATAAAGATCTCTAGTTACTTCCATACATATATGGAAAACGTATCAATCAATCAATTATGTGATCATTACTTCTAATAGGAGGTGCATACTGCTGGATGGAAGGTGCACTATATGACCAAAAGTAGGTGGACAAATAACCCATCACACCCAAGGCCAGGTTAAGGAGCTTTGGTTCCTGGAGCAATTATACAGGAATGGCAATTTCTCTGGACTTCCTGCTTTAATCTTTGGAAATTTCTTTTGCCCCATTTCTTTTTTCCATATCACTTGGAGACATCTTTCCATTCCAACATTGTTAATGTTGTTAATGAATATGGTAGCTGAAAACGCCTGATTTTAAATTAAATATTCTCATAGGCATACAGACACTCTTTTTTTGGTTAGCAACCATCACTCCTGTTATCCAATAGCACGTTGTGTTCGCTAATCCAAGTTAATTGATCATTAGAAAAACCTTTTGCGATTATATTAGCACAGCGAGAAATGTCCTTGTTTTCCATGCTAAATGACTTTTGAACGGTAGTACATACTGCAGGTCACGTACACCCGCACAGACGGCACTCACTCGGAAGTTCTTTAGGCCAGTCTACCGCTACCAAGAGAGGAGCCCTTAGTAGCAGACAACCAGGACTGATCCCAACAGCAAGGAGGCCTTGTGCGGGCAGGTAGATATAGGCACATTAAAAGGCAAGGTGACGGAATAGCTCCACGCGAAACACACAGGCAGCTCAGAACTGAAGGGGTTAATACGGACGGGAAGGTCAGGATAGCCGGTCGATACACCGAGCAGGTAGTAGTACAATCCGAGGGTCAAGACACAAAGCGGGTAATCAGACAAGCCGAACTGGTACACAAAAATCAAGGAAGAGGTACAGAATCACAATCCAGAGAATAGTCAGGCAGGCAAAGCGTCAAAATAACAAAGATCAGGAACACTAGCAGCAATACTGCAAAAAGGACCACAACAGGGTGCTTGAGAGACTTGACTTCCGCGTTGGCGGCAGAGTGTCTGCCCGCCCGTAATGGAGTTCCGAGAAGGTGTCTCGGGTACCCCGCATGCTGGTGCCGAGACTGTGACACTGCGTATATAAATATATATATACACACACAAACACACATACAAACACACACATATTTACATATACATACATCTACACACACATGTATACACATATACATGCATATACATATACAGTATATACTGTATACACACATATACATCCCTCCTGTATGTTCTTTGTGGTCGGCAACTCCCTCACTGATTGGTGATCTTATTGTGTCCTGCAATATGTGTCAATAAATGAAATAGTGATGTCATTTCCGGGCATGCAGTGTCAGTTGAGGGATGATGATTGATGCATATTGCGGGACCAGATCCAATTGTTGGACATCATGTACCAAAATCAGGGGTATTAATATGTAGTTGTTCTCCCCTTTTACAGCCTCCACTCTTCTGGGATGGCTTTCCTTGAGATTTTGGAGTATCTGTGGGAATTTGTGCCCATTCATCCAAAACAGCATATGTGAGGTTAGGTTCTGATGTTGGAAGAGAACAAGGTTATGGTTAGGGTTCTGTTTAGGACAGTGAGGTTCCTCCACACCAAATTCATCCAACTATATCTTTATAGCCCT
>VKOC01000005.1:40457625-40538788 GCA_009364415.1 Spea multiplicata
ACACACACACATACATGTACACTGCCCTTACACACACACACATACCTGTACACTGCCCTTACACACACACATATATACAAATAAACTGCCTTTATACACCAGCTAACAAATACCTATACTGCTCTTACAAATACCAGCCCATACACACACAAGCTTACAAACACAGACATACACATGCATCCGCCATCCTTCTGCCTTCTGCCTCCATCCTGTATCCTGCAGTTGGAGTGCAAAATCTGTCACTTCAGACCTTGCTTTACTACTCCCTCATCACTACGCACCACCTATTGCTGCCAAGTGCAGGGATGACGTCATATCCCCGTCTCTGCATTATTTGCCAGTGGGTAGTGATTAGGGAGAAGTAAAGCGTGGTGTTAAGTGACAGAGCTTGTGCTCCCTAATGTTGAGCCGAGTAGAGAGAGATTGTGATAGGGCAGCTGTGCGCCCCCCACAACTGCACCTGAGGTGAGTACGGATCCAGCCTCACCCTTCCTCTGCCCCTTGCGGGACAGCGGGACAGAGACCCAAAATCGGGACTGTCCCAAGTAAATTGGGACAGTTGAGGGGCATGGGTTAGGCGAGGTTGGGGTGTAAGGGAGTGAGTAGGAGCCAAGGTTAGAGAGAGCAGGATAGTGGTCAGAGAAGGGGAAAGGGGAATTAGAAAAGTTAGTAAGAGAGCACATGGTAGAAAAAATAAGGTCCAGGGTGTGACCATAAATCATCAGTAGGGGAGTTAATATGTTGTGTGAGGAGGTAATAGTAAGACATTTCTAAGCCATGCCATGCAAAGGGGTGTCAACCGGGATGTTGAAGTCCCCAAGGATGACATAAGGAACATCAAAGGAGAGGAAAAGAGGAAGCCATGAGGAGAAGTGATCAAGAAAGATGTTAGCTGGGCCAGGGTGACGTTATATAACAGCAATACGTAAGGACATGGGATTAAAAAGCCGGATAGCGTGGACTTCAAATGAGGAGAGTGATGGAGTATTTACCCTCATAGGGTTGAAAAGTACAAGTTGGGGAGAGTAGGAAGCCTATACCACCCTTCCTGTTGTCAGGTCTAGGAGTGTGCGTGAGGTGGAGGCCATCATAGGAGAGACCAGCAGGCGTAGTTGTGTTACAAGAGGTTAGCTAGGTTTCAGTTAGAGTGATAAGGTGCAGGGAACTATAGGCAAAGTTGTCACGTAAGTCTGTTAGTTTGTTACACACAGAATGTGCGTTCCAAAGTGCAAAAGGAAAAAGGGGGTAGGAGTTTCTGGAATGCTGACTGGGAGAGTATTGGGAAGAGAGCAACAAAGGAGGGCCAGGATTTGGTAAAATATCCCCAGCTGCTAAATGAAGAAGAAGAGAGCTTAAGAGGAGGTGGGAATTAGCAGGGAGTGCGGGAAACTCATCCTGTCTCCTTGCATCAAGAACACTTCTGATTAGGCAGAAGGGTGGTGTCCCTATTGGTGAAAGCGGGGAAATCTTCTTGCCCTCATGATCATGTCATGAATACTTCTAATAGGCTAAAAAGTAGGGGCCCACCAGTGGAACGAGGAGTCGGAGCTCATATGGAAAGAGGATATGTGGGACATCCCAGAAAGGTCTGGGGGTTTGCTGTCACCTTCCCTGTAAATGTTAGGGGTTAGCAGTTCGCAGCCGGTGGTCATGGTAGTAAGTAAGGCTGATGCAGGGACTTCTGGAGCATCAGCCTTTTTTGGGAGGATGGCATTCATCTTTCAGATATGGGTCTCAATTTGGAGGTCCGATCTGATGTTGAGCGAGTAGTGGCAGTGTTGGGGACAATAATATAATATAAGGGGTTGCATATATTGGCCTTAGCTGGTTTCCATTTATGTTTCCTTGGTAAAGTGCAGGAGCAGGCTGTCTGAGGTATAGCAGCTGTACTCCTATACCAGGGCTTGATGATTTATCAGGTTTTAATTGCATAGTTTGGTGGTGGTAAATTACCAAACCCCTTATTAAGTAGACTGTGCTGTGAAATGCAGAATTTGGGAAGCTGGCAGATCTATTTTTTACAGCCAGAAAATCCTGTACATCAGAACCCCATCATTGAAGATTGCCAATTAAGACACAATTTGTGTAAGTAGCAGGAACAATGATAAACTGAGAACATAAGCAAATCTCACATCAGAACATCAACATATTGTGTGTCTTTAGCTGCAAAATAGTTAACCCATTAATCTACTGATGTTACAATTGGAAGCAAAAATAGGGTACTAAGGAATATGCCTTATCAGTTCACAGTATTGTTTGGATCATCAGTTGTATATATCTCAATCTAAAAGGGTATGTTGTCAAACAGCCAAAATCATGCATTCACCCTGTTCGAAGCTGTCTCAGATAGGCAAACCATTAATAAGTTCTGCAGAGCAGGTGAAAAAGTGTAATAAAATGTTTGTGTCTGTAAGGCTGTGTTCCAGCAAAAGATTTGGGTACCAGAGAGAAGTACATTACACTTCACTGACCTCTGCAGGTAGAAGTGATTCCATCATGTATTAAAACGTAGGGAATTGGTCATTCAGATGACAGTACACTATGATAAGGGGCTAATATGACATCATAAAATGTAGATAACAAGTAGATGTGGCATCATCAGAACCAAAAAATGTCATGTTTGATATTATAGTTGTATAGAAGGCCACCCAGGGTTATGTTTCCGTCTCAGCAATAGAAGCAACATCTGGCTGGCCTTGTTGTACTGTCTTCCTAAGGTTTGTGTTGAGTATCGTACGTTACTCTTTTTTATTAAAGATATTACTTACAGTCTTCTTAATGTGGATCTACTTTTCATTCTACAAGAAACCAATAACATTCTTAGTTTCTGATTTTGCATATGATGATAAATGTTACACTGTCTGGGAAACAAGATGTTTATGTAAATATGCACCAAAGCACTAATCTGTCATAACAATATACATAAGATCCAATCATGTGTGATCTGCTTTATGGGGGTTTTATATAGCTTTGAAAGAAAATGATAAAATACGGAACACTAAGCCAATCAATACTTCATGACCATCAGCTGCAATAACTTGGTCCATGATGATGTTTATGGCTTAGCACACATCTCTAGTTAAATATACACTTGATGATCCGCTTGGTTGAGCACACACTCCATCTGTTTCTTTGTTATAGCAGTAGGATGAATCTAGCAGACTTTGTCTCCGATAAACCACAAAAACTTTTGTCCTTGAGACTTGATGTGATTTTATACAACTTTCAGGCATGTTTTGATTAAAAGGAACTATTTTCATGGATGGTCTGTTTTGTGAAATACAACATTTCTCCAACAGATTTTTGAAGCACTTAATATTTCCATCTGCCCTCTTTGAACAATCTGGATGTCCAGAAGTGACATGAATATGTCTGACTGCAGCATTTCATTGATGTCACAAAGAGATGGTTACTCCAACTACTCTGAGATGGTGGGAAACCCTTCCCCCTCTTCCCTTCAAGATTGGATTATTTTCCCAGTTCATCTGGAAATTAAAATGCTTCTCATTCCTACCACTGCCTGTTTTGTTGCTGCCTTTTTTGTGACACCCTCCATTTTGTTTGCCATTTTTTCCAACTTCAGCATACGCCAAGAGACAAGGTTCTTACTCCTGGCCAATGCTTTGATTTCTGACCTAATATACCTTCTTCTTTACACCACCACTTGCATTTGTAATGTGATGAGCCTGAAGATACCCAAACTTGCCTGTGCCTTTCTCCTCTTTTCCTTGGCTGTTACCTACTGTGGAGGAGTCCTCACTGCTGCCGGAATGGTTGTAGACACGTATCTGGCTATTCTGTGGCCACTGCACTATTTTTTGCTGCTCCCTCCATCAAGAACTAAAAAGCTCATCATGTTATTGTGGTTTTCCTCTTTCTTCTTCCCAGCAGTATTATTTTTGGTCTTGTACTTTACCCAGCATCCTGGACCCTGCCAACCTGATGTTTGTTCCTTGCCTCTAATTTTGGTAATGACATTACACGCGGATGAAACCATTAGACTATTTCATATTCTCTTTATTACATCTTTCCTTCTGTCCTTTGTGCTGATACTTTGCTTCTACATTGTTCTCTGTTATAAAACAAGAGGAACTGGAATCTTTAAAGGTGTCTCCTCCAGAGCTACAGTCACTTTTATGATGCATCACATCATACTGGGTTTTTACCTTTTCCCACTTTTGCTTCTACTAGCAGAATCATTGTTATATATTAATAATAGGATCAGTTTTAGAACAGGATTATTGTTAACATTTATAATCTGCAATGTTTTGATTGTTTTACCAAAAGGAGTCTCCCCATACTTGTATGGTTTTAGATACAGAGAAATATATAAATCACTCAAGCTGTTTTGTAAATTTAAACGACATAGTTTAGTTGGTATAGTTAGATAATACAATATATTCAATAGTAAATATGGTATCTACACTGTGTTTATGAATCCTCTTCTGCAGAAAACCAGAAACGAATAGAAAAACCTCAACGTACAAATTATCATACAAGCTGTATTTAGCTAATTAGAATGTATATATATATATATATATATATATATATATATATATAAAACCAATGATATGCTATTGCACTCCAAACCAATTCTGTAGTAGCCTGGTGCTAGGTAACAAGACAAAGAAATATACACAGTCTATGGATAGTGAGGTCTGCAAAAGAGGAATCTGTATTGAAAAAGACCTAGAGTGCTGGTAACTATCCATAGACTGTGTATATATATATATATAGAGAGAGATATATAGATAGATATATATAGATATATATATATAGATTGATAGATATATATATACAATGAATGTCACATGCTTGATACATCTTCAAGGCTTAAATACTGAAATAGGGTCTAAAAATTGTGACTTCATAAGCCATTTTCTTGTTAATAAAGGGACAAACTGCATTTTGGTGGATTTAGAGTAGATTTATCCATATAAACATTCAATCTGATTGTATTCTGGGATAAATATAGGACATGTAGAAAAAGCAAACACATTTATAGCATGAAGGGGAAAAAAGACAAACCTGAAAGTTTTTTCTTTCTTTACTTGCTGTCTTTCCTTATTTTGATTTTGCACAGATCTTTAGATTATTCTACCTATATTTACATTTACTGCTTCAATGTATATGTATGGTTTGACATTTACGGTATTTCTTTCACTAAATAATAAACAAAATGTTTCATTATGATATATTATTTGTCAATGTGACAGACACTGTTAGATGATATTACTATTTTTCCAGATTTACAGATTCTAGTAAGAATATAAAGGTGTTAAAAAAGCTGTAGATCTGTAGTAAGGTGATATATTTTGGAGCGGTATATATATATATATATATATATATATATATATATATATATATTGGATTTGCTTGTATTAATTAACCAACCATGTACAGTATTTTGCTATTTGTTTTCATATATCTATTTTATTGCATAGTCAAGCCTAAACTCTTCTAAATTATAAGATTGTGAGCAGGGCAATCTTTACCTAATGTATCGATTTGTCTTAGTCTCTTAATTCTAGTTTGCATGTATACATTGTAAGAAGCGTTGAATAATCTGTTAGTGCCATATATAAATAAAAGATGAACATCATGATGTGAACCGTGAGATGTCTTATTACAACCAATACATTGTCCCCTAGTAATGATGATTCAAACACACCACATACAGGCAGTACCATCTAAAAGGCAATTACGGCGTAATGCAGTATAAATGGAATAGTCTATTGTAACATTTCTTTGGTTGCTATGGAAATTGGACCATTTTGCACCAGAATCACTCTTTATGCACTAACACCTATTGTCCACACGATCCCAGCTCTTCATCACTAGTGCATAATTTTAAAAAAAAAACTTTTAATTGTAACAAACTATTTCAAATATTCCATGTTATCAGTAATGAGATTACATTACTCAGGCTAATATATTTATATATATTGTGACAAAACACTTTCCTCTTGTCCAGGGTGATTGTTTACCACACAGTCTTCTTGGGGTTTAAATAGAAGCCATACCGCAGATTTCATTAAGTATAACGTTTGTGAGCTTTATTTTGCAGCAAACATACGGGTTAAACGAAAACTAATCAGAAAACAAAACCCTAACTCTTTTGAGCACCAACTAAACAGTTTTTAAATCCTGACTACAATTGAGATGTCTAATCTCGTTTTACCAAAGTCTTCTCAACACACACCCAGCTCCGCGGCTCGCTCGTCCAAGAAATAAAAGCTCTTCATCAGCCGTGTCTCATAAATTAGGACAGCAGGCAAATTAAGCCAATACTGGACTGGATTATTATACCTACAACTGCCAAGAATATATGGAGTGGAGTAAGAGGCCCAACCTTCTCTCCTAATTCTCCACTCATGACCCAAAACGAAATGAGTAAAAATAGCTTTTTATCTTTTGTTACACTTTTAACATCCCTAGGGTTGTTGTACTCATTACATTAGAAACTACACACAGAAACTCATACCAACATAGTAAAGCAGTAACACATCCACCCAGACACTCACACTAATACAGCCAGATACTTAATACTAACACACATATAGCCAGGCACACTAACATGCACACACACATACATACTGACACACAATAACATATCCATGCACACCTACATACTCATAGATACCCTTACATACACAGTAACATATCCACACACCCACACTAACATACACACACTAACATTCCTAGACACACCCACAATAACATACCCACATACTCACTAGCATACTTAGACACACACAGTCACACACGTTTACATACCCAGACACACACACATAAGCAGACGCTCACTAACATAGCCAGTCCCACATACACACTAACATATCCAGGCACACACTAACATATTCACAGACAGTAACCAGACTAACATACCCAGACACATACGCACACATATGCAGACACTAACATACCCAGTGACACAGACACTAGCATACCTCAACTCACTTACCATGGTAAACCCCGGCTCCTCCTTGAGAATAAAGAGGTAAGTCCAGACTTGGGACCATAGCTTATTGTTGGTTTTATCAGATACCCCCCCCCCAAGTTGCATATGCATGTACTACTACCTGCATTCATTAAGAACCATAAGATCTTAACTTGGAGGCAATAACAGGAATACTTACGGTAAAAAGTGTTATTTAGTTTGTTATAGTGAACTACTTCTAGTATTGGCCTGAATTAAGAATTACAGCAAGGCCAGCATGACAGAGTTGTCAATCACCTTCCCTGTTTTCTGTCACCTCATTCTGTGCCCATTCAGGGCTCAGCATGGGAGGTTCTTTAGGATTGTTGGGGAGGGATCATGTCAATATAAAGGCATGCCCTGACAGTGCCACTTCCTCTTCGACATTAAATATTAAGTTCCCAGCCTCCCTCCCTACCGATTTTTCTAATATGGGGCAGGGGTACCCGAGGTCTGACGCCAGAGCTGGGGGTTGGTCGGCTTGGGTATGGTCAACCCAGGTTGCTTTGGGAGCTAGCTGCACGGGCTCCCCATGGTTCATCCCTGGGAGAAAAGTCAGGCTACTGTGCATTACATAGATGCGAGAAGCTTTTCAGTGTGGTTTAAGCCTGTGCCAGAGCCTTGGGGCCCTCAATCCTAGATGGGCTAGGATCCGGTTATTGTCACGCTACCGCTTTATGTTCTATGTAGTGTTTACATAGTTTTAGTTTATTTTATGTTATTTTTTTATGTTATTTATCCTTGGGTATGTTCAACAAGATTGAGTATTATGTTAACCAATTATGTCATTGGTTGCAGCTGCTGCTACGGTTATGTTGCAGTAATTTCAAAATAAAACCTGCAACATTTTCATCTTTGGTGTATGTGTGTTTATTGGAATACAGGGGGAGGTATCATTTGTCATACCACTATCAAGTGCCGATCCTCACTAGTGATCAGTCGCTTTACGGCTACGCCATCTTCAGGATGCTGCAAGTACAGCATGACTACATCACAGCGATGGTGAAACACAATTTTGGAGCTAAGGTGACCACATTAGGACACACATACACTTCAAATGTTGTGACCAGCCAGTGTAAAGTGCTGCAATACAGTATATGTAATCCAAAACACACTACAGTACATGTTATCCATCCCACTTGATGCAGAATATCACCTTCCATGTGAAATGTAAACGCGTCCTGGAAAAAATGACTGATGAACAAGACCCCCTGTAGCCTCACACACAAGTATACCATGCCCTCAACAAGAAAAACCAACCTATACTTTTGCTCTTACTCTTGCTATTTTAACTTCCCTCCTACCTTCCCCTTCTCTACTTGCTATGTACTGCATTTTCTATGAAGCACATCTACACATCAGCTAATCATAGTAGGAGTAGTCATTCTAAGCAGCTAGACTGCCGGAGTCTAAAACTGTCATGTTCGTTGTTTCTTACATGTCCTATCAAACTTACTCAGTAGAGGATGAACATTATGAGAACTGTGGTTCATGATACGTCAATGGAGGATCCAAAACGTCCTCAAGCCACAAGGACCTATTGTTGAGCTGGAGTACCTAACTGCTTCTGTGGTTTACCCATTTGTATTGTAATGGAAGCGTTTCTTACAAGTGTGCATAATGAATGATGAATGAAGATCTCTTCTACGTTTCGTTATTTTTTTACACTGATATAAATGAGACAGTGATGTCCACATGGCCACTGGGTAGTAGTTATATGATGTTTAGCTAACCCTCTTTAATGGTACCCAGGGCAAGTCCTCCCTTTGTCTGTGGCTAGAAACTGAATTTGAGGCAGAAAACTATTTTGCCCATCTAGCCTGCCATTTTTTCCTGATTAGGAGACTCAGGTTGTAACCAGTCCTTGGTCTTGTCTTAGAATCAATATAGCTTTATGCCGATCCCATGCACATTTAAGTTCCCTCACTGTATATTGTTCTACTGTGAGGCTGTTCCATTTATCTATCACCGTCTTTGTAAAGTAAAAGCTCCTTACCTTTCATCTAAACGTCAGACCCGCTTGTTTTAGACTATGACCTTGTGACACTGTACAGGCCAGGTAGATGTTTTGTGTGTATTTTTTGCACAGATGATGTTCAGATTATATGTCTGGGTGGTCCGTGGAATGGAGCATTTGGAGAGCGGGGGGGGGGGGCTTTAACTCCAGTATTGCAGCAGACTGGATGGCCAAGCTGGGTTTGAAGGATCCAGTTCAGAACTTTGATGAAGCCTACATCAAGCACAGGAGCTGGGCCTTAAAAACCCCTGCAGCCTGACAACGAGAGCGGCAATTGAGGGGAGAGTAGGTTCCCTGTGCTCCCAGGGCAAGGAGGGGCCCCGAAGAAGCTCCTCTAGCCAAGTGTGGCAAACCTGCCTTATCTGTGTGTGCTGGCTGGGGCAGAGTTGATTCCAGAGCCTGTCTTAGCTGGGTCGGGTGGGAAGCTAAGTAGGCTGGCCAGACTGGGTCAGATGAAGTAAAGCCAGAGAGAGCTCCAATTGGGAACTAGGATTTCCTTTTATAATCTTGATTTGGGGTGTTTTTGATTTGCATATAAATCACACAGTATGCAGCATATCAGTGTTTCCGAGCTTTATTGCCCCAGAGGACCGTGTTTAAGTTGCCTAAAAAAGTAATTTATGGACCTCAACTAACAGGGTTGGTCACAGACATCTTGTTCTAACATTTCTCTTCCTTTGAAATGAACTTACCTCCTGTATTTTTTATTACACCTATCTTTTTATTCTTTCCTTTAGACTTTCCACTCTATTATTGTGGGGATATACACTCACTGGCCACTTTATTGGGTACTCCCGTTCAATTGCTTGTTAACACAAATAGGTAATCATCCAATCACATGGCAGCAACTCAATGCATTTAGGCATGTATACGTGGTCAAGACAACTTGTCGAAGTTAAAATCGAGCTTAAGAATGGGGAAAAAAGGAGCTTTAGAATGGGGAAGAAAGGGGATTTAAGTGAATGGTTTGCAAAAGAGAAAATATCCAGTATGTGGCTGAAAATGCCTTGCTGATGTTAGAGGAGAATGGGCAGTCTAGTTCGATATGACAGAAAGGCAACAGTAACGCAAATAACCACTCGTTACAATCAAGGTATGCAGAATACCATCCCTGAATGCACAACACATCAAACCTTGAAGCAGGTGGGCTACAGCAGCAGAAGTGCCACTCCTGTCAGCTAAGAACAGGAAACTGAGGCTATAATTCTCACAGGCTCACCAAAATTGGACAATGGAAGACTGGAAGAAGTTGCCTGGTCTGATGAGTCTCGATTCCAGCTGCAACATTCAGATGGCAGGGTCAGACTTTGGTGTAAACAACATGAAAGCATGGATCCATCCTGCCTTGTATCAACGGTTCAGGCTGGTGGTGTAATGGTGTGAGGGACATTTTCTTGGCACACTTTGGGCCCCTTAATACCAATTGAGCATCGTCTAAACACGACAGCCTACCTGAGTATTGTTGCTGCCCGTGTCTTTCCCTTTATGACCACAGTGTACCCATCTTCTGATGGCTACTTACAGCAGGATAATGCACCATGTCACAATGGTCATATAAACTCAAACTGGTTTCTTGAACATGACAATGAGGTCACTGTACCCCAATGACGTCCACAGTCACCAGATCTCAATCCAATAGAGCACCTTTTGGATGTGGTGTAACGGGAGATTCACGTCATGGATGTACAGTCGACAAATCTGCAGCAACTTAGTGATGCCATCATGTCCATATGGACCAAAATCTCTGAGGAATGTTTCCAGCACCTTGTAGAAAGTATACCACGAAGAGTGAAGGCAGTTCTGAAGACAAAAGGGGGTCCAAGCCAGTAGTAGCAAGGTGTACCTAGAAAAAGTGTAAATCCCATTTTTTCCCCATTCTGATGCTCGGTTTGAACTTACTGCTATGTGGTAGGCTGACCAGCTATTTGTGTTAACAAGCAATTGAACAGGTATACCTAATAAAGTGGCCAATGAGTGAACATGACCCACTTCAACAAATTATCAACAATCATGTGATTTCATTTTTAGCTGCCTCTCTTCTGCCCTTTACTGACATCTCTCGCATGTTTAGGTTAAATAATCTAAAGAGTTAATTTGTAAATAATTGTGACATCTTTTTGTCATTTCCCATTAGTCATGTCCCACCCATAACTGTTTTAGGACCAGGTGGTAATCTAATTATAGCAGTCATTTAACAAGCAATATAAACTATATTATGCAAATTATGCGGACAATAAAATAGTGGCAGTTACAGTAAGTATTTTGCTGCTCAGAAACATGTTTTTTCCGGTCTTTGCATTTAGTATCCGCTAAGTGATCTGTGTGCATAATGAATGAAGATCTCTTCTACGTCACATTACTTTTTTCACTGATTTAAATGAGACAGTGATGTCCGCAGGGCCACTAGGTACTAGTTATATGGTGTTTACAGCCAACCTCATTAATGGTACTCGGGGCAACCCCTGCCTTTGTCTGTGGCTAGTCCTGGCCTCCCACAGCTATTCACACCAAACCTGTCCTTGCCTCTAGCAAAGCCACTCATTCAGTAGAGCAAGAGCATGTTTCGGCTATTTTCTGTTACTGTCTCTGTTCCTTAGTCCAGATACACCCTGTGGAGTTTGATTTGTATGTGTCAGGGTCCTACCTCACTCTCCCGGCGGCAGCAAATGTCTCCACTCGATGGTGGAGTCGCGGGACGTCCGGGACTTCGTCCGCGTACCACGCGGCTCCGTTGTACGCGACCGCAAGCCACGCGGTCGCGACCTACTGCGACCTACGGTAGGCTGCATCCCCGCACAGGAGAAACGCCACACGTGGAGTGATGGCGGGGAGGCGTGGCCGGCGTCTCCAATAATGATTTACTCCTGTTCAGGGGCGGGACGAGTAGTGATTGACAGTCACTACTCCATTGTGCATACTGAGGAGGGATGGGTCTCTGTTATTGGTGGGGAGGAGCTGATTTCTAGAGGGCTATTTAAATCCACAGCTTCTAGGCCTCATTACTTGATTGTTCAAGTCTCTGCATACCTGTCTTGTACCTGTTTGCTGATACCTGTTGGAACCTGCTTGCTGTTACCCCTTTATTGGATTTACTGGACTTTTGACCTAGGCTTGTTTATGGACTTTGATATACTTCTCCTACCCTTGATCTCAGCTTGTTTATGGACTTTGATGCACTTCTCCTACCCTTGACCTCAGGATTACTTCACGGTACAGTTTATGCTTTTCTTATATTCACTGGAATAAACCTACTGATATTCCTTATATTGCCTGTGTGCCTCTATTGTATATCTGGTGTCTGACTGCGCTACGCTCCACAAACCCTGCATACCCTACAGTATGCTATATTATTCAACCGGAAGTTGTCTGCGCGTATTGCGTAGATGTCCCCTGCCAGCCCCGCAAGACACCCAGGAGTTTGCTTTGGTAAGTCTGGGGGTGGCACATCTTGGGGGCAAAGTGGCAGCATATCTCTGGGGGGGGGCAGAGTGGCAGCATATCTGGGGTGGGCAGAGTGGCAGCATATCTCCTGGGGGGGCAGAGTGGCAGCATATCTCAGGGGGTGGGCAGAGTGGCAGCACTAAGTATCAAGAAAATGAATTTCCCATGTAGAAGGCCGAGCAAAGGGTGCTAGGGAGCACGTACTAATGCTGTAACCTAGAAGAAGCTGAGTAACCTATGCTCCTCTGCAGATGACATTAGTGTTTTGCGTCATAAAAGGTGTATCTTATCTTTTGCTAAAAATAGTAGGTTGAAATAGTGATTGGAAATCATATATTAGCTGGTACTCTGCATTCTTCTTGGTATTTTTTCACCAAAAGATATATGCAATAACTCAAAAACATATTTTAGCAGGTTCTAATATGGACAACAGGTATCCAAACAGTACAGTAAACCAGAACAGGTTTAGTTTGCCAGCGAATTAAATAAATGTTTTGCTTACTTCAGTAAAAGTTAATATTAAGTACGGGAGATATTCTGTCCAAAATCATGAAAAGTTTTAAAGAACATTTGCAAATTAACCTACGTATTAAAGTTTACAGATGAAAATAAGCAATGTATATGTATTTGAAACCCACCATATCTGAATCCATGCCAGAAGTCATCGTAACTTCTAGTTCATCACGGTTTGCACGGTTATTCCTCTGTGTTATCTCTGCCCTTTGTTAAGCTGTTGATTGTTATTACCGTATTGGTCCGAATATAGGCCGCACTTTTTACCCCCACTTTACATCTTTAAAATGGGGGTGTGGCCTATAATCATGGTTTAGCGCAGGGATGCGCAAATTGGTATTCCCCGGCATGCAGTTCCAGGCCCGGGCAGGGTTTTTTTTCATTTAGCCCTGCTTCGGGCAAACAGCAGGGTTAGGATCCAGATTCCCCCCCAAACCTGGATCCACCTCTCTGGCAGCCGGTGGACGTCTGTTCGATGCAGGAGCGCTGGCGTGAAATGACCTTCTAGCGCTCTGTCATAGAAGCCCCCAGCAGAAGTGGTGGGCTGCGGCAGAGGTTGTCTACGCGCATCGCACAGATGTCCACCGGCACTAGACAGGGAGTCTGAGGCACAGGGGGCAAGTCTAGGGAGGCATTGGTAATTCGGGGGGGGCAGAGTGGCATATCATGGGGCATAAAAGCATATCTGGGGAGCAGAGTGGCATATCTGGGGGGCAGAGTGGCATATCTATAAGTAAGGTGCATTATGAATTAAGGGGGACCTTAAACTGGCTATTTGTTTTCCAATTGTCTGTTTGTATATAACATATGCTGTCAAAAGCAGGACTAACTGTATAATAGATACCAAAAATGTTAAAATGCATGTATTCCTGTTCATTAGGTAAACATTTTTTTTTACCATTCCACCAATGTGTATTTTTTCTTTAAAATAGCACCAAACGTTGATGATGATAAAGGAGAGAATTAGAGATAAATTGATAATGCTAGTGTGGAACCCAATGCCAGAGGCCTTAGCCACTCTAAGTTAAATTTCAAACTAAATATCTCCAATAGTCACAATGATTGACAAACACAAAGCACAAATTATATGTTCCAAAAGCTGTGATAAAGACAGTTCCCATTTATCAGATAATGGTTTTCCGCCATATTAGTTTCAATAATTTAATACAATGCACAATTGTAAGAAAATCCCCAAAAAGTCAACAGGAAATGCTGTTTTATTCATTGCTTTAGCTTAACATCATAAAAAGGTTAACATGTTTAACCCTTTATGTAAGTTAATTTACGATCTACAGAAATCTGTGGAAAGGTAGTTGACTTTATTGCGAGCAAGCCAAAGTCTGAGCGAGGCCGATATTTCTCTGTATCGTAGTCCATACAATAAGGGGGACAGCGCTCTTGGCATCATCATTATGACAGCATTGTTGAAAGCCGACATCCACATTCTCACCTCTATTGCAATCACATTGTTCTTAAACATCATGATTTCTGCAGACAGAACACAGGCAGGTACAATATACAGGCAGAGCAAAATAGAATGCGTCAATAAAGTAACTTTGGCTCTTGAAAACCGGCTCACCCAAATCCCAGATTGCTTAGTCATTTGGTATACCTTTATGTAAAAATAGGTAATCATGATAGAACAGAGGACCAAGAAGAATAAAGCCAAGGCACATACAACCGTAACCAAATAATTTTTCCTCTCATCTGGACCATAATACAACATAAGACACATATTTTGTTTCTCAAGTGGGTTCCCATCAAACGTCTCACTTAGTAAAAAAGCAACCAAGGGAAAAACAAAGGAAAAAGTCCATATTGCCAACAGCACCTTCCTTGTCCTCGGCAAAGATAGGAGAACATGATAATGAAGTGGAAAGCAAATAGCAATATATGTGTCTATTACCATTGCAGTAAAGGTCAGCACGCAGCTAGAATAGGCTGCAAATGTAAAGACGATTATTGAAAAACATGTTATCCGGTGTATATACCAGCGGATAACATTACATGTGGAAATTACTGTGTTGAACAGGAGAAAGATGAGATCTGAGATCATCACGTTAGCAAGAAGCTGGTACCTTGTTTCTTTCCTTAGGTTGTGTTTCAATAAAATAGTAAATAGAATTGGTGGGTTCATCAACACTGTGGCAATGCTGCATAAGGCTGAAGGGATTAGAAACATCCAAAGGTCGGTGGTGGTAGAAGGAAAACATTGAACATTTCCTGACCCTGTGTCATTGCCTGAAGTATTCGTTGATGGCAGCACAGTTGGTTGATTTGAGCAGTTGATGATGTCCACAAGCATTTTCACTTAACTGGTTAGTGCTCCATTGGTGAAATGGTTGCTTATCTTATGTAGAAAGCATCTCTACAAGATTCTAAATCATGCATCATTGGGGCTCTTTCCATTTTGATGAGTAGTCTGTAGAAGCAGAATTGATATTGTTAATAAGAAATTATGTTTAAAGCTTGAGCTTTTATCCTTAGATCACATGGACACAGTACAGGCACAACTGTCCTTTAGCAATGAAGATTTAAACTATTTATAATGATAATAATAATTGTGAAGAAGATAATAAGACAACATTTTGTATGTTGGCTAATGAAATATATATCCTAATCGTACATCATTTATGCAAGGTACTGATCATGTCTGTGGAAATACATGTAACAGTTCTGAAAAATATGGAAACCCTAGAGATCCTCTTGTATTTACACTCTTTACAAAGTAACCTTATCCCGCAACAACTTAGACACATATGTATTTTCGACAATGTTTTCATTAAATGCTTGCAGTCAACAATAGCACTGATTTCAATGACTCAGAAGCCAGTGTCTGTAGAAGTGGTCAATGACTGGGGATTCCAGACTGCTCTGAATCTTTGCTAGATATAGTTGCCCACAGAAATGTGGGATCTCACATCTGCATTTTTCCATGTTTGGCCTGCTGTTTGACAAGACATGCACCCATTTGTTGCAGTTCCTTGCCCTCTCACCTGAGTAGTTGACTGCCCTCACCAGCAGGTACTGATTGCTGACAACCTGCCCCTGTCATCTGTTCAGCTACAAGCCTGCTCTGCCCTTTGTTCCTGGCTCAGTGGCATTTTGTCTCTTGAGCTTGCTATTTGATCCGATGTTTGGTATTGATAGTGTTTGACTATGCTTTTGGTTTATCCTTTGGTACTAGGTCTGTGGACCTGACCCCTTGCCTAGTCCCACGTGGGTGATGTGTGTCCATCCTTGCTAATGTTGAATTCCACAATTAAATTGTGTCCCTGTGTGGGATCAATGACTGAAACATAGGTATTTTAGACATGCTGTTTTACAGGCCTCATTAGGCAATAAAAGAGCCAACCCAGTTGAGTTTATATACTTCAAGAAGGGCTAGAATGGCCCTGCATAATGCATAGTTAATTCAATGAGACTTCTTGACCTTCATCTCAATTAGGGCCGTCCTTAAAAAATGAGTCCATTGACATAAATGTTTCAACTCAGCCTAAAATCAAAGCTTTGTAAATACATTGAATCAATGGTGACTGTAGGCTTCTGTGCGATGAAACTAGATTTAATCAAAACCTCTTCTAACCTTGACAGATATATAACCTTCGGATAATTATTTTATACCAAACTTAACTTAAGGCAACTTTTTAGCCAAGATCTCCTTAGTGAATTATTTTTAAACTTCCACGTTTTGAAAAGAATCTTTGTTTCTATGATGCAGATCCCCCCATGTAAATATTAGCATTCAGTATAGCAAATAACCATCATATAGAATTAACAGTAAACCGAGCTCTGACAAAGCAAAACAGCATTAGTTATCAATGATCTGTAGTGTTTAACATGAGATTAAACTTTGATCTGAGCTCCTTAACTCCCTGAGTGCATGTACCATAATCCCATTAATTCCATATGTTGATTGGGACACAGTTCAATCAAGGATAATAAGAAATAATATAAACATTTTACTGTAAAGTTAAAAAAGAATAACATACAAATCATACTAATGTGAGATACAGTATATGTATGTATATATATATATAAATATAATATATATATATATTATATATATACGTGTATGTACACAAAACCAAACACTGTGAGAACATTCAGCTAATAAGATGCTATTTTTCCTTCCTGCTTTAAATTCTACATAGAATTTTATCTAGAGAAATAGATTATATATTATCTACCAGCAATGGTGAGAAGTAAAGCAAGAATCCCACTTACCTCGTGTTTTTTTACTTTTAGTTTTTCTCTTCGTAAATGTTTAAGTTGTAAAATACTCAATAATTTTAAAGCTTTTCAAACGATATTGTCTGTATGAAGCATTGGACTCATCTGCACTACCTTATGGAAAATCATTTTCCCTGTGCTTTTCAATATGTAATGAATTGGTTATCAGCAGATAACGGTTTGTTGACTCAATTCGTTGACTAATATGGTTATAGCCCACATCCATGCAGTACCCTGGGTAGACTGCCCCTGGTTACTTCTGTTTCATTAAGTCTTTCAGTTAGTACTTGAAACACATTCATTGTAACATAACAATCGATATAAACTGTTCTGCCTGATATGATAGGTAAAATTAATTTTCCACATATGGAACATCTTGTCCCAAAGCTGAATTAACATTCTATAGGGCCTTATGCAAGCTTCCAGTCTGGGACATCATATAGTATACAGCCATTCCCTCTGCAGATCGCCCAAGAACTGCTGTCTCCCCCTGGTTTTGTAGACCTGGATACGTGACCATGGCGAAGGAATCCGAAGATAACTTTGTGTATGCTTAGTCTTAGATATCTCCATGTTGGAATACGTTTACCGTATTTGCTCGACGATCCTGATTATAAGATGACCCCCCAAAATCTGAATATTAATTTAGGAAAAAAAAGAAAAAACCTGAATATAAGACGACCCTATAGGGAGGGAAAAAGAAAAAATATTCTGTCCCCCCCGCCCAAACTTACTGGTGCTTCTGACTTCATTTAGCCTCTGACTTCATGTAGCCAGGGCAGCGTGTAGACGTCTACACGATTTGCATAGGCAACTTCCGCTGCAGCCGGAAGGAGGTTAGCAGTGGGGGTTGTCTGCGTCCATCGCGCAGACCTTCCCCCGACTTTCAGAGAGAATGCGAGGAGCTCTCCTCACTGACAGCCGGGGAAGGTCCCCTACTGCTAACCGCACCTCCTTCCGGCTGCAGCGGACGTTGTAGACGTCTACACGCTGCCACGGCTACATGACCTGGGAGTCAGAAGCACCGGTAAGTTTGGGGGGGTGCTAAATGGGAGGCATAAAACAGGAGGATCCAGGTCCCCTGCAGCGCTGTGGGGGATCTGGATCATAATCTCATAGTCAGACCTATTTGAGGTCAGATTATAAAATGACCCCGATTATAAAACGAGGGGTATTTTTCAGAGCATTTGCTCTGAAAAAAAACCTCGTTTTACGTCTTACGAGCAAATACGGCATTTAACATTATGTGCTGCTGTTAAGAAAAGTACGTAACCAACTGCCACCTCTCCTTATCGAGTCCCAATCCAGTAGGTATTGCCTTCCTCATGGTCTCAAAAGCACGCACAGCGTCGCCAGATGGAAGGTGAGCACAAATCTAGATTTGACCACTGGCGGTTGTCTTCAAATGATGAATGTCTGGTACTGCATGCAGGCAAGCATTTCAAGCAAAACCTCTTAAAGGCTGCACTACTCAATCACCCAGACTACCCAATTAACTATATAAAAGCCATTGGCACCTATGCTAGTTGCTCAGTTGTTGTGGCTTGTTAGTATTGCAACTTAGTGTCCTGATACCTCCTCCATGGTCTGTGTTCCTTGTTCCTGTTCGCTGTACCCTTCACCTCCCGACCTGCTCTTGATCCTCAGAAAGTCAAGAGATATGACTTAAAGAACTGGTGTCCCACCATAGCGACCTTAGGACACATTTGCTTTTCATCTCTTGTATACATCCATACATATCCATACATATCCATACATGCAGGAACCTCGGCCAAAGGTCAAGTCAAAGACCATGCTGTATTGTGGCTTCTAACCCTCTTTGCCTTTGGGCATAATATAATGGGAGATATTTGGGTCAGGTTTGGAAAGCTGTGAGTCAAGCCTGAATAAAGTTACACAAACTACTTACCATTGAGGAAAAACTTATGGTTCTGTGCAAAGATATTTTCCCTGTTCCAGGAGGGGAAAGTATTAACATTCATTCAGGCATCTCTTTCCGTGTAATACTGCTCGGTATGAAGCCTTCACTGTAAGGCGTTTCTGTCCGTGATCTAGTTCTGTCCAGTGGACAGCAAAAAAATACGTGAATGTACTGATTCACATGCGGGAAGAAAGACTGGGCTGAAAATGCAAAATAGCCTCTAATATGCATTAGAAAATCACTTGATATTACCCTTTTCACGTTTACATTACAGTCATATACAGCATATGATATACAATGTTGAATTTCTGCAATAAAATATGATTTATTTTGGGTATATAGGTTAATTACCAATCTACAGAGGGCAAAGCAGTAATCTAACTCTTGTAGAGGAGATGTCGCAGATTCATAACAGAAATCATTGTTTAAACATTGTTGTCTAGCAACACAGAAACAATAGCCAGAACATATACACAACATAGAGAAAATATGTGCAGGAAGATAGCAGAACATATATTGTTTATTATATAGATAGATTCTCTGCCTCTATAACCCAATCCTGACTCAATAACCCAATCCCTCCAAAACACAACTAACGATTTTCCCTCCTTCCAAATCCATCCCAATGTCTAAATCCTCTATTACAAACCTATTAACCGAGCCCAATGTTTTTGGGTCATCACTGTCTCTGCTATATTCTGAATTCCTTATATTTAATCTCAAACCATCTTCACCTGAAGAACCATGCCCACATCAAATCATGCCATTTGCCTAGTACATTAGCGCAGTACAATACCTATGATTAGAAAAAATGTGCAAATGGGCCAAAAATGATTAGGTTTGGCTGAAAATACGGGGGCATTTTTAATTCAGGAAACAAATTAATTACCCAGGCCCCACGTGCACTCTCTCATGCTCTCAAAATGTTTTTCTAGCTTCTCTGCCAACCACTTTCACTTCTGCCGATCACTTCCACATCTTCTTTTTCATCTTTTATCGTCTCTCTTCTGTTCTATAGTCATCTGCATCTCCAATCAGGGAAGAGGGAATCACCGAAAGCACTATCATTTTGCCCTAACGTGAACTCTGGACAATATAGCAGTGCCTCCGATGACATCATGTCCCCAATCCTCCAATCAGAGAAGAGGATGTCAAGGCCGGTGCCGCCATATTGCTCTCAGTTCACACAGCCATTTTGCACTTACTTGAACTGAGGGGAAAAATTATGACGATTGGAGGATTGGGGAGAAGACCGGACACACGGTCATATTGCCCTCAGTTTATGTGAGGGCAAAATGACAGCATTTTAGGTGACATCCTCTCCCCCAATTGAAAGATCGATGAGAGGACGTCACTGCAAGTGATGTCATTTTTGGGGAAGTCTGCAGAGTTTAAGGAGGTATGGGAGGTTGAATGAGTGAATAAATTAATGAATGTATAAGTATTTGGGGGTAGAAGTAGGGCAGGCAGGCTGTTAAGGGGCAGAGGTAGCACAGGCAGGCTGTTTAAAGGGCAAAGATGGTACGAACAGTCTTTTTTCATAGGAAGAGGTGGTGCAGACAGACTGTTTAGGTGACAGAGGTGTCACAGGTGTGCTGTTTAGTGGGCAGAGGTAACACAGGCAGGCTATTTGGGGGCACAGACATACTGTTTAGGGACAAAGATGGCACAGACAAGCTGATTGGGGCACTGACAATCCGCTTGAAGGGCAGAGATTGCACGGACATTTTGGGGGAACCTATGGCACAGGGAAGCTGTTTGGGTGCAAAGTTGGCACAGACAAGCTGTTTCGGGGCAAGGGTAGTACCTCGGGACATGTTGCTTGTGAAGTTAGGGTGCCCTGGTGCAATTTTCACACCAGGGCCCTGTGGTTTCTAGTTATACCTCTGGTGTGGCATGTGGGCACATGAGCTCAACCACGCAATAAACTATATTGGGTGTCCAAATATTTCCAGAGCTGCTTTTCATTGCCAACCCTGGGAGAGAATGGCTAAAGGGTACACCTGGCCACCTATAAACACCTATGTAGATGGCTTATTTTTTTATGGGATGCCCCTACAACACAATTAGAAGATTTGTTTTTATTATAGTTACATAGCAATCAAAGGGGGATAAAATTAGCAATGAATTATAGTGTTAAAACAGGTAGATCCCCTTGATAAAAGCAACCACGTATTTGAAATCAGTGGATGTAAACAGTTATATCAGTTGTTATGATAGCTGTCACTTCACCACGTGGCTGAAGAATGCACCTAAAAGTCAATTTTTATGGATGAGGAGAAACTGCATTGATTTGACGAAATCCGACCAACAGGTAGGCGAGATAAGGAAACCATTTTTAGAGAAGGGCTATGAAAAATACTCAGTAGTAGACTTTTTGAATAAATAAAGGGACACTGCTGACTAAAGAAGAAAGCCCAAATGACAGCTCCTCCATTAATTTTAAACTCTGATGGTAGCCAGAAACATGAAAAAATGATAATCAACAATCACTAGCATCTACCTTTAAAAGATAATGTCAGGCATCACCTAGAGTCCCACAGACCGCAAGGCGTGGCCGCCCCTTTAAGAGGCCTGGCTGGACTTAAAATCACTATCATCACCTAGTTCTGTTCTGAACCCCTCCTCTCTCACCTGGCCTCATCATCAGGCTTTAAAAGATCAACCTCACCTCCAGCCCAGGATCTGGTTGTTGTTTTTGCTTCCTGGATGCGCTGTGAGTATTTGCCTGATTTCCTGGACTTTGACCTCTGCTCTGATACCTCGTTTCTGAACCTACACTGCCCGCCTGTGACCTTGGAACTGCTTTTGACTGCGCTATTTGCCTTTGCCCTTTGTACTGGAACTGTGACCTCGTTTATGAACCTATGCTGCCTGCCTTTGACCTTGGAACTGCTTTTGACTACGCTACTTGCCTTTGCCCTTTGTACTGGAACTGTGATTTCGTTTATGAATCTACACTGACTGGCTTTGTCCTTGGCACTGTTTAATTACCTTCACTGCCGTCTTTCGTTGGGACTGTATGTTTTATTATTGGTTGCACATTAAAACACCTCGCTTACCAAATCTGCGCTACGCTCCGTCCCTGTTTCTGACATAACAACCAGATCATATCATGGAGCCTGCAGAGATGGTAGGAGTTTTGTCTACCCTCACCCAACAAGTAACCCTCTTGTCCCAGACGGTGCAGGATCTGCAGCATGGCTATGCTGAATTAAAGGAGAAATTACATCAAGCCCCGGAACCTGTATATCCGGAACCTAAAGTCCCGTTACCTGACTTTTTCACAGGAGATCGCCTCCAGTTCAGGAGTTTTATTAACTCATGTCGTCTGCTTTTTTCTCTGAAGCCCAGGACCTATGCTACAGAGTATGTAAAGGTCCGCACTGTGATTGCTCTGCTCAGAGGGGAACCTATGTCTTGGGCCCACAATCTGTTAGAGACCAACAATCCGGCACTTACTGACTTGTCCTCTTTTCTGGCTGCTTTTGCAACACTTTATGAGGACCCCCAACGAGCTTCCACAGCTGTATCAGCAATCTGGGCACTAAAGCAGCGCAAACGTGATGTGGAAGAATACACTGCAGAGTTTCGACGCTGGGCAGGAGAGACTGGCTGGAATGACCCTGCACTGAAATTCCATTACCGCCAAGGACTTTCCACTCAGCTTAAAGATGAGCTCGCTAGAGTGGGTATACCAGATCAGCTAGAAGACTTAATACGTCTATCGATTCAAATAGACAGGCGTTTGCGTGAACGCCGCAAGGAGGCTATAAATCCCTGTGCTCCGGACTTCGCATCACCTGTCACTTCCACTCGTTTTGACACGAACCCCGAACCCATGGAAATTGGGGCAATAAGTGCTACCCGTTCCTTGGAGGAAAAGACCAAGAGGAGGATACATAACCTGTGCTTTTATTGTGGCAAAAGTGGGCATTATATCACGCTCTGCCCAATACGCCCTCCTCAACCTAAATTCGGTTTCATGGGGACTATGTTTAGCCACTCAGCTGGGTCCACCGGTCAGTCCACGAAGCATCACTGTTGTTGTAGCAACCATCAGCATCCAGCTGTAGCTAAGAGACCCGTGACTCGGTCTATTGGCATCCTCACTGACCTGGCTCGCCATGACCTTGCTACAGATATTACCAGCGACAGGTCTTTGCATCCATTTTGCCAACCAGTTACACCAGATGAGTCATGCCGTGATCAACAGGTGTCATCTTCCCTGCGGGTCACTAATTCTTCTGTTCACTGCTCTGACGCCACAAGCCTGTCCCCTGACAGCATACGTGCATATGATGGAACCATAGTGCGGAGGGAAGATGTTGAGGCCTTTGAACAAGCACAGAGAGCCAGAAATGCTCCCTCACCAACGACAGCAAAATCCCCGAAGGCTAGAGATATCCCAGGAATTGCAGTCCTCGCTTCTACAACTCTTTGCAATGGGCAAACCACTCCATTGCTTCAAGAACCCGAAAACTCTGATTCTTACTCTGATCTGGATTCCAATACCGACCTGGATTCTTTGTCTGATGACATGGCGATTGTTCGCGCCCGGAGTTCGCTCCTTGTGGGGGGGCTCTGTCAGGCATCACCTAGAGTCCCACAGACCGCAAGGCGTGGCCGCCCCTTTAAGAGGCCCAGCTGGACTTAAAATCACTATCATCACCTAGTTCTGTTCTGAACCCCTCCTCTCTCACCTGGCCTCATCATCAGGCTTTAAAAGATCAACCTCACCTCCAGCCCAGGATCTGGTTGTTGTTTTTGCTTCTGGATGCGCTGTGAGTATTTGCCTGATTTCCTGGACTTTGACCTCTGCTCTGATACCTCGTTTCTGAACCTACACCGCCTGCCTGTGACCTTGGAACTGCTTTTGACTACGCTATTTGCCTTTGCCCTTTATACTGGAACTGTGACCTCGTTTATGAACCTATGCTGCCTGCCTTTGACCTTGGAACTGCTTTTGACTACGCTACTTGCCTTTGCCCTTTGTACTGGAACTGTGATTTCGTTTATGAATCTACACTGACTGGCTTTGTCCTTGGCACTGTTTAATTACCTTCACTGCCGTCTTTCGTTGGGACTGTATGTTTTATTATTGGTTGCACATTAAAACACCTCGCTTACCAAATCTGCGCTACGCTCCGTCCCTGTTTCTGACAGATAATATGTTAAAAGAGATCCTGACAGCTAAGGTAGTATATAGAGGAAAGTAAAAGGCATGAGTCTGGTCAAAAATTCATATTAGGGAGAAAACCCTGAAACATTTCCTTAACCAATGACTTAGTTTTCATTGTAGGGACTGCCAGTCGTGTAGGGCTAAGAAAGATAAAGGGAAAAAAGTAGGCATTACACTTTTATAAAAGGAGAGAAAATTAAGATAAACCCACTTATCAAATGTAGAAGCATGGAAGAGTGAGAATTTCAAGAAATTGGGTTTGAAATGAAGTGGGTGCAAAGAATAAAAACAATAGCCCTGCATGGTATGAACTTTGATCTGTTCCATTTCGTATGAACTGATTTTCTTTGCTTTTCTCTCTTTTCTTTACCATCTTTATATTTTTGCCTCTGCAGGATAGGATACAGTTAAATAAAATGTTCACTTTGAAACTCTTTTATAATCCTACAATTTTGAAGTGAATGTTATCCCCATTTGTGCACTTTATTTGCACATTTTTACATATATTATATATGTTGTTTGATTTTCTTATATTAAGTATTTTTTTTAATTAATGATAATGGTAATGATTTACCATTCCTAAGGGAGTACCTTTACTGATTAACTTGAATTTAAATTTAAGTGGATTTTATTTATTAGAATATTTTATAATGTATATTTTAAATCATTATTTTTATGACCCTGGGGATCTCTGGTTGGCTTTGCAGGACATCTAACACCAAGACGCTGTATACATTAGACAAGACAAGAGTCCCTTTTCCAAATTTTAAGAGGGATTACTATACTATAAATTTATATGGTGACCATTAAATGACCATTAAATAAAACAAGAAGGTACCTCAGAGAAAAAGAACCCCTGTGATACATCATATCTTCGAGGCTATCTACAGCTTATTCAACTACTGTAGTGTTAGTCCTTTCAAACACTTATCACCTGTCTGATCCCATCAACTACCCCTTGCACTCCATTCCGCATAGATTGTAAGCTTGTGAGTTTATATCACCGCATAATCTTACAATTATTTTTTAACTTGTGCTTTGTTTGCTTGTTAAAAGTCCAATTAATACTAATATGTTTTCTTTTTGTTTCTTTTTCCCACGTTGCCTCTGTTTGGCTACTGGTTAGACATATCATTGGGTCCCATTTGTTATTCAAATAATATACCTTATATCTGTAATAGCTCACATGGGAGAGCAATTCCACTTCCAAGACCTTTAACTATTTAAAAAATAATATGCAGCTTTAAAAGCTCACTTTTTACATCGGTATGACGCTAGCCATATTTAAATACATTTTGCCCCCTGTTAAATGATTATTTATTATAACCTCATATTTTTTCAGATTCTCAGAGTCTAACAATCTGTAGCTTTCCCTTTTACATGTTACAATGACTTGAAGAATATCAACCTTCACCTGTGTGTCATAGGTTAAATTCCCTGAATACAGATCAAACTATTAAAAATAGTATTTTGCATGATCCACATGACCGATGCACACAATAAGTTTAAAAGTGCTCTGCAGCATATATGTTTTAATGTTAAATGGAGCCTTGATAGAAAGTACTGCCCGTTAATTTCTGTATCTCTGTGTTAAAGCAATGACACGCTTCCTTGAAATTAGTACGGTAGAAAACATCATGTACAAAGTTCTTAATAGGTAAACTGGTTAACCAAATCAGGTCCCATCTATCTCACTTTGTACACACCGTAATATCCATTGCGCATGTTTCACTGCAATAAAAATACTCCGTATTTACATTATAATAACCGCAGACACAAACACCTGTTTGTCTGTTATCTTAGCACGCTACGCATTAGTCACATTGGGGGAGTTATATTGAAGGGGAATTAAAGCATTCAACAAGACATCCTATTGTATGCAATATCAGTTCATTGTGTACTCTTTTGGACTATTAAATACGTCTTATCCCTTAGCTGACCCTAATTTGTGTACAGGGTATTTGTGTAAGAACCCTGTAGTATGCACTTAAAGCTTGATATAAATCCAAAAAGATCTGGTGTTTGGTAAAATGGACCCTGCATCCATAATGAAAGCTCCTTCTTTGCACATTAATGTTCATAGGTCCATAGAAATATCTGTCGATGAGTATATGGTGTCGATCTTGTAAATTAAATTAGAAGATGAGGAGAGGGTAGGTAAGCATTGAAGGCTCACTCTAATATATAACTTTATTACAAAAATACATAAGTTAGAAACCATTCCCATTTAGAATTCCCATCTGCATTACCTTAGTTGTAAAATCAAATGTAATCAAGCAGATTTCTGAGGAGAGATTCACATTAAACATGTTCCTTCGTGTATTGTTATAGTTTGTGCATTTTGTTCATTTATATATTATATTTTCATTGTTTTAGCTTTATGTTGAGTCCATCAGTAGAACAACAATAGCTGTTTACTATTATTTAATAAATATATTTCTAATATTTTTCTGAACTTAAATTAGTTTTGGGTCTGGAAAGGGTCAGAGGAGTGATGGTCACTTGGGAGTGCTCTGAAGGTGCCTCACAAAATTCACAGCATACCTAAGCTCATTAGATCCCTTTTGTGCTCTTCTACAACCCGGTGAATGACTTTTTGGGCTGTTGAATTTGACCGATGAAAGCTGCCTGCTCTATTCTTGCAGGTTAGATGAGGCTCAGACAGAGACGGCGCCAGGGATGACCCTACGGATGTGAGTGTAGGACTTTCTTATTGTAACGCTGCTGTGGTGGGAGACACCTCGGGGAAGAACACACTCTTCTGTCAGTTTCTCCGACTCTGTATTCCAGCACAAGACAGTTGCAATGACCTCGTTTTTTTCATCTCGACCACCTGTTATAAATATTTTATTACAGCATGCTGCTATCCCACAGCTTGCTCGCTCATGGCTAAACTTTGTGACAAGGCACCAGGTGTCTTCAAGAGGGCTGTAGGAGTACAGAGCTTTCATTGCACCACCTAGAAAAATAAAAAAAAGTTAAAACAAACGTTCAGCATACACCGGTCTAACATCTTCCAACCGAACAAAAATTCTTTAATGGCTAGTAGACATGTGCATTTGGATCCTAACAAATGTTCCTTTTTTATATGAAAGTTTTATTAATGTGTAGAGACCCCAACAGAATAAACATAAAAGAAGCAGAGAGTTTCAAACTTTTATTTGGATTTTTTTGTTTTTTCACTCATGCTTTCACACTCTCTCTCACACTTTCTCTCACACTATGTCGCAATCTCTCCCTACCGCTTCCATGTCCCTGTCTCCTTTTCATAAGCTCAGTTTTCTGAAAAGTAAATTTGCTGTCCAAGAACAAATGGGCCAAAATAAAAAAAAATTGTCGGAAGCATTTTTGGTCCATGGGCACAAGTCTAATTGCAAGATTGAAGGTAACATTTTATTAAAGCCAGAATTCTACCACAATGACTATTACTTTCACTGGAGAACATTGAAAACATTCCCAGTGTCTCTTAAGGATTATGCTATTTCGGAATGGAAAATGTCAATACCATGATCAGCTTTTAAAGATGGTCAGCAGCCAAGGTATTGGTTCTATCAAAACTATGGCTTTCAGTGTTGCCAACTTACCCTATGAAAATAATGGAATCCTTTTAAATTGTGAAGTCTGAGACTGTTAGTTTATAGATCAGTAGTGAAAAATCTAAATTTTCCATCATTCACTCAAGCGTTACACAACATTTGAAACTTTTCATGGTGATTAAATACCCATTCTGCAATTCCTTGTTACATTGCCAACAATTGAAAACACCCGAAAAAACCCTAAACATGTTCAAGTACATATTTCCATATTAATATTGGTCAATTCCATATGTTGTTATCAGAAAACTTACCAACGACATAAATGTGGTCATAGAAACTGACCGCGTTGATACATTTGGCTTCCACTGGCATTGGTGCTTTCAAACCCCAACTATTGGTCGCGGGATCATAACACTGTGTTTTATCTGTAGCCAGCTTCCCGTTTGGTCCCCCGCCGATAACATACAACTTGCTCTGGTAACTTGCAGAGGCAAAGGAGCTTACACTATATAATAGGGGGGCGACCTGCATACAAAAGAAAAAAATGGGGAAAACATGCTGTAATTCCAGACAATTAATGCTTAGCAGGGCTGTCATTTTAGTTGGTCGCCTTTAATAAAAAAAGCACCATCTTTTAAGAATCATTTTTAGTTTTAGCCTATCGGTGCTGACTTTTGTGTCATATGATAATTTAGTGCCTCCAGCCAAAATTATGAATGTGGCAAACTTGTTAAAAAATTGTCGAGCTAAAGTACAAGTGTTTTTATTTTCTTTAACACTTAAGCAGCAATTGATTGAAAGTAAACAAAGCCAACATAAATCCTTGCTCTTTCAAAGAGCTCTTTCAAACTAAATATATGTCAGATGTGTTTTCCAAGGTTGGTGTGGCTTTCCTACTTTCTAACGTAACACAAACTTTGTAACACAGAAGAAATTCTAGCAGTTAGTAGCAGCCCAGCTCTCTAGATGCTTTCTCATTATGGCTTGGACTTAAAGTTGTTGACGCATTGACCAACCCTGCTCTCCAGATGATTTATCCTATAACATAATTTGCAAGTCCCTCGAACCATGCTTTATTCAACTTGCATAGAAAATACCCTTGCGTGGGGCTTTAACTTGCTTGGCAAGGGCAAATTAGGACTTACACTATGTACTCTACATAATCAAAAGTGTGTGTACAACGCTCCTAACTATTGAGTTTAGGTGTTTCAGCCACACGCATGGCTAACCGGCGTATAACATCAAGCACATAGGCAGCCATCTCCATAGACAAACATTGGCAGTAGAATAGGTTAAAATGTGGCACTGTCATAGAATGCAAGTTCATGCCCTGCTAGAACTGATTCAGTCCACTGTGTTATTATTGTGAAGTGGATGAGTGCTGAGGCATTTAGCATGTTCTCCGTAGCATCTCTCACTACAGAGTTCCAAAATGCCTCTGGAAGAAACGTCAGCACAACCACTGTGTGTTGAGACTTTATGAAATGGGTTTCCATGGCCAAGCAGCAGCACGCAAGGAGAGGAGAGGAGTAAAGCACACCGTGACTGGACTCTAGAGCAGTGGAAACATGTTTTCTGGATTGATGTATCACACTTCTGGAAGTCTGACGAATACATTTCTTTAGCAGTGCCCCAGGGCACAAAGCAAGGGCTATAAAGATATAGTTGGATGAATTTGGTGTGGAGGAACCTCACTGTCCTAAACAGAACCCTAACCATAACCTTGTTCTCTTCCAACATCAGAACCTAACCTCACATATGCTGTTTTGGATGAATGGGCACAAATTCCCACAGATACTCCAAAATCTCAAGGAAAGCCATCCCAGAAGAGTGGAGGCTGTAAAAGGGGAGAACAACTACATATTAATACCCCTGATTTTGGTACATGATGTCCAACAATTGGATCTGGTCCCGCAATATGCATCAATCATCATCCCTCAACTGACACTGCATGCCCGGAAATGACATCACTATTTCATTTATTGACACATATTGCAGGACACAATAAGATCACCAATCAGTGAGGGAGTTGCCGACCACAAAGAACATACAGGAGGGATGTATATGTGTGTATACAGTATATACTGTATATGTATATGCATGTATATGTGTATACATGTGTGTGTAGATGTATGTATATGTAAATATGTGTGTGTTTGTATGTGTGTTTGTGTGTGTATATATATATTTATATACGCAGTGTCACAGTCTCGGCACCAGCATGCGGGGTACCCGAGACACCTTCTCGGAACTCCATTACGGGCGGGCAGACACTCTGCCGCCAACGCGGAAGTCAAGTCTCTCAAGCACCCTGTTGTGGTCCTTTTTGCAGTATTGCTGCTAGTGTTCCTGATCTTTGTTATTTTGACGCTTTGCCTGCCTGACTATTCTCTGGATTGTGATTCTGTACCTCTTCCTTGATTTTTGTGTACCAGTTCGGCTTGTCTGATTACCCGCTTTGTGTCTTGACCCTCGGATTGTACTACTACCTGCTCGGTGTATCGACCGGCTATCCTGACCTTCCCGTCCGTATTAACCCCTTCAGTTCTGAGCTGCCTGTGTGTTTCGCGTGGAGCTATTCCGTCACCTTGCCTTTTAATGTGCCTATATCTACCTGCCCGCACAAGGCCTCCTTGCTGTTGGGATCAGTCCTGGTTGTCTGCTACTAAGGGCTCCTCTCTTGGTAGCGGTAGACTGGCCTAAAGAACTTCCGAGTGAGTGCCGTCTGTGCGGGTGTACGTGACCTGCAGTATGTACTACCGTTCAAAAGTCATTTAGCATGGAAAACAAGGACATTTCTCGCTGTGCTAATATAATCGCAAAAGGTTTTTCTAATGATCAATTAACTTGGATTAGCGAACACAACGTGCTATTGGATAACAGGAGTGATGGTTGCTAACCAAAAAAAGAGTGTCTGTATGCCTATGAGAATATTTAATTTAAAATCAGGCGTTTTCAGCTACCATATTCATTAACAACATTAACAATGTTGGAATGGAAAGATGTCTCCAAGTGATATGGAAAAAAGAAATGGGGCAAAAGAAATTTCCAAAGATTAAAGCAGGAAGTCCAGAGAAATTGCCATTCCTGTATAATTGCTCCAGGAACCAAAGCTCCTTAACCTGGCCTTGGGTGTGATGGGTTATTTGTCCACCTACTTTTGGTCATATAGTGCACCTTCCATCCAGCAGTATGCACCTCCTATTAGAAGTAATGATCACATAATTGATTGATTGATACGTTTTCCATATATGTATGGAAGTAACTAGAGATCTTTATTATCTGTCACAACATGTGATACATACTCTAAACATGATACATTATATCTCTATTATCTTCTTCATACAGACATTGCACATAAATGAGCTTTTTAATCCACTATTTGGTTTTGCTTTGTATTTTGGGTAACATATATTGTGTATTATAGATTATCACTGCAAATCCCCAATTCTCTATAATATTGTTGAATTTATCTGAACTGCACCTTGTGGTGGACAGGACTCCAGATAACTAGTCCAAGAACTCAAATATTCTCTTCCCTGCCTATTAAGTAAAAGCAAATTTGATCACGTTTGTGTAACAGACATGCACAAATAAATTTCACTTGATTTGGTTGTAAGAACTGAAAAATATTTGTTTATGATGTCATGGTGATAAAGATAGACCTTTACAGAGCCTCGATCAGTCAATGAATAACAATATTATATTGACCATTTTTGCCTATGTATCTGTGTAATTAGATGCATTAACCGAGCATGAGTCAGACTGCACACCTGCTTTTTCTATAACATGAATGGCGTACAATCACAACTTTATTTATGGATTTTTCACCGACCTGAACTTGTTGATGCAATGTTGTCAGAATGACTTGAAACAAGCCTCTTCTAGATATCTTCTAACTAAACATCATAGATTCTATTGGACCCTTAGGGCCACAAGTCCATGCATTCCTAGACACTGACTTCTTGATGTATCGAATTTGAAAATGATACATCAACAAACAGTGTTATGTTGATGATTTACCTACTAATGCACTGTTTTCTTCTCTCTTTTGTCTTTTTTGTGCTATATATACAAATATATATATATGAATGTCTAGCTCTTGTTGATCCTATAACCCGCAATCAGTGACTTTGTGTGTCACATGGCAACGGGTTTAAAATAAATACTATCTGGGAATGTTATGTACAGTAGTATTATAAAGTGTAATATAGCAAACATGTTCAGAACAGCATCTTTAACTACAGTGTATTGTAAGCAGTGAAATAAATAGTCTTAAGAAAGAGTTTTGCTAAAGATGGTCCAAAGGAGGAATAACTACAAGTCTATGTAGGCTATTGCCTAGGGTTATTAGAGCGGCAAGCCTTTGTGCCATGGGCTCCTGAAGGGGCCTGATACGAACAATACGAATACGAACAATAGGCTTAATACTTTCTTCTTTTTTAGTAATAATATCCATAAAGTAAATGGTATAATTTCCTTTTGGACCAATGAAGGAGGTGTGGGGTACAGCGTTTTTCCTGAACAGCCAGCTATAACCTTGGAGGAGAACCTGCACACTTTGTCTGCGGTAAAATGATGCCCTAGCTGGTATATTAGAAAATCATAATCTAGCTCTAACTGCACAACCTCTATATAATACCCTGGCTCCTTGGAATTTCGATTAACTTCTGGAATCAGTCGACATGAGATTTCATTTACCGTTAAAACAATTCCCAAATAGCAATATAGACTCACTTTTAACCATGCTCTCTTATTTAAACACCAATGACCTGACTACATCAATGTGAAACATGGGAATGGTAGCGTTTGTTTGCTGTAACCCAGCACTGACAGTCACGCCAGATATACAAGGGCCTTTAGGAGACAGTATGATGCACAAACCAGTCAAGTATAAAAAGCAAACACCAATCCTGATAATGGAAAGCTTTTTAATGTTTAAAGACACCAATAAAATTGGTATTATATAATATACTCATACACAGAGTCAGCTGTTGACACAGTCTTTCAATTCAAGCCTTTTTGTGCCATGAGCAAACTAAATTTAAGTCATAACCAATTAACTGATTTCCATAAAACTCCCCAGCTGAATAAACCAGTGGTGGACCAAGTATGTCTGTGCTCCAGCGACATAGACCTACATGTTCTCCCTTCCATGGGTTTTTAGACAGAGCACCAGCATATGTGCAATATGTATTAAAAGCTATTTAGAACATTAAATGGCTGGTTCTGATGTATTTAGCATTTTCCCTTCAACATAAACAATCAGCCATGGATGGTTTATGCATGAACAGCTGTTCGCTCCTTAGACTGGCAAATTCACATCTTTAGTAGTAGAGTAAGTGCAGTTCTCTTCTGTGGTTCTAAATATTGTTCCCATGGCCTTAAAAGGAGCCAGAATTACCTTTCAGCATTAAAAAAGTGTGATGGGAGGACACAAGATGCAAAAGTACATCTTAATGTATGCTTAGAACTAGATTTGACCCTGGGAGTTGCTGGGAGCATAAGAAAAAATAAAATACTGCCTTTTCTTTCTTACTAGAAAGTGTACTTTGAAGACATGACATAATATCTGGCCTAGTGCATTTAAGATGTGTTGGACAGGACCTTACAGGGCACAGTGGGTAGTCTATGTAACATGAGCTGCTGAATGTTGTCTCCTATAGTAATAAAATGCATTATTTACTTTATAATGGAAAAATACATACAGCTTAATGTGCTTACAAATTAAGTTACTTACCTCTGACCAGCAATTGTGGAATGGGTCATAGACTTCGACACTGTATATTCTTTGACTACCATCAAAGCCTCCAATGGCATACACTTTTCCACAAAGGGCAGCCATCTTGTGCCTCCATCTGCCCACATTTAAATACTCTATTTGAATCCATTTGTTGATGGAGGAGTTGTATTTCCAACATTCATGCTGTGTTTCTTTACCACCTTGATTAAGAAAAGTTATTACAAAAAAATAATTATAAATACACTTTTTAACCTAATGCAATGTGGATATTAAAATTATATACACAAAAGAGGAATTATCTAATCTCAAATGTCAGGTAGAAACGGATCAAAATATACTACTGACTATTCATTTTGCACTTAGAAACAGTTTTTTTAAGATATATTGTACTTTGAAATTTGTATATAAAAAGTCATTTTACAAATTTCCTTTAAAAAACGTCACTGAGCTGGAAATAGCGTCTATCAAAGTGGATATTTTGAATAAAGTTAAGTACCCTCCTAGGCCACGAGTCTATTGAAGATAAATATGTCAGCTATTAAGATGGTTTACATTTTACCACAAGGAAAATTCTATGTATTTCTTAAACCTGCCTCTAGATGCTACTGTCTACTAAGAAAAAAGGCCCTGCTACAAATACAAGAATGAAAATGCTTACTATACATTCATGTGTTTTTAATTTTTTGGCTTTTTACTTATAAAAACTGAATTGCCTTGGGCATAAAATCATAAGAATTAAGAGACACTTCCTAATCCCAGCTCCAATTGGCTTTATATTTCTGATTTCGCAATGATTTGCAAGATCAGCAGACCTGCTCTAACAAGAACCCGAAAAGCATTGGTCATGCCTCCTTAACCTGGTCTAAAATTAGATGATCACTAATAATGTGTGTACATCTTATTAAAGGGAGGTTCAGTACCAGTAAAGTATATACATACCAGAGGTCTTTAAACACTGAATGCTACTTATCCCCCATCTCAGAGCGGATTTTGAATGGGGGTTGCAACCACCAAAGCCTGTATACCTCCAGTGGCTCCATGAAGCAGGGGCACAACGTTCTGACCCTACCATATAGGTGGCCTAGGTGGCTGTTGGCGCTTGTTCTGCCTTGGTCAGTACTCTGTTTAATCTTAGCTTGGTATTGTACTGTAGTAGCCTTATAAAGTATGCTGTTCACATAGGGTTTAAGGAAGCTATTCTGATTATACACACCTGAAATATAGACTTCATTTTTGAAGGTGACACAGGCAAATTCAACCCACTTTTTATTTTCATTCTCATTTTCTTGCTCTGAAATTGGCAGTTTTGCTACCTCTAGACGGCTCCTTCTTAGAGGATCTAGACAAGTAACTTCAGTAACAAATTTTTCATCTTTTGTGCATCCCCCAATTATCATGAATACTTCCGACTGGAACTCATGCATTCGCGGTTTTGTCCTCTCTGAAACTATCTTCAAAATAAAAATGTTACAAGGTCACCCTTTACATAGCATTGCATCAAAAGAAAGCATGTGTTCATTCATCAGCGTATACAGCTTTGTTATCATAAAGGGGAAATACTGTAATAGCAATGGATTTTGCAGTGGTTTCTCTATGAGCTATTTACGAAGAAAATGTGCACAAAGCTAAATAACAGGCTTGCAGGCTCAACAGAAAATCTCTATCTCGCATTCATGCGTTTTTTAATTAATAATGTAACCTATTGTTACACCATAAGGATTTTGCAACCACCGCAGCAATAAAACAAACTTTATTCTTATCTGATCTACAACAAGTGTGTACATTTATATCTAGTTTATATGAACAGTTTGGCAGCTGTTTGAAGGCATTGAAAATAGCATTGCTAACATAATACCAGGAAGGAATAGCTTTTATTTCCTCAACTTGCAGCCCAGGAGAATGACCACAATGACTCTATAATAAGCTCCGTATACACTGTCCAGTGCTGTCTACTGCGTTCCATACATTTGACCATAAAAGGTCACTCCAGCCATCACATGCTTTTTAATGCATATGAAAGCTGAGAGGTGACTAAATGTCATGGTGTCCCCTTTACAAGTGCATGGAGAGGATTCAGGAGAATCCTGCCATATGCATTTGCCCCTTTCCCACCCCCAGTCATTTCCTGTGTAGGAGATGTTTTCATTCAAACACATTCCCTGACAAGTGATATTCATACCACCAGCCAGCTTCAGCCTTTACTCAAGCACATGCATGGAAAGCTCTACTATTGATTTCAATGAGAGCATTTTCCTGGTGCTGATTGGCTTGGTTTGTTGGACCATGGGGGGTTAGCACAGGTGGACCTCCTCCTTGTATAGTATCTTCACTGGTATGATTTATCTTTCACAGTACTGAAATCCTAACACCTCTACAGAACAGAATTATGGTACTTAAATAAAGATATCTATTTTCATGGTTTTTTTACTTTCTGCCATGAGTTTTGTCTTTCATTTGTCCCGTTTCCAGGACTTATGGAAATATGGTTAAGTTTATTTTGTCATTATATCTATGCATTCAATAGCAGGTGTGCAGTTATTCAGTTATGAACAAGAGGAAGCTATCAAAGTCTAGACGTTTTAAAGTAAATCCCCATGCAATCATGCCTGCTAAAAAGGGGAAGTGTCAATATTTTTTAGAGAACAATGCACTGTAGTATTGTGAAACCGGTAAAACAAATACACCCACACAGAGACATACATATTACTGGAAGAGAAACAACAGTTTGGTTATAGATGATGGTGGAGGGTGATGTTAATACAGGGGAAGTTTCCAGGGTTGGAATATAGGAGGCAGGAAGAGTGCATGTCTGTGATTAAGGGGCATAATTAGCTCCGCTTAGACTGTTAAGGGTGGAAAGTGGACAAAACTTGACCATGCATATGAAAGACTTTAACACAGAGTCCCGGGGATGCAAAGACTCCAGGTGAAACCCGGCAAGTTCCCGTGCATGGTAGAGAACCTAGAATGATAGATCCCTTGGTCTCTAGATTGGTTTCTTCATTCTCCTGCATGCTCCTTGCCTACTATACTATGTCCGCCCCTATACAACGCCTGTCCCACAGAAGAGGAAAGAACTTTCCAGGGATGCCAACTTGACAAGCCGTACTCCGAAAGTCAGGCATGAGGAAGAGGGCTTAAAATTTCTGGGAAAAAAAGCTTGGATTGGCTTATTTTCTTAATTATTATGGTGTTTTGAGGACAGCGACAACTCCCTCAATGTTCTGTATTTGGTGAAAGACCAGCCTATGTGAGCTCCTCCTAAAGAGAGAATGGTTGATACTGCATAATAAATAGTTAAACCAGTGAATGAATCAAGAAAGACATCTTGGCAACTGAAAAATGCAATATTTTACTTGTTCTCTTCATGCAGTAAAAACTCACCAGTACAGCATAGTGACATCAACGTTTTAAAACTCCAATTCTCCTACGTGACAGGGCCAGGTTAACTGGAGTTGCCCCTGGACCTCCTGTCCGCCGGCAGAGACAGACATTTTCTAACTCAGGGTCAGGGTTGTCTAGGGGCAGTTTGCACAAAGTGTTTCGTCGTGTGAGGGTGGTTTGGAGGTCTTTGTTGGGGATTTGTGTGCGGTTTAGCCGGGTCATGTGTCCATGTCCTGTTTCTGATCCCATGACCCGGTAATATTTTATCAGAAATAAAAGTTATAGCTGGACTGAATGTAGCTGCAGCTCCAGCCCTTCAAATGGAGAATCATGTAACCTGGCGGAAGCTCTTAATCAGCCAGCACAGCCCTGTTTGCCCAGACGGCAGCCCCACTACAGGGAAACACATTGTATTACTTAATCCCCTCAATTGCTACAACACATAGCATTGCATATAAAAGTAATTTACTGTAATAAAGGCTAGAGTACTTTTACGATTGTCAAATTACATGGACAGTGTAGGAGTTCAAGTAAAGAGAGTGTTCATTTCAAATGGTCATAACATTTTAAATAACTTCTGTAGCTGAGGATATAATGAGAAAGTTGAAGAAGCTTTGTACTCACTTCACTGCCAGTCATGTAATACATTCTTGCTTCTTGCAGTAGAGGGAAGACTTCAGGACACTGTCTAATGAATTCATTTGCTTCCACTGTGCCCACAAGGTACCAAGGATCCAGTAAGGGGAGCCGGACACATTCTAAAAGCTTTGGCAATAGAACCTGTCTGTCGGACTGTTTGTAATGAACCCAGTTTATAACCGTCTCAAAAACCTGGGCTTCTTCAGTCACATAGAGTTCATCACTTTTTAAAATATGATAAAGAACTTCTGACGGTAGTTCTAGAAAATCCTCATGGCTTAATACTTGAGAAAAGTTCTGGATGATGTAGCACTGAACTCGTAGTTTCAAAGAATCCAGAGAGTGCGTGTCAGCGAGTCTCAAAATTCCAACACAGTTTTCTGGATTAAGAGCTTCAGTTAGGAAACTGGAACACGCATCAACCATACGCATAAACTGAATTGAAAACAAAGGGTTAAAGGTCATTAGCCTGCAAACATGTATTTGGTAGCATTATCTATACCAGCCCTTAATTGTTTGCGGTTGGAGACTATTTAAAAAAAGTTTATTGGATCCTAAAGACCATCACACACTTTACTATAAAATAAAACACATAGGAGAAGTCTGTTTTATACTTTTTTTCACTGATCTGAATTCCCAAACGACAGCTCTGCAACAGTTGAAACCTTCCACCATCTGCAAAATCACTTATATAATACGACCTTTCATACATACAGTGCCAGCAAATTCCACAATACTATAACAGCAAGGAAAATGAAAAATAACTATAACATTAAATTGACAATATCCGAAATTGACAATAGGATTAACATATGTTAATACATACAGGTAGAGAAGGAGAAGAGGGCTGACAGTGAATGAGACACGAGATGAGGGAAGACTTTCGTGAAGATATTTTGATTGTAACAATGTCATGTCAGTGGCGTGGAGATCTCTAAACTGGGGAGAACAGATTTTTTTTTTTTTTAGAAGTTGAGGGTTTTAGTATTAGGAGGACAGAAACCCAAAAGAAGAGAGCAATTTTCCAAGAGAAACATTTTTTATACAAAGATCAATACATTCAGCGATCTAGACAGATTATTGTTTTATAATTCTAAATGGTTCTATATTATTGTTCTCTGCATTTGGCTGAACAATGTTGCAATGTAAGAAATTATATTGTAATGAGAATAATAAATATAACACATTATAATATAATGAGGAAATTAGGATACATTTTCACAGACTTGTAAAGACTGTGTGTAGCTTTCTTGACATTTATGATATTGAGACACAACACTTATCTTGTGCGTGCATTATTTCACACTACAAGCTTATGCATACGAAGATGGTAGGAGGTTACAGGTAGCTCTAGGGGATTGTTGATCCAACATAGAGAACATCCACTAGATAAGTAAAATAAAACAAGTGAGTGTTATTCATCAGACATAACATCTAATGAATTCCTTGTATGAGTCAGACACAGCTTCTAGCTACAGTATTAGGAAATGTTTCATGTTTAGACCTGTGCATATATGTTTACTTTTCTCTCATATCCCTTGTGTCAACCAGTCCAACAGTGTATGTCCAGTTCACATTATTTTGCAAGTTACGGTGACAATATGGTTACTATACCAGTCACTCTCTGCCAAATTATAAAAGTCAATAATGGAACTGTACAAAGAACAAGCGGTCATCCATCCAGACTTAATTTTCACGTAAACCATTGAAAAGGGTTCTTTACAGTAAGAATAATAAAGATGTGGAATTCACTACAACCAGATGTTGTGCTATCAAATACAATATATGCCTCTGAATATGGAATAGATCCTTTTTTAACAAAAAAAAAGTAGTCAGGCATATAATTGGTTATATGAACATGATTAGTTATAGCTTGTTGATCCAGGGAGAAATCAAGTTTGGATGAACAACAAGGTTATTTTTTAACAGAAATAAAAAATAATACATAAATAAATAAATAAATAATAATAATAAAAAGTTATTTGTGTTATGTGTGTTAAATAAGAAAATAAATAATGCTGAGAAATATGAATGGGCCAAGGGCCAGCTGCCACGCCGTGTCCCTGCATCCCCTGCCAAGTCTCTCATTCTAGTGGGAATTCTCAAGTAGGTGGCAATTAAAGTAAGGCAGGAGGGTGGCCATGCCTCTTACCCTACCCACTTCTGGGACGTACCCCACAATTCCTTACCTGCTGCCCTTCCCCTCAACCCTGGCGTCATGGTTTGGTCACCTGAATTGTTGGGGGTATGGTGTTGGCATTCCACAATACCAATATATGTGAACTCGCAGGGTTTGACCCTGAAGTTTTTACACCATTCTAGGGGTAAAGTGCAAATTCTCTGGTGTAGAATTCTACTCTGATTTAATGATTTAAATCACAGATGGTGTTTGGATCAATTTGGTATAACTGCTGATTTACTGACATTATTCAGAATCCAGTACCTTTGCCTCTTGACAAGTAATGGTAATCACTATTAGAATGGTTGACACACTTAGTGAGTAAAATCCACATGATAGACGATGTGGCATTTACTATTTGGACATAGGAAAGCCAATAAAAACTAGATTTAAATCTATTTCATAAAGTAAAACATAAAACGTTCTATATTTCCATAGACAGAATTATACTGTTATCTTAAACGATTTTAGACACAAATGCTTTTTACAAAAATTGATTCATTAATTCTAAGCCTTACTTGGTGCTAATGAACAACGAAAATTAATTTTAATTAATTTGTGACAATAGAAAACTGTTTTTAGTAAGAAACCCACAAAGACACATTATATTTCAGACTATAAAAAACCCTGTCTACAATACTTAAGACACTTCTAAAGAAATGTAACACACCTTAGAATGCTAAAAAATAAACACCCTGCACATGTGTAGACACGCACAAATCAGTATAACAGTGATAATTTCACCTTCTCCAAGCCAATACATTCACTGTGGCACAAAACACAGCAATTATGCTACCCCTATGCTAAAATTATGTGCAGCTGAATTAAAAGTTGCATAGAAAATATCTATATCAATTGACACAACTCATTAGCTGCAAAACAAATATACCCTATTTGCTCGATTATAAGTCTTATAATCGGGGTCGTCTTATAATCAGACCTCAAATATGTCTGACTGTGAGACTAACGTGGTTGTCATATATGGTTGCTATATGCGTACCTGATTTTATGCAGTTAGGGATCTTTTGAGTGTTTTTTTGTGCCACTGGAGTTAAATTGCTCACTTCTGAGCAATTTAGGCGGGTCATTGCCTCACTTGAGGTCCCCTATGTGAGCAAGATGACCACTTCCCGTATAGTATACTGTTTGATAATGCACATCTTATAACTACAATGTGTATTCTTATGGGGTAAAAAATGAAAAGAGTATACAATCTATTAAAGTGCCTTTATACTATACTGACCTGAAAAAGGCTAGCAGCTTCTAAGATTTTCTGCACGTTATGTTTAGTAATCACCACTTTGCTAGTGTATGTATAATCCAAAATTATTTGCATGGTTTCTGCATCAACTCCTCTAATCACAATTTTCTCTTCATATTTCTCCTTGAGTTCATTGCAAAACATAGCTCTACGAGACAGAAAAATACAATTTCATTTATTAAAACTAACTTTTATACATAATATACAGTGAGTTGTAGTTCAACATTCTTTAAGCTGCCTTTATTTCAGATATTTTTTCCCGAATCTGACTATAAACTAACTTTAAACAATGATTGAACGATATAATCAGTAGTAATTTACCCCTTAAGGACAATGGGCGGTCCTTAAACCCATTGAAAAAAATGCATTTTGAGCCCGTACATGTACGGGCTTTGTCATTAAGGGGATAATGTATAACATATGTAAACAGAACAAAGTGGTAGAAAAGTAGAAGAAATGTTAGAACAAAAGGTCTAAAACTTGATGGTCAGGGGTTTAGATCTAATGTAAGAAAGTTTAACTTTACTGAGAGGGTGGGAGATAAATGGTTCTTATCTGCCATCAACTTCTATGTTTCTATGTAACAACTAGGAATATTAGTCTTTTCCTTTTTAAGTAAATACAGTTAGGGGTGGTCATTAATGCAAAAAGGAATGGGCTATCTATCAGAAATTGATACACATAATTAGCAACTGAGTACATACCGTATGTTCACATTTGTTATCTTATCAAAAATTTAGATGACTCCGATTAACAATTGCATAGCTCTCTAACCTTCTGATGAAGGACCAACAACCTAATAAGTTCTCTAATAATTGCTCTTTGTAAGATGCATTGATTATATATATATATATATCTATATATTCACATAGTTTTTTTCATTAATTCTTTAACTATGCATAGATGCAAGCATGATTACTTTTAAAACATACATAAAAATGTTATCTTAGATGGGGTATATCTAAATTGTGGCTAACGCCTCAGTGGTGATGTATTGTGGTGATCGGCCTTAGTCTTATCTCAGCAGACCAAGCCAAGGAAATGAAAGGCGGTTATAGTGCAAATTCCTTATTGTTGATAGCGGAGAAAGCCTCTACTGCTTCTGTCCATCTTCTTTATATGTATTATACCACTTCACATGTCCCCAGGTCGGGGAAGAGTTATTTGCAATATTAACTAATCGATTCACATTCACGTCATCTCAGATTAAATTAACTCTAAGGGAGATCAAAGTATTTGTGAGAAGAACACACATGGATTATTTGCGGTTTACTTTTTAGTGATCTTATAATTTCCGAACCTCTTCCACCTAAAAAACTTAACTATACATTAAAGAAATATATGTCTATATTAAAATGAGTACAATCTGTTTAGCCTGTGACCCTTCTGTACCTCTTTTGAAAGGAAACTATGGTATACATGTATTTAGACAATTAATTATTTTTACTATGGAGAATATATAACTAATATTATTATTATTTATTGCTTTATATAGCGCCATCAGATTCTGCAGCGCTGTACAAAGGGCAGACAAGGCATAATTATTAAAATAAGATAAGAAGAAACAACAGGTGAGGAGGGCCCTTTTGTAGTACACCTTTTTCCAAAGTTGCACTAGAGTTTGGGTGTCTATAGATGTGTCTACGGTGTCTAGAGGTGGTGGGCTGGATTTTAATATATATAATATTATATATTATATATATTAAATATATATGCAGGAGAGAGGAACATTGCAACTATGTATTATAAAGGGCCAACCCCAGAGACCTTCTCCTACGTGGAGAGTTGAGCAGGCCTTATATACTTCATAGTTATATCAGTAAAATGCAAAGTCGAATTATTGAAATTCTTTACTTTTTAACTTCAATGTTATTATTAGTTTTTAAATTATCAGATTTATAATTTTGTTTATTTAAAACATTTTAGAATTTCTTATCCAATCCATTTTCTTATCCCTCTTGCTATTGCTCCTAAACAATAAATACAAGCAGACTTTTATTTAGGCAAAGTTCAGTTATGATTACTGTTTTTGCAAAAATAAATAAGATTTTTGTACTCGTACTTTGATAATAGGTGTTCCTACTCAAGGACTGCTTGTTGGGTATTTAATTATTCCGTGTTTTCTATAATGACATGCCGCAATATCTTTTCAATGGCACACGTTCCAGATTTTGTTAAGTCTAGATATAGTCTTTCTTACCTGAAATAATTGCTGGCTGCCGCCAGAACCACGCGATGACATGAAAAAAAATTATTTCCAACACACAAAATAACATCTGTCAAGGAGTTCTCAAGCCTCAAGTTTTCCAGCCCATTCTGAAGAGCTAAAGTAAATCCAGTGTCATCAAATTTTCTGTTATCTCCACTGGAGTTTTCGATGAGCTCCCCCAGTTCCTTGGAGCAGTCACTATTCAATGAAATTATAAAATCATCTGAGCTTTTCTCTACAGACTCTCCCATAGTTGTGGCAGTGGTGGTGTGTTGTGAGAATTATACCTCTTCTCCTAAGATGCTGTTAGGTCACACTTTACAAGTAAAAACGGATTTCCTGCCCAGGACTCTAAACTTATCTACAACTACCACACGCAAAACAGGAAACCTTAAAACTTCTGCAGTCGGCAGCTCAAACAGTTCACTTCCATTTCTTAACCGCTGTCTATGTTTTCAGTTACCTAAACAAAAAACAAGCCAAGTAGGTTTTTGAAGGAAAAAAGCGGCAATGAAAATGTGTGGAAAAGGTGTGTTTATTAAACAAAGGTAATCCCAGTTGTTGAAATACTATATACAGTATATATATATATATAGAGAGAGAGAGAGAGAGAGTGACAAAACTATAGGAACAAAGTATCTGTGACTTTTATTTATAGGTGCCCAAAATTAGCATCACAAAATAATGAAAATAAAGCCGAGCTTCCATTGGAGGTCTCTTTCGCTATACTTAGACTGACCAGCCTAATTGCTCATTAACTATATCTCCGTGCCCGACCCAGCTAAACCAGGCTCTGGAAATCTCTCCCGGACAAAACACACAGGTCTAGACAGGTAATCTCAGCCTTGGCTCAGGGATTATACTCAGGGCCTCTCCTTGCCCTGGGAGCACAGGGGACCTTCCTCTCCCTTCAGCTGTCTCTCTGATTGCGAGGCCTCATCGTGTTTAAATGTCCATGGTCTGCACCTGTTGCAGGCGTCACAAAAATCCTGAACTGGATTGTGCTTCGACATCCAGTCTGTTGCAATAGTGTAGAATAGCAATAGCAAAGAGTTGGAGCATTGGCCCATTCTGCACCCCAAATGCTCTCCAAATGCTCCACCCGCCCTGCTCTCCAAATGATCTATCTGCCCTGCTCTCCAAATGCTCCATCCGCCCTGCTCTCCAAATGATCTATCCACCCTGCTCTCCAAATGATCCACCCACCCTGCTCTCCAAATGCTCCATCCGCCCTGCTCTCCATATGATCCACGGCTCCATCCGCCTCCCAAATGCTCCATCCGCCTTGTTCTCCAATGATCCACCCACCCTGCTCTCCAAATGCTCCATCCGTCTTGTTCTCTAAATGGCAAGGGAAACTATGGTCCTCAAGATTTAAATCTGACTATGAACCCCTTTTAAACCAAAGCACTTGACAAGTAGATCAGTTGGTTAGTAAGTAGAGGCTACATTAGCACCCTTAACCAAAGTCTAACATGTGTTGCTATCCTTACAAATATCATCACTAATGGCGCAATACTAAAAATATAATTGATGAATACTGGTTCTTATCCAATGCTCGTTGTCAGCTAGAGCAGAGCCTGATTTATTTTGAAATATAATCGCTTCGTGAATTTTGAACCTATTGTGCTAATATATAACCTGCTGATGCATGGCCCAAGACGCTCAGCAGGGTCACATTATGTGAGGGCTACTGCGAGCAGAAGAGAAGTTACCAGGTAGGTTTTTTTTTTATATGTGCGTGAGTAGTGTGTGTGGATGCCTACGGGGGCAGTGGGGATCATGGTCCAATTGGGAGATCCTCTGATCTTGTCAGTAATCACACCTGGGGCTGCACCAGTAGAAATGAAAGATCATTATCCACAGCCTATTGAATGCCAGAAATTACCCACTCTAAGCCTACTTAATGAGGCCTCCCTGATACACATGTTCACTTGGATGGTGTTACCTTGTCAGTGTACCTTGAGCCTGTGTAGCTATGAATTTTGCCACTGTGGACACTCTGTCCCTGTGGTTTATTTCTCCTGTGCTTTCCTGTTTCTTGAATCCGCTTTCTGAGCCTGTGTTCCTGTTATCCTACAATAAGCCTTGTACTACACTTCACTTTGTACAGGGCAGCTAGTTGCTAGATCATTAATGCTGCCTGAGTGGTTCCCTGTCTCCCATTTCCTCTTCTAGCATCTTCATCTCTGGTCCTTGAGAGGGTTTCTCCTATCTGCCGCCTGTGCCGAATAAACCCTATGCAGAATTTTGCAATTTCGAGCATTCATCCACGAAACTATAACTTGACTGAAACATTTATCCATGAACTGCTTCAGGCTAGAACTACCTTGGTTTTCTGGCCATCTGCTGGCTATCATGGTGAAATAGACCTGTCTGTACACTGCTGTGACATTTGTCTCACGTTCTTCTTTCCCTGTTTGTTTCCTTGGCTTCTTATCAGCTTCAAGCCACTTCTATTATTCTTTCTGGAGATTTTTCATTTCTGGATCATATCCTCATGAGACTATTCTATTGCTGAATTCCATTTGGTGTTATATTTACATTTACAGGGGTGTCACATACTTCTGTACATATTGCGTCATTTTGCTTGTGTCATCTTTATTTGCTTTTTTCTCAATGCATAATGGGTCCTCTACCAACACACCCCTAATAGATCTCCCCGACCGGCCCGGGGAGCTGTAAAATCATTGTAGGTCCGTGCTGTTGCAAGAAGGCATTTGAACCAGGTCTGTCTTTAGGGAGTACTCTATAGGAAAGTATTTCCTTTTGTTGATCATGTTCCAATAATTGTATTCATACACATTAAACCCAGTTCTGCCAGAACATTTTCTTGGTGCACACACAACACGTAACATGTCAGCTAATGCAGAACCTGCCATTTGACTTGGATCATTGGTACAGAGAAATACATGAACCGAAAAGAAAATCAAACTATATTATTATTTATTGATTTATTGGTTTATTGGTTTATATAGCTTTATCATATTCTGCAGTGCTGTGCAATGGGTAAACATGATAAAACAATTTGGACTTACAAAAACAAAAGATGAGCTTACTGCATATAATGAAAAAAAGGCCAATAAAGTTTCCTGCATTGTCCTTTCAATGGAAAAAAAGAACCAAAGCTTCCCTGACTGGAAACCAGCAAAGGTAACATCTTGTAACATGTAACATTCGTCCGAACTAAACACAGGAACAGGCGAACTTTTGTGGAATACGAAGACTTTTTTGCCCACGAAGACGAACACGAAGACGAAGAGTTGGCCGGCGCCCAAGTCTAGTTGTAATACACACTCAATGTGCATTACGCTCACCCATATGCCAACACTAGAGGGGGCTCAAAGCACAAGGGAAAGAACCCATCACAGTTTCGAATACTCATGAGCAGAGCAGGGCTGGCATGTTCTGGCCCAGGGGCAGGTAAGGCCAAGTGGCCCTAAATGCCCCTTGCCCATCCAGTAACTAACATATAATCTTGTACACATACTTACACTCTCACTAACACAAAAATCACACTCATGCTAACACACACTCCCTCTAACACACACGCTTACACATTTATGATAACACACATATTAACGATTCCATAGCTACGTACTTTCTTATTGTCTCCCTCACTCTCTCCCTCTCCTCAATTCTTTATCTTTCTGGAGACTTCTTTCTACCTGCTGCTCACACAATGTGTGCCAACAGTGGCATTCTTTTTAAGAGTTTTGGAGTGACCCGGGGGCTGATTCACTGGAATGCTCTAGCTATATACATTCTGCATTAATAAAATATATATGCCTAAAAAGCATCTAGAGGTGTACAAAACAGGTCAATTCTGTTTTTTATGCTAAGAATCTAAGAATATAGATTCTTAGAATCTATATTCTATGAATAGAATGACTGCCCCTAGTAATTCCTGAGCCCTATTTATTTAACAAGTCAAGGTACTTCCCTTGAGGAACATTTAGTAATCTGTATGATTACTGATGATTCAGTTAACGTAATTATGATTAAGCATACTATATTACTACACTAGCAAAATAAATTATTAGCTAGCTTATATATTGATACTAATACTTCCGAATGTCAAACAACTTTGTTCTTATATATTTAAATGTCCATGGGCCCAGAATTACTCCATGGATGTACTCAATGGGATTTTGATTATTTTAAATGTAATTTAAAATGTATCAGATAGTCTTCTTCTGTAAAGCTAAAATAAACCTCAGAAGAAGAAAAAGAGGGCTCTGGTCTTGGGATCGTACAAAATATTTGTTAAACCTACCTTTTACTAAGGTTTCAAAAAAGCAACTTAAGTGGGCTCAACTTTTCTCACATCGCAGCTATCAGCTGTGGAAATGCAAGTTTAGTGGAGTTGGCAATCAGCTCGAACTCAATAAAATTGTTTAATAATCAACTAGACTGGTAGACTTTCAGTCAATTTTGACCACCAACATGCATGACCAACTGGAATGATTCAGGAGCCAGGTCCATAGCTATCAAGTCCATCTTCATAGTAGCTGGGTATCTCATCAGCAACATAGAAGACCCACAATGTCTAACTCCACTCTTTGTAAGCCCCACACTCTTTATTGGTATGGCAGCAGAAAGTGTCAATGGCCTTTCATGTCTGTCTTGGGTCATTTTCTTGCATGCTTAAATTTCCTATATGTTAGATATCAGAGATTATTTGTTTTGTGTGTCCTTGATGTTTGGCGGTGCAATCTCTATGTAGATCCACTGAAAAGCATGTTTTTCCAGGATCTATCCTGGTGATCCATTTCATGTTACATGAAGCAGCTAGCTGGAGTGAATTGTCACTAAATGCCTGTATCTAGGCTAAAGCAACAGAGAGGATTGCATGGATTCTCGGTTTCCCAGAACACCTGGGCATAAGCTACATTTGATATTTTGTACTTCAATATAGACTTAATGAAGTTAAGCAGCACTTGACCATGAACGTTACACCAAAAGTGTAAAACCAAATTCTATATTTAGTACATAACAAAGTTTTTTTAATTTGTTTTTTAAGTAATCCTGACAGGCAGAGAGAACACATTGATACTGAAGTTCCAGGTGCAACATGTGCTAGAATGTGTGTATTTTCATTGTTCCATCTCACATGCAACTATAGTATTTCCTGTTTCCTATTTAGTTGTTGACTTTCATGTTAACAAGGAGCTTCTTCACATTTCTTCAACTGCAGCATTAAACATTATCCTCTGTGTTTCAACATTATTTTCAGGGCCGCATCTTCTGTCACAGGAGAAGGTGACCAATTGCTGGAGATGGTCACCCAGTGAGTCCTCTCTGCTTTGATGAGAGGACATCAAAAACCAGTCTAAAACCAGAATCCTGGAATCAAAACAGGACAAAGTCAAAAGATCCTTCGTGGGGTCACCAAGAAAACTGATTTTTGTCTCTTGCACTAAATTGTAATTTGATGCTCAAAATAACAATGCAATAACCCTGGCAGTTAAAGTGTTAACATCAAGATTCATTTAATCCTGTTTCTTAACAACCCTGGACTCCACACGCCAACCTTTGTTAGAGCTCAGATTACACGTTTATAAATAGATGTAAACAGCTCACACAATGTTCTCAGATAAGCAGCCGCGGATAGTAGTTTTTCCAGAATGCTGAATGCTTGTACTTATGCATAATGAATAAACAAGCATGGACATTTATATAAATAAACAAGCTAAATAAAGTGTACAGGCTGAGTTTATGTGCTTGAAATCTGGAGTTGGAGATTTTTTTTATTATTATTTATTCAAACTATGAGTTGGATCGATGTGTCTTACGTACAGCATTTTGACTGGGGATATGAAAGTAACCAAGTCATAACCTTTTATTTGACAGCTTGTAAACATCAGGCAGATAAAAAAAAGAAAAGTGCAAAGAGCAGGCCCAGACTGGCCATCAGGCACACTGGCTAAATGTCTCATGGTCCAGTGCCCAATGGAGCCGCTCAAATACCTTTACTGTCCTTATGTGGCAAATAAACTCCCTCCAGATCCTGGATCATATAATCATTTATCAGGCACTGACTTTTTATACCCTGTCAAAAAATGCAGGAATGAGAAAGGGAGGGAGAGAAGAATTAATGGGAAATAAGGCACCTACTAGCCCCTTTAGACATTTAAATGGATGCACAGCCATCAAATACACATTAATGGATATGCTAGCTGAATTGTCCTTTTACGTACAGAAAATCCCCAGCTTCCACCTTTTTCTATGTACATACAGGCACTAAGCATTGCAGCATTGCCTAGTAGATCACTGGTAACAATGAGGGCTTCCACAACATGTTACATAAATGTAAGGTCATATATATACTCTTAAACCTTAGTATACTATATAAAGTGAATTCCCTGAAAGGTTCGGACTTTCTCTGAAAGACTGATTGTTATTTATTTCCATACGTGATATGGTAGGTATTCTCCATCTCAAAAGAGTGCGGCAAAACCCCAGCAACGAGATTCTACTCAAGCATCCATCCGTGAGCAGTGGGACTATTCACAATTTATTCAAGAGGAAAGCTTCTATTGTGTATCTAGCTTACAATAATACATTGAAAACACATAAAAACAGATGGCCAACAGTTGAAACGGTGAGCCAAATATCCATCCTTTGGGATTTCATTGTGACTCTTTGGCACATTAAAAAGATGAAATAATCAAGAGAAGAAACAAAATACGCAGAACAGATTAGGAGCCAAAACCTTTGAAAATAAACGGAAACATGCTATAGTTGGGAAAAAACGATAACAACAAACTATTTTTGATTTAATACGGAGAGTGAATAGAAAACAATCAGTGACAGCTTGAAAATTCGCAGTACTCAGGCTAATGTAGAAAATGCAGAAAAAACAATTATAATACTGACATGAGTTTTTCCAGCATTCTCAGTAAAACACAAAAACAACATCCTACTTCATAGATTTCTTAATGAACATTAATCCTTTCACCTCCAGAGGGTTGTCCAATGTATTTCAGACAATACTATGGTGCACAAACTCATGTTTTTATGTCACTATATCTTCCAACAGGCCTGTTTTTTGTTGGACAGTCTAAATTTTTGTGCACTGTCCATCTTTTGCAGTGGGGAAAATGGGCCGGTAAGGGAGATCTGCTCCTGACAAAACCCCAAAGGATACAGAATTATCTTTCCAGGAATAATTGACTGTTTTTTTGGAAGATAAAGGACAGTTATGCAATAATTGAAAACATACGCTCTATTTGCATAAATGGTCAGCTCACTGGGAAGTCCTGTTGAAGAGAAATAAATATTTGAACATATACTGTCGTTTACAATAAAATTGTGTAGTAAGTTTTGTAGTGTACTGATACATTTCGTTTACCTCCAGATTGGTGGTCACCATTGGCAAAGATGACATAAATTGCCACAATTTACACCACACAGGTATTGTTTATGGCAGAGATTATGAAGTCACTTTTGCTCGCATATTATGATTATTCAGAGCATCCCACTGTGTGATTGAGATATCCTATTGTTTGTCACAGGGCAGTATGATATGATGTATTAAATTATTTTTAGGAATCAGAATTGAGACCCAGTCTCCTACCCCTAACAGTGTGCATTTTTTTAATAGCAAGAAAATAAAAACACCTGCTTAAGACATTGCCGTGTACTTCTCTTGATGCAGAAGGGGCATACCAAGACATTCTGGACAATGCAATGCCTCCAACTTTCTGGGAGCAGTTTGAGGCACTTTTCTATTCCAACATGACTATGTACTAAGTAAAGTCTGTAAAGACATGTTGGATAAATTTGGTGTAGAAGAACTTGACTGGCCCGCACAGAGCACTAACCTAAAGCCCACTGAGCACCTTTGGGGTGAATTGGGACAGAGATTGAGAGCCAGGCCTCCTCATCCAACATCAGTGCCTCACCTCACAAATGCTCTACTTGATGAATGGGCAAAAATCCCACATAACGTTCAAAATATTGTGGAAAGGCTTCCCAAAAAGTAAAAACTGTTATAGCTGCAAAGGGGCCCCAAACTACGTATTAGTGTCTATGTATTTAGAATGCAATGCAATAAAAGTCTCAATAAAAGGTTTCCCAATACTTTTGTACATGGATGTCTATGTATAAGTGTAAGTGAGCATGAATTAGGTATGTATGTGTGTGTGCATAGATTTGTATGTGTACGTTTTTGTGTGTGAGCATGTATGTGTAAGTGGTGTGAGACGGAGTGTGTGCAAGCATAAGTGTGTGTTTGCGTGTGAACATGTGTGTGTGTAAATTTGTGTAAGTGTGTTAAGACAAGCTGTTATGGGGCAATGATGACCCAGACAAACTGAGAGCAATGATGGCACAGACCAGTTGTTTGGGGCAAAGACAGACAGACAGAATGTTTGAGGTTTAGGATGGCACTGAAAAGCTGCTTGGGGGCAAAGGTGGCACTGTGGGAAATTTTGCTTGGTGAAGTTGGGGCCCTGTGTTATTAAAAGTGGCACCCCTGTCTATTTACACTTATAACACTTATAAAAGTGAAACTCCTTCATTCCATCTTTTAGCTCCATTTATTTATCTTGGTTCATCTACTTAATCCTTCACATACACAGGAATTATTCTTCCAATATCTCATCTAATGTTACACTTGCACTCCTTTCATAATACATCATATGTGTGCGTGTTCTCCTCAAATACAACAGACCAGATATAAAATGTGCAAGTATTTTACACCACTGAGAATGCTCTTTCCTTCATCATACACACATGATCAGAGTCTACGGATCTGTTTCCCTAGGTCAAGTCTGGAAAGAAATACCATGGTATTTGAGCCAACAAGTCCTCCACACCCACCATTAATTCCCTAAACCGAGCCTGCTGACCAAACATTGTCACTAACCCTAAACCCTTGATACTAGTACAAGCCTGCTAGGTTGGACACATGAATTTTTGAGTAATATAGCGGTTAGCAATTAGTTTGAGTGATAAACCATCATTTATTACTAAGATATGGATATTGGGCACATTTTTGTGCTTTGCCTTCTGTTCTATTGTTTACTCCCCCGTTGCAATTTCTTGCTCTATCTTTCTTGCATCTCACTCGCTGACATCTCTTCCTCACTTTTTCTGTCTTCTTTCCCTTTTTTCTATTATCTTGTTTGTCTGCCTTTTACATTTTTCATTCTCTTTCTAACTTCTATTCTGCTCCCCCCCCAACAGAAAAGACAGCCATGAGACTTGTAGTACACACATTTCTAGATAGACACATGCACAATTATAGGTTTTTAACCTCTATTCCTAGTGAGCACAATACTGTGTCAATAAAACCTTTACACTAACTCTTGCATTTAAAAATTGTTTGTTTTAGAGCATCTGTAGACTTTTGTAAGTTCTGCTGACAGTTTTGCATGCAAATGCCCCAGAATTAGGTGGATCCATAGGTTTGTGCAATATATATTCCGAGAGTATGCATTCCACATATCCACATACTGCAAACAGAAATGTGCGTGATGTCATGTGGATATTTGCTGTCAAGAACTGGAATGTTGGTTACATATCAGTAGTAATCATGAAGTACTGAAGAAACAGCATAACTTTATTGGACGCTTTAGTTTGGAAACAACTATAATAGTTTTGTTTTAATGTGAAATAATTGATAAATACCTACAACTGAAAGCATATGAAAGCATAATAATTCAATCAATTACCGTATTTGCTCGATTATAACACGCGGTTCTTTTCAGAGCAAACGCTCTAAAAGATACCCCTCGTCTTATAATCGGGTTCATCTTATTATCAGACCTCAAATAGATCTGACTGTGAGACAATTATCCAGATCCCCACAGCACAACAGGGGACATGGATCCTCCTGCCTTATGCCAATTTAACCCCCCCAAACTTACCGGTGCTTCTGACTCCCTGGCGACCCGCGTAGACAACTTCCGCTGCAGCCGGAAGAATGTGCGGTTAGCAGTGGGGGTTGTCTGCGTCCATCGCGCAGACCTTCCCCGACTGTCAGAGATCAGAGTTCCCCGCATCGGTCTCTGACAGCCGGGTAAGGTCTGCGCGATGGACGCAGACATCCCCCACTGCTATTATTTTTCATTGATAAATAAATATTTGTGACAATGAATGTATAATATATAATATTAGGGAAATTCAGTCCTGCTCCACGGGGCTGCATGATCCTATCATCTGCCAGTGTCTGCCTGCCCCAGTGCCCAGTGCTCTACTACTACTACTACTGCTGCTGCTGCTTCACCTTTTTAACATTACTCAGGGAGAACCTTTTTAAAAAAAAAAACAAAATATTGCGGTGGAAATTCAGTCCTGTTCTGAATCATAAAGGCGTCTGAATTTTGTTGATGGTGCCGTCAATGACAATTAAAAAACTAGAATTGACAGAGAGAAACCGATACATTAGATAAAAGAGGAGCCTGCTTGCAAGCTTACAATCTGGAGGGAATGTTAATTGGTATATATACAAGTTGTTTCGCGAGTGTTGGTATGTGAAGGCATGAAATTGAAGTTGTGTCTGTTTATTAAAATTAATCCCCACTATTTTGAAACTCAAGGTATTCTTCTTTACAATCGTCAGTCAGGACAGTGGTGGGGTGTCATGCCTTCATAAGACCACAGTGGGCAATCGGGTCCCCAATCTTCTTCTGAAGCCATGTCCACACATATGCCTATACAGCCCCCTTCTTCCTTGGCCAAGAGGCCAGTAGTTGGCCAAGATCTTGTTCCTCCTCTATGAGGGGGCCACTTAAAACTTATAGGGGAGACAGTGACCAAAAGACCAGCCTTAAAGACCATTTCCAGTGCGTGTGCAATTGTGACTTAAAATCAATGATGCCATTCTTTAATGGGTGAGAGGTGGAAAATAAATCAGCCCCAGCCATCAGGTTGACATTACAGTGCACATATCCTATACATTCCAGTCAGAGATCAGAGAAAAAAAGGGCAATTAAAAGGTTTTTAAGCATCAGTACTTTAGCGCCCTCGCCAGTTCCACCTCAGTGTGTCTGAGGGGCACCTAAATTTGGTCCATATTTAGAAGCTCCAAAAAAACAGCCTTAGAGCAGGAGTTCAGTAGTTAAGGTTTACGTGTATAGTAACTTTGAGAGAAGGAAACTTACTATAGACTTTGATCCTTAACGAGACTATTTATTAAACTATGTAATAAACAGACCTAAGAAACCATACTCCTCACGATAGTACACATCACATTACCTCAAACACTTTACACTATAAGGATAAGGAAAAGCGCATGCATCGAAACAAGTTTGCCTAACGCAAAGCCAATCATTGCCCGCCTATCATCATTTGATAGTCTTGATACAGATAAAAGTTGCACCCCAATTGGTTCCTGGTACGCCTATTGGTTGAGTGTTATGATACGACGGAGACCAGTTTGCAGAGACTCCGGCATAAATATCGTGTAACCGTATCACGTATGTGTTAAAGGCAATAATACAAAACACTTGTAATGCAATAAAAAGATGCGCAGCAATAATTAAAATACAATACGTGCGGCTATTTATATAAAGCAGCAACATATCAGTGCCGAGTACAACACATGAGTGCTCTGCTAGGACGCAGCTCCGTAAGACGGGATTCAGCTGCATAGATCAATGATACCCATAAACACATAACAGTAATGTTGGGAAATGTGTACTACACGTATAGCATTATTTCATGTTTGCCCCTTGTCAGTGACGTCATTCTGTCAGCTCTTCTTTTAGGGTATGCTTAACTGGGTTTGCCTGGCGAAAGGATCTTTAACCTGTGCCCGCTTCCGTTTGTCTGGTACACGGAGGGTTGGGCGGCAGTTTGAAGTTCCTAATGGCAATGAAAGAGTTACTGGGCCGACAACACGTCCTCCGGTCCCCAGCAGCCAGAGGTTGAAATAAGGTGACGTGCCCGCTCTGAACTACAACTCCCGGCATCCTCGCCAGGCTCTGGATTGGCTGGCAGCAGTGACGTCATATGTTTTGGATCTGTACAGTCATGTGTTCTCTGTTCTTTGTTTTCTAGGAGAAGAGATTCTGCAATCAGAAGTTTTGTCATCATTGTGCTTTAGGTGAAGACATCTTATATAGCAACTCGATTTCCTTTACATACTACCAGCTTAGTTTCTGAAACAACTGCCCATGTGAAAACCAACCTTTCCATTTATTAAAGGTAAGTAAATATCTAACATTTTATTTAGACAATAAATGATCTATTTTGATGTCACACATTAAACAGCAGAAGAAGGAAGCTTTACCAATTTTTTATGTCATTTGGTTATCCTTTTTGATTAAAATTGGTGAAATATATTATGACTTTTCTGTATATTAATTTACTATTATTGTTATTAGTAATAATAATAACAAAGTTAGGCTATATTACTCATAATGTCAAACTTTTTGTAAAAAAATGTACTTGACATGAGAACAACCAAGTAAATAATAGATTATACTGTCCCTTTAAATCCTATTCTTTCGGACTCGTACATAAATTATACTTGGCATACTAAACTAGAAGGGGTCTTAGTGTGAAGGCCTACACCAGTAATAATAATAATGGTAAAAAATTAAAAATAATTTACAAACATATACATGTATACACAAAGATTGTGAGCTCCCTTTAGGGGGGCCTGTTTAGACCTATTGTTTCTTTAAGTCCAAATTTCTGCAAGATGTAACATAGAAACATAAGAACCGTTTGGTCCACCTAGTCTTCCTGTTTATCCTGATGTAAAGACTCAGACCTTAATCATTCCTAGTCTTCAGATTCAGGATAGCCATCCACCAACTCTGCTGAGAGGATGCTCCATTTATCTACTACCTCTCAGTAAGGTAAAACTTCCTTACATCTAAGCTTCTGGCATTCTAGTTTTAGATTATGACCCCGTGTTCAGAACTGCTGAATAAGATGATTATAATAGTAATAACACAAGTGATCAACCTCAACTCCCATCATGCTTCCCAACTTTTGGCTTTATGGAGATTATATTACGTCATGTGAAGAATAGACATAAATCAGGGGGATTACTTATGATAATGTAACTCCAGATAGTGTTTAAAGGTCATCCGTGGAACAATAAGATTGCTAAGGAAGGGAAGAATGGCATTTTAGTAGCTGTGCTGTGACGATTGGATCTTACATTTAACCGTCTCAGTGCTAGAAGGTTGGGCCCTTGTCATCCAAAGGGTTAACTCAAGCTTAGCAATCACTTGCCTTTGGTAAGTGCACTTTAATTGCTTGGTGTCCTTTAGACAGCTGAGTTTTGAATCTGGTCACCTATCTCTTCTCACCTGGAGAGAAACCGAGAAACAAAGAGCTGCCTGCAGGAGGGCAGAGACTGCCGAGACCTGTCACGTGAGCCGGCTTTCAGTGTTTGTTTGCATTAGAACTTGGCCTTTGCTGCAGCAGATGGGGGGGGGTAACATTTCGTAACTCTGTTTATACTCATCGAGCCTTCGGTTACTTGGAATCCTGTAGGAAATACATAGAAGTTCTGATGGCCGTTACCAAGTACCGCAGCAGAGTGTGTGTTTTTCCCTTTCCATGTAACCCCTGTACGCACAATAATCTATGTTTAACAGATTATACACCATGGGGGAATAAACTCAAATTGTATTTTCATGGTCTTGTTTTATTATTATCTTTTATTTATAAAGCGCCAACAGTTTATGCAGCGCTTAATACAATACACAAATTCAAGGGGTACGACAAGATGGGAATTAACAGACTAAGGCAAAACGATACATTAGGTGGAGAGAGCCGGCTCGCAAACTTACAATCTTGTTTTGTCTTTATATGTAAACACATGTTTTTCCTTGTTGACCTCCATAAAACCGTTACTGTCCATCCCCGTCAGACATCATGAGCTAAGTATATGAACTATATGAATATGTGTCTATGGGGTCTATTCACTAAAGGGATAGTTGAAAGGAGAGTTGTTTTCAGCTCTTTGACTTTGCTATACCCTATGAAGGTCTAACCCAGTGAACCTCTGCCCAGGAAGAGCTTGGCTGATCTGTGAGTCTCCTCGCATACTGAATAATACATTATACAGGGACAGTGCAGACCTTCCTGGATGAACTTGTCAGTGTTTGCCCTTCAAAATAAGTAGCAAAGTTGGGAGTTGTAACCACAGCTCTCCTGCAATCTTCCATGCCAACTCTTCCTTTGCTGAGTAAACCCCTATGAATTCTCACAATGCATTACCTTTGCCTGCCGGATTTTGGATGGAAGCCTGCGTGTTCCCTGCAGGCCAAATGCAAGCTTCCAAGACATTTATAGAGCACCAGTACACCCTGTAAGCTATCACAATGAGTAGAATACAAAACAGACAATAACATTAAAAATAACAATAAACAGATTAACAATACTATGAATTCATGTGAATACATTGTTACTGGAGGGCCCTGCTCCTGCCAGCTTGCAGTCTATAGGGTCTGCATGCTATAAATGCCCTCTATAGAAATATGTAGAAACAGACTTAGAAGGACATTGTAAAGTAAGGATTGCAATGGGTTTTGCTGTAACAAAGTATTAAACTAGTTTTAATAAAAGAACCATGCAGTGATTTAAATCCAGTACACATGCTATGGAAGTGTGGCTGGTTAAGAGAAATGGATAATGGATAATCAGAGCTCCTCCTTACCCCATCTTAAAAGGTTGCAGACAACTTCAGTGCTGTAGATGCAGAAAAACTTATATTTGTTTGGAAGCCCACTTGGTAGACCCTTTATAGAGCTGTCCTAAATGAAGTGCTAATGAAGGAAAAATACTGAGACTTTCTGAAAGATCCATTGTACTCCAGAACAGGAAGTATTGTAGTGAGGCTTAGCTGCGTATCTCGTTTTATTTAATGGTTCTGAAAATGTCCAAAACCTTTGGAATAGTTCAATTGTGCAACACACATTAACAGTACGTAACAACAGAAATGGGAAAACTGGCGGTATGCTTTTTTGGAAGAATGGAACTGCATCCTTAGTTGTGTTGGCACCCTGTAAGTACGTACTCATCCAAACTTGGCCTCATTCCACCTCCCTTTGTTTACATCAACCCCCCCTTTGGCCTTCTGTATTCTTTCTAGGCTTTGCTAAAAGGAAACTAAGCTGGCTGCTCACACATTTGGAGTGAGTGGCTTGCTTTATAAGATCACAATAACCCTAGATCCACCATATCTGTTGTTGTACTTCCGTTCACAACGCTCACATCTATCTCTTGATGTCATTATCTGCACACTCAGGAAAATCATTGGTTTCAGTGTCCTTGATGACTATGGTGGTGCTATGTAAATTGGTAAATAATAATCTTTTGGGAGAAACACTCCGTTATTTCTGTAACATCTGTTCTCATCTTTAACGGCTATATATCATTTTCCAGTTCTAATGCTTTTTACATTTACAGGCTCCTTTCTTAAAACCAAAGAAAGTTGTGATATCATCGAAACTGATATTTCCTAATCTCACGGCATGTTTTTCTTGATAAATTTGCATATTCCGTTGAAGTAATTGAGCCTGGGTTCGTACTCTGCTTTCCATACAGCCAGGTGTTTGACTAAGGACATAGAATGGTTGAATGCAGTTTCTATAAAAGTTATTTTTGCTCTTGTGTGTTCATACGTTTTCTTTATTTGTTACTCGGGCTTGCTGCCAACGCAGTTATGCCGTGGGCTATTTGGAGAAACCTTTATTTTTTTTTCTTTTTCCTGTGTTGTCTGCTGTCGCGTTTGTTGTTTTTTCCCCTTTTTAACATTTATTTGATTCACAGAAAAAAGAAGGGACGGCTTGGTTTGTTTCTGCTTTTGCCCAGGAAGTATTGTGTATTTTTTTAATCCTTATATTTTTTATAGTCCTTTTCAATCCACAGCTATGAACTCATATTTCTGTTCATAAAACCTGACTTAAAATCGAATGTATTCTTGTAATTTTTTGGAATAGTCACAATAATAATAATAATGGAAAAAGTATTGAGGGTAAGAACTTTGTAGATCATTGGCAGCCATCAGCCCTGCTGATGTGGAACTTCCCATCCCATGATGCTTGGCGTCTTTATGTATTTTCACAACTAGGAACTTTTTTTGGCTACCCCTGTCGTACTCTAACTGACCCACCCTATTGGATTCAGACGAACTTTCCACTGTAGCGCATTGGCCTTGTTAGGATGTTTCGTGGAAACCGGTTTACTTTCAAATATGGGAAAAACATTTGTTTAATTTAACTGTACTGTTTTCTATTTACTGAATGCAATGTTAAAAATACCTTATTTTTTCCCAGCTGTGTCATAAACTGAACCATAAACCATCCTTCTAAAGATCTCAACATTTGATTCTGTAATGTAGATGATGTAATTCCGAAGGCTGTGGTTGTTTAATTTTTCTTGTTGCAACAGTGTTTCTATAGGGTGTTATTGAGTGTCTGATAAAGCCTCAGGCTAGATAGGGGTGAGGTGAACATAACAAAGACACACACCATCTGTGTTAAAGGCTCCTGAGTTCGGCTAAAATTATATATGACTTTTACAAGCACTTTACTGGTAAACAAGACATTGCAGAACATACATGGGGCCCTAAGTAAGCCTGCCATGGCTTTAAATGGTGAAGCCGCTCCCTCCCAATCCTCATGGCTTAGGAAGCTAAAACTTCTGTATGCTCACATTACCTCTCGGAGGTATTGCTTATACATGGCCACTCATAATTGGTTATGAAAAATAATGACACAAAATGTTAGTAGTCTATCACCATGTAGATTTCTGTTGTTACCTGTAGTATGTCAACAATGGTCTAGAATGTTGAATGATGTCACGGGTTTATAAATTAAAATACCAGGATTTAATCTCAAAGCCCTGAGCTAGCCCGAGAGTTGATCATTCTCATTTAATACTAAAAGTGATTGCCTTGAGTATTTACTAAAATGATGCTTGGTCGGAATAGAGCTTGACAAACTCCAGGAGTCAGGCCGGCTCCTATATTTTTGGGCCACTTTATATTGATCTCTATGTGTGGGCCACTTTGTGGTTCCTAAACAAATATGAAGCTGGTATCTAGATTTGCTTCTACACAGATTTCTCCAGTTCTAAACTTGACTGGGTGTTTTGGCTTCCCCAAAAGTTTCTCCTTAATTGAGCTCCTAAGTAACGTCGTCATCCTGGGCAAAACAAGAAAAAGAGGCAAATAGTGAATTCAAAGAGGAGTGGCGTGCAGTCAATGATGGTAGCTTTAGTGATCACAACCCATTTAGGAATATTAGCTAATCCATACTTTGCAATCCAAAATTAGTTATTTACCAATAAATTAAATGGCGTTGCTTGAAAAACAAAAAAATTAAAATGTTAACTAGAAGCCCCCTTATTTTTCTATGAAACTTGCAGCATAGGGCATTGTCCTTTTGAACTGTTGTATTTGAGCCAAACCTTAGAAGTATGACTCCTCACCATAAGGTTAGGTAACAGAGATGTTTTTATTTTAAGTGCACTTAGTAAGCTAAGAGAGTTCTGTATGTGTGTATGCTAAGTAGCCACACTGCTGTGAATGCTTCTGATCAAGAGTTCTTACTGTTCTCCCAGTTAATTAAGTGTTCCTGTTTCTTTAGTCAAGAACGTTTCGTACCCTTTTGCCCTTTCAACCTTTGGAAATGTGAGGGGTTTTTAGGCTCTGTTGCACGTGGGCTTTACATACATGATGTGTACTCAAGTGACTCGACGCGTGGCTGGGGTTTAGTATTTCACTGCGTTTTCACTGAAGATACAGCGAAAAGACAGTACAGTGAAAAGTTGTTTTTCCATCCTAAATTCTGTTAAGGATCTTAAGAGCTAGTATTGCTTGACAAATCTAGACATCTTCATTGGTATGAGGTGTGGGGGGGGGGGAGTCCATCAGAAGATGCCCGGCAGATGAACTTAGGATTCATGAGTGCTAACCTGCATATGCAGACCTGCATGAATGTTTTAGGAAAATGTCACAGGAAAGTACTAGAGAATGCACCACATTAGCAAATGTATTAACAAAACAACCTTCTCCCAGTGGGACCCAAGCACTTTTAGCTCTTGGAATAATACGGTAGTTGTTATTACCCAATAAACAATACTTATTTATCAACCTTGGAAGGATGAAGGGCCGAGCTGACCCTGCTGAAACCTGCAAGCCTGAAGTTTCACAATATTCTGCAGTCAGGCTATCTCACCAGCCGTTACTGGGTCATTTAAGGCTCTAGAGGACCTACTTAAATCCTACATTTGACACATGGACCACAATATTGGCAAGATCGCATTGCCATAGTAAGCACCCTTCACATTTCGACATCTTCCTTAGTGCAGAAAAGTATTGATGTCGTTATACTGCTTTCTCTGCCCAGTAAATAGCACTTTACTCAGAAACCAGGACCATAGCAGGAAAAGGCATGTAGTATAAATACAAAGCTCTCAATATGTATTGTTGATATCTCTAAACACTGATTGTGAATAAAAAAAAAGAACAGCCCCAAGTATCATAGTGCCATTAATATGTGGCACATATTTGTGGAGTCCTTTTAGTGAATAAACATCACTATATATATCATGAAGGTCCAATCCCAGTAAGCTTCTGCTGCAGGGGGGTCTTGGTTGTCTCACAACTATCCCTTTAGTGAATAAACCCCTTTGTACACAGTATACCTACATAAATACAAACTAGTATGAAATGGAAAAAAAATGAAAATATGAGACTAAGACTGTTAATCTATGTATCTGCCCTTGTTTACCCTCCGTTAAAATACCTGTTCTGCATCAAGTATTGTAAATATTACTTAGGAGTTGCTGCAGGGTGTTCTGTTAGATGATGTGACAGGACAAAGATGTGTTCTAGAACAGTGGCACCTTTAGGAAGATAACAGCCGTTTTCATCGAGATTCATACAAGTTTACAGCTCCGTGAGAAAATACTGAAACTTACCTTATCACACCTTATCTTACTGCCAGAGTTTGTTTACTCCTAGGATCAAACAACTTGGCCTATTTACTATTTTCCTGTTATAATAAACTTTACCTTTTGTTATGTGCGTAGTTCCTATGAAAAAAAAATGGAAATGCTCTAAGATGAATGTAGATATAATGAAGCCGCTCTGCATTGCCTGTGCAGTATTCATGAAAATCCAAGACTTAGAACCCGATATAGAGACACACACAGAAGGGGACATTATTTGCATATGGATCTTTGACATTAAAGTTCTCTTTCATAAACCTTGCAGGGCCAAAGCATTTTACATGTTATTAGTTTACTAGTGACCTGCTCCGATGCACTTAATGCCTGAGTTGTTGAGGTCAGACCTGTTTTGTTGATGTGTGCTGTCACTTTAACCCCTTCGTGACAAAGGCTGATTTTCCTTTTTGTACCCTTCGTGACAATGGCTGTTTTATCGTTTCTGCGGTGTTTGTGTTTAGCTGTAATTTTCTCTTAACCCATTTACTAAACCCACACAAGTTATATATTGTTTTTTTCAGGACAAGAAGGGCTTTCTTCAGACACCAAAATTTTTTTCATATGATGTAATTTCCTATAATAAAAATATTAAAATATGACGAAAAATTGAAAAAAAAACACATTTTCTCACTTTTATTTGAAAAATCTTTTATTCATCATAAAAAACTACTGAAAAAACCTGCTAAATAGATTCTACTATTTGTCCCGAGTTTAGAAATACCCAATGTTTTTATGTTTTTTTGCTTTCTTCTACACGTTATGGGGCAATAAGTACAAGTAGCGTTTTGCTAATTCAAAACCATTTTTCTCTGAATCTGGTAATTCTGTCTCTATGTGGTATTTGGGGCATCTTTGAAGCCAGCAAATTAAATTTACCCCGCCAAACCATATATTTTTGAAAACTAGACACCCCAGGGTATTTTAGATGCTGATAGTTTAACCCTTTCCATGCACTAATCCTACCACCAACCCTTGTCAAAGTTTGTGATAGTAATTGTTTTTGGTGTTTTTTTCACATACTTTGTACTTCAGGTGTGAAATTACAGCTCCTGGTATATGTTGCTGTCACACAACACCCCGATATGTGTCCAGCAACATCTCCTGAGTACATTGATACCCCACATGCATGGGTTTGTCAGATTGTTTGGGGGCAAAAGGGCCACATTTGGAACATGCCTCCTCAGCCGTATACCGCTGCATGGTAACAATTGCAGCAAAAATAGTGGGGAAGGAAAGGGTTAATGGTTCTAATAAAAATAAAAAAAAACCTAAAAAAATGTAAAAAAGTAAAAAAAAAGTAAAAAAAAAAACCCCAAAAAACAATTGCCACTATGCAAGATCACTGTTTATGCAGTGATCAATGGCAATGAAGGGGTTAATATTAAATGGGTGGCTCTTATAATAGCCTTTGGATCAATATATATATATATATTTTATTGGGAATACACACTGATCTGTCTCTCTCCCTCACTAGAAGCAAGTGAGGGAGGGAGGCAGATCCAATACTGATCAAAGGCAATGTTTAGAAAACATTGCCTTTGATTTAGCAAATAATGATCACTCTTATGAGTGATCTGACCACTAGGGGTGCTATTCACTGGATGTCCATGACATCCAGCTACACCCCCCCCCTGATGATGTCAGCAGGCTCCGCCCCCCGGCTTGATGGGCGCCGCCATCTTGAAACACCGCGTGTGTTTCGAAGACACCGGCACCTGGAAGGTAAGTTAAGCGTTTAGGAAGCGATCGCGAGTCGCTTCCTTTGCTAAACAGGTGTTGCAAAGATGCCTCGATACTGAGGCATCTTAGCAACACCAGCTAAGCAAAGGAAGCGACTCGCGATCGCTTCCTAAACCCGTTTTTCGGCGGCGGGCGCCGCCATGTTTGAAAGACGTGCAGTCTTTCAAACATGTTTTTTTTTTTGCTCCTAGGAGCGATCGGGGGGGGGCGGGAATGGTTTTTTTGGTGTTGCTCAATGCCTCGATGTCGAGGCATTAGAGCAACACCGTTTGAGTGAAAAAATCGATCACGGATCGATTTTTTCACCCGTTTAAAGACGTGCCGGTCCTGGCACGTCAATTGTCATAATCGTCACGATTTTGAGTGACGTGCCCGGACCGGCAATTGTCATCAAGGGGTTAAACACTTGAATCCTAGAACACACATAAGATGAATGAAAGTTAAACAAACTGAATCTGTTGGCTTTTGGTATCCAAAAGTGTTCTTTCCCATCGTTGTTTCTATTCTAAACACTCACACCCTCCACGTTTGAAAGGCAGCAAAAATGACACTTGATGGTAGTAGATGGAGAATGATCAACCACTTTAATCTTCTGAGCTTCTAGAAAAGATGGAAGCTAGGGCTAGAAAGGAGAATGCTCCGGAAGGGCAACACTTTGCCTTGTAACGTACTTTGTTGGGACCTCTCACCTTTTTAACATTCACAATGTCCCCACATGTACGCTGATTAAACCAGCCAGACGCACACCATCAACATGTTATCTATCTATATGACCGAGATGCTTGTATAGCAACAGTAACAAAAAGGTCAATATGTTGGAGTTTAACACTGTTATCAGAAGACTCAATTATGAATAGCACAGATTGTGGTAAAACTCAGTTGCATGTCATATAAGCTAAACTTTTCATTTCTGAGTACATATAAAATAAGATAGATAGATAGATAGATAGATAGATAGATAGATAGATAGATAGATAGATGATTGTCTGCAAAATCTGCACTGGGGTGTTAAGTTTGGGTCTGTAGATGTAAAATGACCCTTTTGCCTGCATTTTCTAGGTTAGTAATTACATCCTATACCCTATACAAGTTTGATGACTCTACAATGTAGGGATGATGTTTAAAGCAAGAAGAAAGAGCAAGAAGTACCCCTCTCTATGATAAGGGGAATTCAGACTTTTTAAAAGATTTTAAGCATTGTAATTTGCTCTGATGAAGTGCTCCAGTGTTGAAAAAAGATACAGCTTTCTAGCAGATAACACCTTTACCTGTACACAGCTGTATCCTATCAATGAGCATGTGTATCCATGATATAAAGGCTTGTAGTCCCAGAATGCATTGCGTGTGTGATGAAGACCTGGGTAGGTGCATACGCAACCCACGTACTGGAGCAGCTACAGGTAAGGATGTGTAATTCCCAAATAAATGCTCTTGCATCATGGTTAATAGTCACAAACACTAAGAGTGATGTCAATCTTTCACATATGCAAGTTACTACTAATAAATGATATTCTGTAGCGCTGTACAATGGATAAACGGCACATTACAAGTAGTGTATCTCATAACAAGTGGTAAGGAGGACCCTACTAAATTGAGCTTACACTCCAGAAGTATGAGTTTATGCTTAATATAATTACACTTTAGTATTTAATATCCAACTTTACATTCAATTATGTCTGTGGAATAAGATCCATGAATTCATTCAAAATTCTATTTGATTTGAACATTGAAAGATCCCCATACATTCTATGGTAAAGAACACAATTTCAAAGGTTCAACCTGTATGAGAACGGCTCTTTCTTTTCATGCCAGCTAAATTGGGAATATCTTCTTTTGAGCTATAGCCCAAGGCGTGAAGGTGAAACAGCCCCTTGCCAGTACATGTTCCATTAATAAATGCGTCCTGGGTGAGATAGCAGGCCTGATAATGCAGGTTTGTTGGATAGATGTTTATGAAAAGGGATGGGCCTGGGAGTTTGGGGTTAGCTAAGGTAAAAAGAAAATAATGTATCCACTGCCTATGGAAGTTTTAACTTAATTTTCATGTAAATGTTCCATGCAATAGCACTTTGTGTGCAGTCGGTCCCAGGGCAAGCCTGTTCTGTAAAAAAGAAAAAACTGCGGTCTTTGTAGATTGCGGCTGCTACTCGGTCATGGAGCAGTTGAACTTAATTGCAAAGCTGTTTTTAAACGTAGTTGCACTTGCAAAATTATCCCGCAACACTTATGTATACTAACCAATTTTAGTAATACTTAGCTCTCTACTGTTAAGTGAAGCACTGTGTAGGAAAACTTACCTGACGATTCCCATGGAAGTTCTAGCATCCTGGTTCCTTCTGAGCAGGCTTCTGTCTTTCCATTCTACACGGCACTCCATCATTGCCTCTCCCAGCCAGACCAGAGACCAAACGGTCCTATAACATCAGACTCCCCTTTGCGTGAAGTCACATATTGATGCAATTTTTTAGCGTTTTCAGCAAAATGGGACTTCTGTATGGGACTTTAGATGCCATTTGGGACCTCCATTCTATGCCATAATGTCACAATCTACGTTGTTTGCTACATCAATGCTCCAGTGTTCTGAGCTCAAGGTTATGAAGGCAGATTCTGTAGACTTCAGATTCTGTCAGAGGAGTAGGGGAGTATGTATGTTAATCCTCCATGTTAGTAAAATTAAAGTTGTAAAATGGCTTCAAATAGAGTATTAAGTATTGCTAGAAAATGTATGAATTGTGTGGGTTTGATTTCTTTTTTCCCCAAACTTACTACTATATATATTGTACTTCTGGTAGAATCTACTCTAATATATGTTTTACTTGTGATTCTGTAGGTAGAGGGTAAATTGTTCCCCGGCTGTTGTGTAATTGCACAACTGAACAATGGTACTCATATTAGGACGAAGATTTGTCAGAGAGGAGAGCGGGGTCCGTGAATCTCCAGCAACTAAACGTAAAGTCTTTGAGATGGACCAAAAGCAGTTGACAGGTCATGAAGTTTTTGATTTTAATTCTGGCTCTACACACTCTGAAAGTATCCTGCAGATCTTCAATGAGTTCCGAGAGAGTCGTCTGTTTACTGATGTCATTATCTGCGTAGAGGGCAGGGAATTTCCCTGTCACAGAGCCATCCTTTCTGCATGCAGCAGCTATTTCCGAGCTATGTTTTGCAATGATCACAGAGAAAGTCGTGAGATGCTGGTTGAAATCAATGGCATTTTTGCTGAAGCTATGGACTGCTTTTTGCAGTACGTTTATACAGGAAGAGTAAAGATCACAACTGAAAATGTCCAGTACCTATTTGAAACCTCCAGCCTGTTTCAGATTGGTGTTTTGCGTGATGCATGCGCCAAATTTTTGGAAGAACAATTAGACCCTTGCAATTGCTTGGGGATTCAGCACTTTGCAGACACGCACTCTCTAAAGACTCTCTTCACCAAGTGTAAAACCTTTGCTCAGCAAGCATTTGAAGTTGTCGTTCAACATGAGGAGTTTTTGGAGCTTGGTAAAGCTGAACTAATCGATTACGTTAGCACTGATGATCTGGTTGTGAGTAAAGAAGAGGTGGTATTTGAAGCAGTCATGCGTTGGGTGTACCACCATGTTGACGTCAGAAGACCTATGCTGCAGGAACTGTTGACACATGTCAGACTGCCTTTGTTGCATCCTAACTACTTTGTGCAAACCGTAGAGGTGGATCAGCTAATCCAGAATGCACCCGAGTGCTACCAGTTGCTTCATGAAGCAAGACGGTATCACATCCTTGGAAATGAAATGATGTCTCCACGAACCAGGCCTCGCAGGTGAGAACCATTTACAGCATTTCCGAAGAAACTGGTTTCTGTGTTTACACTTTCCACTTTCCAGGTGTTTGAGATAGAAATACGCAAATTTATAAAAAATATATTGGGTTTTTTTTATTATGATATGGCAATTTTATCACTTTTAAGGCAATTTTATGCCTCAAGTGCCTTTTGTATGACGAGGTTCACCTCGCATAACACGAAGTACTGCGTTGACTTCATCTTTATAAAAGTCTTACACGATTTCCTTACATCTACTATGCTTATTACAAAACATGACCACACATGAGATGTGCTAGCTGTATATATTATCGTTGTAATGTATTTTCTGTGCCGGGGGAATAGTATGATGATAAAAAAATCACACATTATAATTTTGATGATTCATTTTTCCTATTATTCAAATGAAATATATTCAGTGCAGTATTATGCATCCATGATATTCATATATTGATCTGCAATTCATTTGGGACCTTGTTTTTAAATTTGCAGATTGTGTGCAAAACTGGAAACGTCTTTTCTGTATCACAGCATAGAATATTTTAAACATAAGCCACAAGTAATGTACAGGTGATATTTTGCCTACTGTTTATCGCTACTTCCTGTCTGAAATGTAAGCAGGAAGTGGTTCCTGTGCAAGGGTTTGTGTGTCAGTCTGATTTGGCTTTGAGAGGCTGACATCTGATTTAAGCAATACACAACACTAGCATCTAGCAGCTTCTCGTATATGCACACAACACTATATGGCAGCCTGTCCACTCCACCAACCCTATACAATCCAGACAGAGCCCTATAATTCAAGCTATACAGTGAAGGTCCAATTGTAGTGCTCTCCCAGCCCAGTGTGACTGACCTCTTTACAGTAAGTAGGCTTTTATATGATAGAGGTAAACAAAAACACCAGATTAGCAAATTTATACTAATCACAATTATATATATCATATATATATTTATATAAATATGCATACACTTATATTGCATTCATATTTGCTAAAAGATGTCCATTCTTATGAGGAATAAGAATAAAAAATGGGGTTTATGTATGGGGTGTGCATGTACTGTCTGTCTTAATGCATAAAACATGACACAGGGGCCCAACAGCAATGGTTTACCCAGACCCCCTTTAGCAGTTCCGGTGAATCCTGAACTATGTGTGTGCTCTAACATTTTAGTATTTTTATCTAAAATATCCTCTTTCAATGAACACAAGAGAGGGCCAATTTGTATCTTAAAATATCTCCTGGGGGTAAATCAGTAACGCAAATTCAACTGACTGATCACATATCTTTAAATTCTTTCCACAAGATGGCGCTATCATCTACTATATTGCCAAGAGAAAATGCCGCATTAGAAAGTTAATAATAAAATCCATATTTACATTAAATTAAATTATGATGCCCTGGAAAATATAACTTGTGCCTATATAAGCTAACACACCCACAAAACTTCAAATGTGCGTGTTAAAGTTTCCAGCTTGTTTTTCCTTTTTTATTTGGAGAAGTCAGATAATATGGGTACTGAAAAGAGAAATGTGCACCAAAAGCATTTAACACATTGAATTTATGGCTTTATCATGAATTTGTAGTAATTGAATAACAAGGTTCACGCCTAATTTTCTTTTCTATGTTATTTAAGACCAAAAGGAGCATGAAGTTTTGTTGGTTTTGTGTTAGCAACGGGTGAAATACAGTAGTAGTTACGTTTTAAACGCTGAAAAGTTCATTTGTAAGAAAGTAAAGTTACAACATTGTGTGTGTTGGGTTTGGTTTTGTCTACAGTGTAGGCGAAATCCTGATGTCTAATTTGATTATTGTCCTGGCAGGTCTACCGGATACTCAGAGGTGATTGTGGTGGTCGGGGGCTGTGAACGTGTCGGCGGGTTTAACCTTCCTTACACTGAATGCTATGATCCAGTAACAGGGGAATGGAAATCGCTTGCAAAGTTGCCAGAATTTACAAAGTCAGAATATGCCGTCTGTGCTCTTAGAAACGATATTCTTGTTTCAGGTAAAACCTTTTTGACTGTTATGTCGCCTTAATCAGCCTGACATCACCTTGTGTGTGTGTGTGTGTGTGTGTGTGTGTGTAAAAAGGAACCCTCAATAAACCAGTTCACCCTTTGGAAGACGTATCCTGTCTGCTTTCTTTGGGGACTGATAAGCGAAGTACTATCTCCCCACATTTCAAGGCTATCCTAAAGCAGCTCTACTTTACATTTGAAGGCTTGGAACCAGAGGCATGTCTATATTCAGTTTCTCTGGGGTCTTGTTTTGTGACAGTTGATACATGAGATATTAATATATTAATTATATATATATATGCCATGGGAGCACCATTTAGATATATATATATTCATTTACAAGATTTAAGACATCACTTTACTCCTATATTAGATATGCATGACACATAGATGTTAACATACCAATGGATATTCATTTATAAATATTGTTTCCTCGTAAAAGAGGTGCATTTATTATGGGAGAAGTTGGCGCAATAATATTCCACGCTAACTTTCATATTTTAACAGTCCTGCTTTGGTGATAATCAGCCCAAGACTAATAATTCTATGGTAATTCAGTGATTTATTTGATAATATAAGATACAGAACAGTAGATGTACTAAGACATGGACAGCTTTTGTTGCACTGGAAACCTGTCATTGTAGACGCCTGTTAGCAAGCAGCTTACATTTGCTTGTGATCCCGGTAAGATAACCTGATGGTTCCTGTTCACGTATTTATTTGTTAGGAGGCAGGATCAACAGCCGTGACGTCTGGATGTATAACTCTCAACTGAACATCTGGATCAGGGTCGCATCTTTAAACAAAGGAAGATGGCGCCATAAAATGGCTGTTCTGCTTGGGAAGGTAAGCTTAATTATGAATTTGGAAGGGAACAGATGCGGGCGACTAGTCTCTAGGCCACTAGTCTCAGAAAAGGCCAGCATTGTTATCCAGGGAGCGTCACCCAACTGCACACCTTCTAACCTGAAGTATGTAGGTTACATCTATCATAATAAACAACTAGTGTCCCTGCCCTCTGTCATTTATATCATGCCAATCACTGCCCATAATAAATCTCAGCAATCTTCATCCAACTCAATTACAATGGGTGGACAGTACTGAACATAGTCATGTGTTGATCAGGCTAATTTGCACATTACAACATGTTCTGTTACTGCTTGTTTTGCTTATCACCCTTAAAGGGGGAACCCCCATTTTGCAATATAAGGTCTTTCAGGCGGCTGCATGTTAGCACCATTTAAGTCAGCGTTTATATACTGTATGTAAACATTTTAGCTATTCTATCGTATTTAACTGGATGGGAGCTATTAAAGCAGCATGACGTAGATGGTTTTTTTTGTTTCCATTATATTATAAGTTATCCTGCAGAAAAAATTAAAATAGATTTTAGTGCCTAGATATTTGACTGTTGCTTTTTGCATCTTGGTGGATCCATTTGAATGATTTGTCTGCCTTGGTTTGCAGGTCTATGTGGTTGGAGGATATGACGGGCAGAACAGACTGAGCAGTGTTGAGTGTTATGACTCTTTCTCCAACCGCTGGACAGATGTTGCTCCACTTAAGGAAGCTGTGAGTTCCCCAGCAGTAACCAGCTGTGTCGGGAAACTGTTTGTGATTGGTGGAGGACCCGATGATAACACCTGCTCTGACAAGGTATGGAACAAGAGCACTGGAATAGTTATTCTCCGCATTTACTGTCATACTACAACTCCTAATGTCACAAGTCTGTACGCGTAGCATCCTTTTGAGGGCACTGGGCTTGTGATCGGGAGCATGCACTACAGGCTTTTTACTATTGGAGGTCCAATATGTGCTAGTTCATTATTTGGGATTTCCACATTTGTGCGATCATTGGCTGGGCTTGCTCTATGGACTAAGAGTTACTTATGCTATATAAATTATATATACAGTATATATGCTATATATATCATATATGTTATATATTATATATCATTTTCGCCATAGACCAACAAGTGCATGATGGCATTGACTCAGCGTACAGATATTATTATTTTTTATGTAAACTCAGGTTCAGTGCTACGATCCAGACACCAATACCTGGTTACTACGAGCCTCAATTCCCATTGCCAAAAGATGTATTACCGCTGTGTCCTTGAATAACCTCATCTATGTTGCTGGAGGGCTAACAAAAGCAATTTACTGCTACGACCCATCAGAGGATTTCTGGATTCATGTGCAAAACACTTTCAGTCGACAGGTAATCAATCGCACTGAGCTTTCTTGGTAAATTGTTAGAGAAATCACACAGAGGGATGTTGAATTCATCCTTTCAGTATCCAAGGGCTAAAACATTGTATGTGTGAGTTAAATTTCTTTTGTAATTGAATCATCTACAGCACTTGTGGGACAGTTAGCATCACTCACAAAGAACAACAATATTTTCTTTTACTTATATTGTTCTCAATGGTGAATAGGGAATAATAATCACCATGCGTCCACAAGCATGAGCACTGGAGAGATAAGCCGTTCAAATACCCCATATCGCAATGCATTATAAAGGGCAGCGAATTGAATTGTTAAATTAGAGAGGAAAGTTTTTTCTTTTTTAAGAATTCTCTCCTTGGTTCCTTAATGCACTCTATATTTTTGTTTTAGTTGTAGGCAGACGCATCTAAACATAAAGCATATCTCAGCAGATGATAACACATATTGCATCCATCCACCCCACGTTGAAAAGGTCCTGTGCACTTCAAGACCTAATACAATAAAATATTAATATTCTGACTTAACGCTACTAGTCAAGTCAGGGCTTGTAGTTATTCATCCAGTGTGTGTGTTCAGAATCCTAAATGAGGTTTTCTGCTAAATACCCACATTGTTCCCCAGGCACCTGCCATCTTCATACATTCTTTATAAATGGGATACTCCTCCCCAAATCCCACAGTAGTGAATTCGTACGAGTACAATCCATGCATTTTGTTCTTGAAACCAAGTGCAGTCATCTACTTAACATCTAATGGCCAAAACCCTTCTAAAGCCAAATTCTTCGACAATTTTTGTTTCATTACTGTGGCAGTTTTGCTTCAATACAGTTTGTGTAGGAGTTTCTTAAAAAAAAGGGAATTGTAAGCAACACTTTCTAGAAAAAAATAACTTTTTTTTTTACTATGTTGTGTATTAACGATAAAGAGGGCTTAGCAAATAATAGTTGCCATTTATGAAATATATATTTCTGATAAAAAAAACATATTTATATGTTTCATCAACCCATATGAGTATAATAGTCAGGCTCCAATCATTTGGATAGACATAACTTTAAAAGAAAATGTTTGGAGCCATAACTTTAAAAAAAAATGTTTGGAACTTTTATATCATTTCAAGTTTAATATACATTTTTTACTTTTTTATGTTTTCGAATACACACTAAGCGCATGAGTAACTGTTTGTTTTTTGAATATCTGTATATCTTTTTGTGTGATAAGAAGAACACAAAGAATCACATTGCAGCAGGTGGAGGGTTAAGGCGCCTGTTATTTGTTCTGTTTATTGCCCTTATTTCAGAATATTCATCTGTGTATCCTGGTGACATGTTAAGTTTCCTCCCCATTGCCTCTCCTTGTGACTCTTATACTAACAAGACATTATGAAAATGCCAAACACAAAAATAAAAAATGAATCCCAGCACACTTTAGATGCACATTTATTTATGGCATCACACAAAAAAAACACGTCAACGTACTTTTTGATCTATTAAAAAACCAGACCCACCATCAGGGCAAAAAATAAAAAAGCAATATTTTTCATTTTGTGATTTCTTGAAGGCTTTTTACAGGTTAATCTCCACTCATAGTTTAAGTGAATTCTTCAAACACAACTTCAAAAAGTAACATTTTCAAGTATTTCCTGTAGTCGCATATTCCTCCATCTCTCTAACTAACAAAATCCTCCCTTCGACAACTATAATCATTAACATTTTACGCCTTAGATCTTTGTGCAGTGTGTGTTTTCAGCTGTTTGGCAAGATACACCTCTGTGTTTAGTCTTCTAATACTACCTATGCAAGTTCATGGATAGAAAAACAAAAATATGTTTGTCTCATTGATCCCTGGCTATACTGGTTGTTTAGTTTGCCAGTGAATGCCAATGCATCAGACTGTGTGATGTACCATATATACCATGTGTTACCCTCCACAGATTCACACTCAAAGAACCAAACGTGACCCCATTTTGTGCCTTCTCATTTGCTTCAACTCCCAAAGCTCACCTTTCTCATTGTTATTCTTCATCTGTTTGTTCTACCTTTTAAAAATCTAATGCTGGTTTCATGTCCCATCAGGAATTACATTTAAACTCCATACTGATACAACATTTCCCAACTCTGCTTCCCAGCATAATCTCTGATATTCCTTCTCTGCTGTCCTGTGGCGTGAGGTTCACCTTGCTTTTTAAAATCTACCCTATCTCACTTATGAGCTCCCATCTAGTAGTAACATGTTAATGGTGATCTCACTCCATTGCTATTGTTCAATCCTCTCTCTTATCTCTTAGAAGAAATCCATAATGATTTAAGATCATTCTTCACCGATGTGATTTACAAGTGTGACATAATTATCCCATCTTCACCATTTTAAGCACCTTGTTTTTCATCACTTAGTCTGTAAGATCCCTAACAGCTGGTCTGTGCCATCATTGCAACCCAAACAACTTGTCTGTGCATTTTTTGCCCCTTGCCACTCCTTCCAACACACACTCCATCTCCTTCTCACATCCATGCTCACACATGCTCACATTCATACAAACAACCCCCCGCCCCTGCTTACCTCTCACTGCTCCTGCAGCTTGCTATCCAGCTAGTCGCACACTGTGTACGACTCCACTTATTGTATCTCTCTTTTTAAATACTAAAGTGCTATATATATAACACTATACATACATGCATGTGCCATTGCTTTGAGTTTTTGGGCAGGTGGTAATCCTGTGGGACACCAAATGAATATTAATCTGTATGTTCTATTTCTAGGAAAACTGTGGCATGTCTGTATGCAATGGGAAAATCTTTATACTTGGAGGAAGAGGTGAAAATGGGGAGGCCACCGACACAATTTTGTGCTATGATCCTGCAACCAGCATCATCACCGGGGTAGCTGCCATGCCCAGACCAGTCTCATACCACGGATGTGTAACAATTCACAGATACAATGAAAAAGCCTTCAAAATGTGAATGATCCGTTTTACCAAACAAGGCCGGAGGAGCAAGTCTACTACAAGCAGATACGGAATACCTTCCATGCAGAGCATGTTTAAGTATTTTAGTAATTGCACAAATTATCTTTTCTAACTTTTTCTTTACCTGGATTAAGCCAAATGTCTTTTCTTGGCTATGGAGCTTGATTCCTGGGGAAGATTTAAAAAGGACATTTAATATGTGTTACATAATTTTGTAAAAAAAAAAGTATTTTATACGAGCACTTGTATTTCGAGTTTTCAACTGTAGTTTGGGTTAAACAGATAACAGGTTCTAAAAGCAACATTATATAAATCATTTGTGTGCCTGAGCGATGCATGGCTGTGGATAAACACCTTTTGGCACAACCTGTGCAAAAGTACATGTGTATGTCAGTAATTTATTAGGTTTGCTGTCATATGAAGCTTTTATGTTTGTGAGACGGGTGATTCACTTGTTTAGTGCAATGTTAAGCTTAGGGTCTGATTAAACATAACCTTTATTACTTGGAGGGAGAGGTGAAAATGGGGAGGCCACTCCTCCCCAATTTTGTGCTATGACCCTGCAACCAGCATCACCAGCGGGGTAGCTGCCATGGCTGGACCAGTCTCACGGGAAAGGTCTGGGACTGACCTGGAGCCTCTGGTGACGTGTTTTTTCCCTTGGTCTCCTGTTCACTTTTCTCTTTCTCTGGGCAGGACGGGATGGCGTTGGCCATGCCTGCCCAATACTGACTGGGGCTTGCCCCACCGCTATATGTGTCTTGCTGCCCAATGCATGACTAGCCCCGCCTCTATTTGTGGATAGCCACACCTTTATGGTCAATTTGCCACACCTACTCTTGAAGCCACTCCTACCCAGAAGAGGAAGAGCTCCCGGTAAGCTACCCCCAGAAGTTCTCAGACAAAATGCTACAACAGTGTTGCAAAATTTTTAGTGGCAAGTAGGAAGCAACTCATTACAATTACATGGAAAACGCCATAAGAAGTTATACGTAGATTTGGCAAAACCTTTGGTTCAAATGTATTTAGTTAAAAAAGGTTTGGTCTTCTCTTGATATTACCATCTCAGCCTAAAACTATAATAGAAGTGTCTGTTACAGTTTCGAAAGTCCATTTAACCTCAGTCAATTCTTCTTTATCCAGCCATTAAACCGCTGGAAATGTATTACAACAGTTCATTTTCAGCTAATAAAACCAGGACCACCAGCTTTGTGTAATGGAAAATAAACGTTTCCATGTAAGCCATTATGGATCAAGAATGGCAGCTTCGCACACAGAACCTGCAAAAGTTATATGCAATCCCACAGTACTGATTAAAAGCGTAACCAATTATATCAAGGGCTAAATCCACTAAGTGCAGTTCTTGGCCAAGCTGCCGCTCTGAATAAAATGGAATGCTCTGGGAGTTCACTATTTGCTGAGCAGCTCCGAATTGATTTGTCGTTGATTTAAGTCTGGCAACTCCAAGAAGCATCCATTTACTTTAGCAAAAGATACTAGGGGCATTTTTAAGCATTTCTTTGTAAAAACGAGGACGAGGCGCTGACAGAGGCTCTTATTCCAAGGACCAAAACCCACGAATGGCGCTTATACCTGTGACAAAAATTACGTGGGAAAAGGGAAAAAAAGAAAATATACTGTAATGCGGTTATTATTCAGCCATGTTTTTGTCTTTTTTCGCATTTGTCATTGTTGCAGAGTCTGAAATTGCTGTAAACCCCTGTGTTTTGTTAACCCTTAATATGCCAAAGGGTTTCACATTGATTACTGTTCCTATTAAAATGTGTTTAACTTTATGAACCGATACCTGTTAAGAATGTAGAACAATAATTAACTTTATATATATCATCTTATAGGACCTTAACATTAATATTTTTATTATTATGGTAGTTGGTTTCATGGGGTTTTATAGAAAAAAAACAACTAAAGTTTATGTGTGTGGTGTATCTGCTTAAGGTAAGGTAACATGTTTCCATTACCGGTATATGATTTGCATGCATGCAGAGTGGGCCCTTTGTGTTGTGGATCATGTTTGAATACCTTGTTTGATTTACTATACCCTACCTGTCACTACTGTATATGTGCAATGGTATTTGGTGCATAACGCAAACAGAGACCTTGATCTTGCTTTGAGTCAAGAAATGCAAGTCATCTTCAATTGATTTTATTTTTTTAACCTATATCGTGTAACTTCTTTACTCATAAAGAACAGGACAGTAGTCAAATATCAGGACTGCCTCACAAAAACTGGGACACTTGGGAAGTATGATACTGTAATGCAGATTTCTACATAGACATATACGTGCAAATAGAACTACCTTTGATTCTAAGTAGTCGACCTGTCATTTTTAGAGGTGCACAAATCAGTGGAACATCGAAACATACGCTATACTTTGATTTTTGATTGTCAATGATGTCCAGAGTATATTATTAACACTACTTGTGCAATTGTGAGACCCTTCTATTAAAAAAAACAACATTTTTTTTTTTAATTTACTGAGAAGGTGGTAGATAAATGGAAGATCCTCCTTGCAGAAGTGGTAGCGGCTTATACAGTGGGGATTTTTAAACATGCATGGGACAGGCACAAAGCTATCTTGAATCTAAGACGAGATCAAGGACTGATTATGGTCTGAGTCTTCTCATCAGGAAAAACGGGCAGACTAGATGGACCAAATGGTTCTTACTTGCCGTCAAATTCTATGTTTGTATTTACCGTCATGCGTTGGGCCTTCGATTCCTGATGGGCTGATGATAACTTCCTATATTTTGAAATCTTCTAAAATGTATTTATAACTATTGTATATTTTTTAAATGAGATGCAAGTCCTGGGTGTAATATATTCTGTCGATTAGAGGGTGTCACAGTATCCTCTCCTCTGAGTATTATACATACAAAACATGTAATTTCATTCTCCAAGTTACTCTTCCGAAGCAAAATGTTTAACAAATTCATATTTTCTTCATCATTTATTCTCATTCATTTTTTTCCTGTGATATTCATGCCGCGGTGGACATTCTTCCATTATATATAATGTGGCCTGTGCATTCTAACGTCATCACAGACAATCTGATCGTTCTATGTTACAATAATCATTGCAATGTAAATACACGAATCAAGGAGTTTGAATCTATACAGTACTATTTACGGATGTTTCAATTCTGTTGGATGACTTTTGTAAGAATATAAAATAAAACTATTAATAAACATTTAAAATACTTGACACTCAACTAGTACTATGGCTTATTGTATTTTCTTTCATGGAGTTACGTATATTTACTATCGTCCAGGAGAAGAGTTGGGGTAGAAGTGGTTCGGGAATGGCATGTTTTGAAGGTTTTTTGTCTCTCAAAGACAAGGGGTACTGACCATGTTTGACCAAAAATGTACAGTTAATAGCAGCTATCCAGTCCTTTTTGGCCCACGTTACTACGTTTGCCTGGCCAAAAACAGGTTTGGGGTAAAAAAAAATAATAATCTGATGTCAATAGTACAAATTCATTGTACAGCACTGCAGAATATGATGTAGCTTAATAAATCAATAAATAATAATAATTAGAAATGTGATATCTTAAAACTGTGCTATCTGTCCCATTTTTGTTGTGGGGGTCAATCCATTGCTAAAATAATGCTATATCATAAACTTGTGATATTTTAGTGTAGACAAGCAGAAACATTTTATTTCATATCAGTTTGTGAGTTACCATCATCCTATTAGGTATGCTAACTAAAAAATGGCTGGTGGGGAAAAAACAATTAACAGATCTCACAAGCTGCACTGGCAGATCTTTATTTAAATACAGATTCAAATACTTCTGCATTAGTGTGCAAGGTACAACTAGCCACCCTTAATCTGCCAACGTCAAAGATAGCCCACCAAGGAGATGTATAGATGAACAATAAATACCTATAACAATGTATAGATGAACAATGGGATCATACATGCAGACATATGCTTTTAAGCGACTGCTACGCATATAATTTGAATAAAAAACTTCTCGTACCCTGGTTGTCATTTGTTTGACCGGATCTTCTTAACTGCGACTCTAAATTCCCCATGGAAATAAAGACAGCTAAATATGATTATCAAATTTATTAGCAAACATTCTCTTTACAGCAAGCTGCATCTCATATTCATCAGTTTAGTCCTGAATACATCAAGCTGATCCCTTTGGGTTTTGTTCACAGTTGCAGTACTAACTCTTTGAGTTCACTATACATTATGAAGAGCCAGCCTTGGTGCGCTTCTGCTGCAGGAAGAGCTTGGCTGGTCCTGTATTATGTATAGTTAAATCATTAAGAGTCTCCTTATTCATTGAATTACACAGGACTGCCTCAGCCTTTCTTGCGGGAGGTGTGCAAGTCTTGGCCCTTCATCCTGAATAGGGAAGTGGAAGCATTAAGACCCCAGCTCTCCTCAAAACTCTTCCTTTAGTGTACAAAAAAAGATTGCAGGAATCATTGTCTGCAAGCCACATTTGTTCTAGAGAAAAGGATTGCCACTTAGCAACAGCTCAAGGGAGATGGCAAGCCTTCCAAAGACCACTGCAGACTAATGTTTGTCAACAGCAGGAGCGAGTGCGCTCTCACCTTGCACGTGCATGTCCCCGCCAGATTTTTTGGAAGCCTGGAAGGCCATGTGGCATTACTATATTTTCTCCAGGACAAAGAGGAAGGGCTCCCTACAAGAGGGGGAAGGAAAAATGATAGTAGACAAAAACTGATGCGTCATGATTGAGATACATGATACATGATTGAGAATGGTATTTAAATAACACCACAACCACCTGATAAAGAATTGAGACTAAAGAGAGTAAAGACCCATAGGGGTAACAAATGACATTGCACAGCCAACTGGATTAAGGCAAAATATGGAGAAAATCATGCTGTATTGCTCAAGAATAGGAAGTTGTCAAACATCAAATGAGGAAGAACATCTGCAAATGGAGAAATAAATTATTAGCGACCTAAACCGAGAAAGCAATCTAGGGAAATATTGACCAAGAATAAAAGAATCACATTAAGTGGTCTTATGTTTCTCAAAAAACAGGGCCTCTTTCCTCTACATCTTTCGTGAAAGTAAGGAGATTAGTGATGTTGTTTTCCCTTGAACAAAAGAAGTTTGGACATCATGAATCTCTGCTAACTGGATTTTGTTCTTCGTGGGGCTTGCCACCTAGCAACAGCTAGTGGGAGAATAGCACATACCAATAATGTTTGACAAAGATTCTAGCTTAGGACCACCTAGCTTAGTTTGACTGACAAAGACTGAAGGGAAAAAGAAGAGCTGTCCGACATGGATAGGAATGTAAGTAGGGGATCAATATCCCAAGTAAAGGAGTGACGTGGGCCTGCCAGTCTGGATAAAGATGCTCCTAATAGGGAGTTTTTGGTTATATTAATTGACCAAAGCATAGTTAAGCTCATCATCTGCCATGTCAAGAACCTACTCTCACCTCCTATAAGGACACATCCCTGCCGCTGCACGGGAGATCAGGCTGTCCTTTGACAGCCTGGACTCCCCACTGCTGACGTAACCTGGAAGTTCATCGGAGGACAGGATATCCCCTCTACATAGAGATCACAGTGTGATCGGTGCAGGGGGAGCGTGGAGAGGGGAGTGAGAAACCATGTCTCTCACCCCCCCCCCTCCCATCCTGAAACGGAGAAGCAGAAAAAAAAAACTTAATTCATTTAAAATATAATAATAAAAAAATCATAAAAATAATAATAATGTGAGCTGTGAGCTGTGATGTCATTGTGACATCACTGGCATGTTCAGGAGTTCCCTAAGAGGACCTCTAACCATTTTTGTGTAAAAAAAATATATAAAAAAAATTAAAAACCTTACATCCCATTGCCCTAGCATAACATCTAGCCAGTATAACCCTCCTGCCCCCGTTCACAACCCCCAAACCCGTTAAGCCATAGGCATAAAAATTATACAAAATTGTACACCTAATAGTATGCTCCCTGGTGCTGGGAAAGTCTGGAAAATCTATATAAATTAGGTATTTCTGAAATCAGGACACCTGAACTGATAAACTTGGAGGGGATTTTCCATCACTTTACGTGTTTTTTTCAAATTTTCGCTAGTTTTTACTAAATTTCTCATTCTAAATTTTCAGCTAATCATCCAACTATGGTATCAAAAGAAAGCTCTATCTCTCCTTGAAAAAACAATATATAGTAAATAGTGGGTACACTATTCACAGGAAAAGAGAATCATCGCTAAACCGACATAGCGCAA
>VKOC01000005.1:40553413-40565496 GCA_009364415.1 Spea multiplicata
GGGTATAAGACATCTGGGGGGCAGAAGGGTATACCTGGGGTATAAGGCATATCTGAGGAGGGCGGAGTGGCATATCAGGGGGTACAAGCCATATCAGAGGGAACAGTGGCATATCATGGGGGTTTAAGGCATATAGGGGATATAAGGCATATCTGGGGGGCAGAGTGGGACGCCTTGGTGATGGCATGCAGGGTAGTTAATTTTGAAAGCAAGATTGGACACACACATACAAATTAATTGTGTCTTAATCAGTTATTGTTCATTTATTGTGGTTTAAGGAAAATGTAGAAAAATGGGGTTGGTGTTAACAGCTTGATTGTTTACCTTGCTGCTAAACTCGGGTGGTTAGGTAGATCTTTTTGCACTATATGGAAGATGAATATTGTACCATGCAAGAATTATTCTGCTTATGGAACCTTGTACATCGACTGTTATATTCCAATGCCTGTGAACGAATAAATAGATTTAAAAAAAAAATGCAGGGCCCTAGGGATCTAAGCCTGGAATTAGAGATAATAGATGATTGAAAAACGTCTTTATTATGTGCCCCTCTAAGGCCAAGCTTCGTACAACTAGTGGAGTATTTGAGATGGTCCAAAGGTTCAGTGTGAGTTGTATATTTGTTTTTATAGTTATCTTTTTGAGATCTATATAATCTATACAATGTAGTCTAAATTCAGGTTGTGTAGAGGCAAACCTAGGAATAAGATATAACCTTTTTACCTCTACACATATGAATAGATGAATAGGATATCACAACACGATGGTTTTTTCTAATGTCATTAGCACTTTTACTCCCTGGTAGGATTCATTGCCCTGCTGACTAAAAACCTCATTAATTTAATGCATTAAATTAATGCAAATGCTAATTTTAATGTCATATGGAATTTATAATGTCTTATGCTAGTTCCCCTTTGAGAAAGAAATAACCATACATAGTGATCTGGCAAGCTTGATATTGCACATCAAATACACATATTCAATACTTGTTCAAATAGCCCTCCTCCGCAATATTTTTTCCAGGCTACACACTTCTACGATATTTCCTGATTTATGGTGTCAAAATAACATAATTTGATTTTTTTGAACCATCAAGAAGTTATATAACAGGGTCTTCTGTGTGAGAGATCAGATGGCCTTTAGCTTAAAATAACTTGGGAAGAGGCAGCTCTAGGACATTTGCTTACATGACTAGGAAGTAATGCTGCAGTGTCGGTTTACGGAGACACAAGTTAAGAAATCTGTCATTTAACTTGGGTACCTAATATTGGTAGAATTGTATGCAGAATTTTCCAGCATTACTGGAAAAAGGGATCCTGCGAAGATACTTGACATGTCAGAACTATTTAAAGTAACAGAGTCTTTGTTCATCAGCAATTCTAGAAATGCCTGCAAGACAAATCTTCTGATTCAAGAGGGAGTGACGTGTTGTATTAATGTTTCCAGGCAGCAGCCGTTCCCGGACTTTGATCTTCATACCCTGCGTGTCCCAGTGTTTGATCACCCGCTTCAAGACTTATCTGATTATTTTGAGCAGTGTGTGGATCTGATAGAAAGCACTATAAACAGTGGGGGGAAGTGTCTAGTCTATTGCAAGAATGGACGCAGCCGCTCCGCCACTATCTGCATAGCCTATCTGATGAAACATAAACGGCTATCACTGAATGTGGCCTTTCAGGTAATTCAGATTTATAGTTATAGACTTGTTTTATTTACTGGAGTGACTATTTGGCAGTATTAATACATATTTTGCTGCCCTTTAGGCAGCTCAAGACCATAGTCCATTTACTATACCAAAGGTTGTAAGTTGAATTATTGTAAATTCAAAACCATTAGTGCAAATTGTGGCAACAATGCTATTGATACTTTTGTGTTCATTCAGCAACAGTCTGAAACAGTTTAAAGATCACTAAGAAGAGTTTTACTTTACATATTTCATGTTGCAGGTTGTTAAGACAGCAAGACCAGTAGTAGAACCAAATCCAGGATTCTGGTCACAACTGGAAAGATATGAAAAATCTCTTCAAGGAGATAAAACTGTGGTATAAACACCCTTTGAGGATTTTCGGACGTGGAACCTCGTTACCATTTGGTTCATGGATGCCTACCATCAGTAGAAAATTCATGTATAAAATGATGGAAGACATCAGAGTACGAAGAGGTCAAATAGTTATTTTTTATAAGATTTTTTTTTTAAATCTGGTCTTTTCATACATAAAATGTGGCTCTTGACTTTTTCTACAGTGTTAAAGTAAATACATACGCCATCCTCAACAGATCTTCTCCATAAAATTATTAGTCTGTGCTCATACCAATTTCCATAACTTACATGTGGCCTTTGTGCTGCCCCAGCTATACTATTAGTAGCATAGTAGAAAAAAACATCAGTGCACCTAATTTCTCTAATAATGAATTGTCTTTATTCTTTGTTAATGGCTAGTTCATAGCAATTAATTGTTTGGATGACGGAAGAAAGGCAAATTGCTGACTTCAAGGAGTCTGCTTGCCCCATACTAATTCTTTGCTAATGATACGTTTCCGGTAAGAATATTGGCAGCTGATACCAGTAGAAAGTATCTTAGACTGAGACCCCAATAGGTCATACTTGGCTATCCACCCTCCATATAAACAGGGCTGTGCCTAGACGTAGTGGCACCTGGGTGCGGTATTTTTACCGCATAACTAAAACACACATCTTAACACGCAAACTTTAGCACCATAAACTTAAACATAGATACACATTCCTGTCCCTCGCACTAATAACCGTAGGCCTACCCCTGACACTCTTAACTCCATACACTGATACACACACACATGTTGGCACATACGCTCAAACACTCCTGCTAACCCTATACCCTAATATAAACACAGACTCTAACACATGGCACCCTTCTCAACACATCCCTGTATATAAATACTTAATAAAGTGTGTCGCTTATTTCTCATTGCTAATATTTAATATTTCCACTACACAAGGTGTCATGTTTGCAGACTATGGATATTTTGCATTCATAATCGGAAGGGTTCATTCATATAAAAATAATGATGTAATATAAACCAGCTTTAAGGCAGGTGTAGTCATCTTTTAGCACTCCAGTGGTTGAATCTTTAGTTAAGCTACAACTCAATGCTAGGTCGGCCATGCCTAGAATCAACAGCATTCATCATAGAGATTGTAGCTTACAAGCTGGAGACTTTCCATAGAGTAGTAAATACACACAAAATCTAATTTAACTAAATATACAGCATTTATTTGTGTAGATCATAGATACTAATACTAGCCAGTATAGTTTATTGATTTACATACAGAGGGTATGAGCAAAATGCAAGTAATATTTAGTCAGTCATGTTCTACTATTTTACCAAAGTAAGAAATAAATCCACTTTAAAAAAATCTAAATAAAAATCCATTGAATAAATGTGCTGTATTTAACACAAATCCTTAGACGCGTTCAGACGTAAGCTCTGGAAGCCATTGAACTTTCCTTTCTCTCTTTGAACTGCTTAAAATCGTTATCAGGAGCTGCCGATTGATTGTACTTGTAGCCACTGTAGACAAAGAGGAACAAGGCAGATATTGTCATTTTTCACATATAAATCTGAATTTTAACATATTTCAGTCATATGCTTTGGAAGCAGAGGGGCAAATACCATTATAATTTGGGGGAAAGGACTATTAGTGATCTTAAGGCTAAAAAATCACAAACACATAAATTCATACTTCATGACACAAATATTGGTGTCACATAGTTAATAAGATTAACGGGGTAGGCAGGCCCTTTTTACCTTCAGAATCATTAAAGCTCGACTGCTTCCCATTTTCTTGCAGGCAATATAGCTAGGTTTACTCACATGCACATTACTTCTTGTGAATAAACAAGAATTCAGGGACACAATAAATGCATTCTTCTTTAGTTACAGAGCTAAACCCTACCTTGATCTGTCTATGCCTCTGGCATGCTAGCCTTCTGATCTGGTTAATATTCAATCAAATGAAAAGGTGCAGTACCATGCATATCTTCAGGGTATTTCACATAGAAACACACTGTGTACTTCAATATTCATGATTTAAAAAGTCATGTAAAAAATGAAATTCTGCCACATTACTAGTAATTAATTGTGCAATCTATAAAATCTAAAAAAATTATGGCGACGATACCCTGGCCTGCTTTTTTTCTTTTTCTTAAATGAACAGCACAAGAAGGAGCCACCGAGAATGGCTAGCAAAGATCCAGCCCATCCGATGTAGAGTGCAGATCCAAGTTCATACCTGCAAGAGACAGTCTATAATGAATTATGTGAACATATGCGTAACAAATATTTAGAGCTGGAGTCCTGACACAACAGCAGATCAAATGAGGCATAAGGCATACACCACCAAAATGAATGCATATCTAATCCTGCAAAGTTGATACGGATGCAGTTGACTGGCACCAGTGGTGTATTTTTGTGGGGTGCTGCCCTATTACCAATCCAGCGGTAGGGTCCCCAACAAACCCCCAGGACCTACTTGAAACAAGAAATCATGTGCCTTGTGCAGAGCCCACTGCCTGAGAAACAAGCGAGACAATAGGGAAGAGATATGGAGGAGGCTACGCTAGATTCAGTGGCTGCACATTAAAATGACTATGCTTACATATTAAGTAGAATATATCTTATTAGTTCAAATGACAAGTAACTATATACCTATCTAAAAGAATTACTTACTTTGTTCCACCATAGAGAGGATCAAAAAACTGTGCAGTGACCATGGCTGCATACCACGAAACAGCAATTAAGCAGCAAAGACCTAGGTATGAAAGTATATAACCTGAAAGTTAGAATCCAGAACTATATATATATATATACTATACTATCCAGAACTATATATATATATATATATATATTATACTATATCTATGAACTATATATAATATAATATATGTAACAAAAACTAGGGGGTTTCATTATGCTTCCATGCTCAGAGGTTTAACCAGAAGCTTCCTAAGTGTCCCATTGTACTTAGGCAAGTTCTTAGCTACACCCTATGTTTTCTTCAATGCTCTATTACCAGGGCACACATCAGTACACACTAAAATTATCTACCAAAAAATGAACCATAAACACTGAATTTGCAGTAAAATTTAAACTATGCAATAAAAGCTCATCCTGAATTATAAGCTGGCACCCATGCTCTCTAGTGCATTTACCAGGAAGGGAGAAATAAAGAAAGATGTGTGTGTGTGTGTAGATGCACAAAGGCAAAGCAATCCCTTCTGTTGCTTTTTCCTCACCCGACCGTTGCCTTGTCCAAACACTCTTTATGCTAACGGCTGGGAGATCAAAAGCAGCAGAGGGTCCAAAATATTAAGAATTTATTCCCTAGGTGGAAAGTTGATTAACATTCATATTTTTTTGCACTTGACTCACATGCTGTAACACCAGAATACACCACTTTCTGATCGGTAGTATGTTACCTGACTTTTAAGAAAGTTCTTGTGAGAGTAAATTGATTTTGATATATTTTATCAGATATTTAATGGAGTTTATCCGAGACCAGCTTTCTTTGGATATGACGCTATTCGATCTTTGGCTAATGTAATGTAAGTCTGTCTATCTATCTAGCTATCATTTGAGTTACTGCGATTAATGTATGCGTTTATAGGATTCTGAAAACCCTCAAAATATTACACGTGTCCATTATTTCTTCACCAAATTACAACACGACTTTCCACCATTCCCTGATTAGCATGAAAAATCTATTATCGTACCTGCTAAAATGAAGAGCAATCCGCCTCCCAGTGCAATCTTGCCTTTTGTGTATTCATTGCTGCTCCCAAACTTGGTGCATTTCAGTCCAAACATGGAGACCACACAAGAGATGAGGCCCAGTATGATGGAAATGATCATTAATGCTCGACATACCTGGACATAAGCTGTGTGTGATACATAAGAGATGAGCTACACAAAGTGATCATCTAACAGTCTGAGACAAAACAAAGAAATGAGTCCAGACAAATAGGACTCTACACTATAATTATACACATACGGTATACACATCATATCTACCCAACCATTTTCCCCATCAGATATGTAAATAGACAAAAAGATGATAAATAATGTTTGAAACAATGGGTCCTAATTTTTCCATCTAAATTTACTCATACAGCTTTGTGTATGTCCATATTCAGCAATAAAATCCCATAACCAGGTATTACGAAATATTTGGTATAAAAGTCTGGTTTTCTGAATTAAGATGGTCATTGAAATTCGCCGGGGCATGAATAAAATACATTCTCTTGCTTTTCAATGCAGTCTTTAGTCAAAGTTGATATCTTTTATTGTTCAGAGCAGTTTGCCATTGAAGTGATCGATGTACCAGAGTGAGTAATGCATGTGTGTCTTGATATAATAAAGACGATATTGGGTCTAACATACTGATAAATTAGAGAAACAAGCAAAGGTCACACAGAATGAGGCATCGAGTATTACAACAAAGTGTTCTGTGGCAGCAAAGCACCAAAGGTGAATACAGTCTTCCTAATAAATAGTTTTATAAACTATAGTTCATGCAATCTAGACTTATGTTTAATGTCCTTCACAGTTCACAGCACAAATAATCTGTATTTCACATAAATATATTACTGCTGTTTTGAATACATTTTCCTTATTGAATAGTGCTTGCGTCCGGCTCTGTAACTTACCTATAAAAATGTGCTGTTTGCTCTCTAATCAGTGCATTTATTTACAATATTTGGATTAAAAGTTAGGGGTCTCCCTGCAAGGCTGGATAGCTGAATGAATCATGAGCTTATGTCTGTTCTAACACTTCTAAGGCTAACAGAGGTCGATTCATTAAAAGGCAATATAATGGGTGGAATAATTATAATAATCTTGACAAGCTAACATGACTTAGTAGCATTTACACCTGATGGATGAGGTCTGTTCCCATCTGTATAAATACCTGGACCCTGGACACTCCAGGTAAAATCCTACCTGCATTCATATTCCAAAAACTAGATATTATTAATTTTTAAGGCCAGGCTCTTGTTGTTTGTTTCAAGCAAGCTCTGAAGACTAACAAGCATATACATGTACACCTTTGCACACATATTATGTATACAAAGACAATCCAGTTTTTACTCTCATGGAGCCTCCAATTATGGTGCAAGATTTATACATGTTTCAGTCAAATTAAATTTGCGCTAACAAACATAGCAACACCTGATCATTCTTGTTGCTTCATGACATTAGCACTTAGGGTTAGTCAAGGTCCACTACCTCACAACTCAGACATCATAGCATAGCCTTTGAGTAAATGGAAAGGTACAGTATGATGTCACTCATGCAAACACACACCTTTATTTTATGTAAGCCAAAGTGTGACCATTGCGAGTGAGTGTGTGATATATAAATACATACATACACCTATATGACCCTACAGTAAAATGACCTAACAATTAAAGCCACTGTGACCTTCCATTAAGAAATTAAATATGGTCACCATACCCTGATAGCTGTGTCAGATATGGACATAAATCTCACATACGATACCATGTTTCCCCATATGTTGGGGCACACATGTACAAAAGTATCAAACAGATCTGCTTTTAAATTACACATTTGTATTATGTACAATTTGCCGTGATTTCAAAACATTGGAAAACAAGAGTACTTGCTATGATAACATAAGCAGAGCCGGCCCTTACATGGGTCCGGATAGATTTGTGGAGAAGGAGAATCAATTCTGAACTTCTCTTTCTCCATGAATGTACCTACCTGGCATCTAGTGCACTTTGGCAAAAAAGCAAGGCCGCGAGGACAGTTAAACATGGTTAAGAGCTGTGGCTAAGGTAAGAGGTGAGTGTGGGAGTATGCATGCATGGATGTGTAAGTGTGTGTAAGCATCTGAGCTGGCCCACCCGGTGAGTCCATGGGACCCATAAATCTGTAAGTGTTTGTGTGTGAGCATGAATGTGTATGGGTTTAATGTGTCAGCATGGACGTGCATGTCTAAGTATGTATGAGCGTGTATGTGTATATGTTAGTGTGTGAGCATGGATGTGTGTGTTTTTGAGATGGATGTGTAAGTGTTTGTGTGTGTGTGAGCATGAATGTGTGTTTGTGTTTGTATGTAAGCATAAATGTGTGTGAGAGACAGAGTATATATTAACATAAGTGCGTAGGGTGTAAGTGAGTATAACCATGTGCATGTGTGTTGGCTTGAGTGTGTATGTCTGTGCAAATGTCATACTGTGTGTAAAATGTGGGCCAGTGTGTGTGTATAAGTTACTGGGGGGACAAGGGAGGTGCCAGAATATAAACTTTAGGAGGCCATGTTCAGAAAGAAAGAAGGCAGAAGAACAATATAAGGCAAGAGAATAAGCAGAACTTTGAGAAAGGAGACAGGGACACAAGAGCAGTGGCCCGAGAAGGTAGGAAGACATTAAGAGTGTAAATGAGAGTGCGTAAAAGTGTGAGAGCAAATTTGTCCTTGGTCCCAGACAGCACCATATTAATACAGCAAGAGTGCTCATGCACTGGTACATGCATTCACAGTCTCCCAGTACATTTTTCCTAGTTGAAGTTGAATTATGACCTATGAACTACCCCATCTTGTTACACTAGCGTGATAACGTGCCAGACAGGCCAGGAGACTGGTGAATGTAAAGAGAGGAGGCCTGTGCATAAATGCATATTGGTTTTGTGTAAGAACTATGCTTTGTTATTGGAAATGGTAGGTGGTCAACATTTCCACAACATAAAATAAAAATCAAAAGAACATTGCACATAAATTAGAAAATAGGATAGTTGAAAATAGAATGGTTTAGTTGTAAAAAAAGGAATGTTTTTTATTACTAATATCAGTTTAAAAATATTTTTTTTAAATGTGGTGCGCATTTCTTTTTTAAACTAGTTATAGATTTTGCAAAATGTTTTGAGGTAGCTCTGTATCAGTCATTTGGTATTTGTTCTAGCTCTTAGCCCGATCTGTTTAACAAACACCCTGACCCATTAGACTGTCTGTGGTAAACAGTGGTTCACCCAGCCAGTCACTCTGACTCATGAAAGCCTATGAGGGATGGACTTCATTTGCATTATCATAAAGAATCAGCTAAGTGTGACTGACAAGAATAGCAGCCTCCAAGTCTGCAGATAAAGGAAGCTTATTAGAACAAAATGAGAGAAAAACAGTTTTTGACAATACTAACCTACTGTATACATCTTGTATTTATACTCAGGGAAACAAATATGTTTTACCGTGGGATTACCCCTGCACAATAGAGTACTTTCAGACACAACTTAAAAATTCAGAGACAAAGTGGAAATGGTCGTATGTTGAATTGATTATACCGTAGCCATATAAACCATATTTTGGTTCACACATTTGTGTGACAAATTTATGTTCCTGAAAAAAGTCTTTAGTTTTATTTCCCCCATGAATTCAACAACATTAAAAGCACTGTTAACACTGTTTCAGGGCTGTTTTTTTATCTAACAGGACCTGTGCTATGCGGGCAATGCAACTACCAGTGAAGACACCTCCACAAAGGTCCTGAGTCCTCGACTGGCTGGATGTGTATGTTAGTGTGAGTCTCTGCATGTTGGGTGTGTGTTAGTGTAAGTGTCTAGGTGTATGTGTTAGTGCGTATGTCTGGGTTTGTGTATTAGTATGTGCAAGTGTGATGAAATTGAATGTATAGGACGGTGCTTGTGTGTTAGAGGGCTTGGTTGCAGTAGTGTGAGTGTCTTGATGTGTGTGTGTCAGTGTGAGTGGCCCTCGAGAAGCTCTGAATCCACCCCTGCTATGGTGGTTGTTAAGGTTTTATAGAATAAAGCATATTTAAATCAGTGAGATAACTCAAAAAATGTCATTAATTGAATCATGCATTAAGCAGGGCCAACTCAGTCTTTCGTGTGAAAGAATCCCACCTTCATAATAAATAGCAAAATCAGGAAGTTGAAAAGGCAACTCTCCTGGAAACTCCCACTTAAATAAACCTTCAAACTTTCGATTCTGGACAATTTCACAACAATTTAACATTTTGCAGCCATACTTGAACAATACGATGTATGTGGAAGATAAACATGCATACAATAATTAGTCACGGAATTGTGTATAATTATTGCATCTTCCTAGCTTGGCATTGTGGACCACATGCTGGTGCATTTTTGTGCTTTGTATTTTACTTTCGAGTGATTTCCTAAAATGTGCACTAGCCCATTTACACTTAATTAGCAGAAAGTCAAACTTTAGCTGAAATTCAGTATGGATCCATATCTATGAAGTAAGTTTCAACACATTGAGCAACAATGTCCCAGGCTTGTTCTGCTTTTGTTTTGAACACAAAATCGGAAATAATGGTAAATTAATATAATGGATTTTTTAGTCTCTAAGTTAAGTATAACTGGCCCCAAAATCAATGAGAAATCGCAATGAAAAAGTGCCAGCAGAAAAGTGTCCAGCTTCACCCTGCCCCTTGGAATTTTAGGTAGAATTTTGTGATCTCATGAGAAGTAAGATGTTTCCATCTTGTACGCACCTGGTAAAGACAATAGAGAATCAAATCTCTTGCAGTTGCTTATTCCAGTACTGTCCTCAGCACAGCTTTTCCATAAGTTTTCATATAAAGTGGATGTAGTGATCACACTGCCTCTTAGCGTGGAGGTTTTCCAGCGATTACTTGCTAAGGTTACTCCAGTGATTAAACTCCCAGCCAAAGACATTAAAAAACCAACAATTTGCAGAGCAGCCGACATGATTAAGGTATCCAAAAACCATATATAAGCAAACTTAAGATTTCTCTACTAGAGAACAATGACTTCCCATCACGGATTTCCCTGTTAGATAAAAGCATTCTACCTTTGCTCTTTGCTCTGACACTACAGTATGTGATAAGGTTTTACATTCATTGATGCAAGAAAGAAACCAATAGCATGACATACAATATTAGTACCTAAAAAAGGCCAGCGGCACAAGGTATATGGCGGCACTCTGTAGACCTGCAGCCTGATTAGCAAACTGGGTTGTAGACATAGAACTTGACCAGCACCCAGATTACACACACAAATTATAGCCCAGTCTGAGCCAACTTTGTCCCCAAACAGCCCAGCATAAAACATCTTTGTCTGCAAACAGCCCATCCTTTGCCATCTTTGTCCCATAGACACCCTGCATGTGCCATCTTTGCCTTTCCCCAAATCACTTAAACATCTATGATACACACAAACAGTTATACAGTCACTCACTCATTCACATAATCATTAATTCTCTCACTCATTCACAATAATCATTTATACATATTCATGAATGCATTCTCACAAATCATTCAAGCAATTCATCCACACATTAATTAATTATCTCACTCATTCTCACCCTTTATTTCAATATTCTTACTATCCCCTTTCTCACTATCAACCCCCTCTCCCACTTCTCACCCTTATCAGTCTACCCCCTCTCCCCCTTCTCACTATCTACTCCCTCTCCCCACTTCTCACTATCTACTCCCTCTCCCCACTTCTCACTATCTACCCCCCCCCTTGTAGTTCACTTACCTTGATGAAGTCTTGTGGTGGCGCAAGGCCTCGGTCTTGCTTCTCTGCCACGGCTTCACTGAGTGCCGGGATTTGATGTCATATTCTGGCGCTCAGCATGAAGCGCCGGCACCAAGACAGAGGCCTTGTGCTCCCACCACTGCAGTCAAGCCAGCCACGAGGCGGGTGCCGGTAGGGAGCGGAGGAGATAGAGGGGTGCCGAGTTGTTGCTGAAACCTTTTTCATAAGCGATTGCTCAGTGCCCCTCTCTCGCCTCCACTCCCTGCTGCCTGGGTGCACACCGTGCATCCGTCTCAGCGCGGCCCTGGCCTTGGTGATAGGACAGCGCCTGGTGCCTAGGGTGACCACATTTTATTTCTGCCATTCAGGGACACACTATGAAGCGCAGGAGATCACACACACAGGTGTATATATACACATGATGTCCTGATGAAAGTCTGTAATAAACAAGACTGAAACGTTGACTTGAAAACCGAAGTTGTTTGTGTGGTTATTTGGAAAGTCCCTGGAGTGCCGGTAACTATTTTTGGACTTATATATACATATAT